>CM052883.1:169408898-169511647 GCA_028534135.1 Potos flavus | reverse complement strand
GTCAGCAAGGGTGTCACTCTGGATGCGGCCCAGGATCGGCATTTGTTATCCAAACAGACTAATGAAGTTCGGGGGTCCCTGCCATCTCCGGACGTGCAGGTAGCAAGACCATCTGCCTCGGAACGGGCAGGCGACCCGGCCGTCACCATGGCAACCCGGCTGCTGGGGATAGGCTCGGACCACACAAGCGCGTCTCTCGCCACACGAAGTGGCAGCCGCCAGCCGCACTGGGGCCCTGGGGTCCGTCCTCCTTCCACCAGCCTTCGGGCAGCACCCATGTGCGCCCCGCACGTCCCGGTCACCCCACCACCTGCTTTGTTCTCCCATCGAGCTTCTTAAAAAACCAGTCTGTTCTCACCATCCCCACTCGCTCCTCAACCCACCACCGTCTGTTTTTTGCCTTCCAACTCCATAGAAACTGCTCTCAGAAAGTTTTTCTTTGACATCCATTTTGCCAACAAACACTTCGGCTCCCTTGCTCTTTATGCCATGTTCAAGATGGTTAAATTCCACCATTTTGTAAAACTCTCTCTTCCTTTAGCGTCCATAGCCCTGGCCTCCTCATACCCCACCAACACTTTTCCATGTCTCCTCCGTGTCTCCTCAAGTTTCCGTCCCAGGCCCATGGCCCATTTCTCTCTCCTTGCCTTCCTTGGGCACCCTCTCATGGCCTGAAAAATCGAGCCCAAACCAATGACTGCCCCACCCCATCCCCAGCCCAGCGCTCTCCCCTGAGGCTCAGGCGCAAGCATCCATGGGAAACCTCGCACACGGTGCTGCAAAGCCTGCCCGAACTCTCCTCCCTCACAACCCACTACCCAAAGTGCTTCTGCTCCTGCATTTTCAAAAGGCTGGTTTTATTTTAACTAACCACTCTTCATAAGAGAGCTTTGGATTCACTCTGGTAAAATGAACCCTGAATACCACCAAACTCTCCAAGCCTCATCTAAGTGCAGTGGATTATTTCCGGCACAAGTATAGATATTCCTATGAGGTCTCTTCTTCAGAATCTCAGCAGAGGGCTTTCTTCAGCGGCATGGGGCCCGAAGGCAGTTTCTCAGCACTAAGTAGATGAAGAATTATCATTTAATATAATGGAAACTGATGGGAGCTTTTTACACAGTCATCTTGAACTCTGTTGGCAAATTGCTAGTTTCCTCTAAATTGCAAAGCCCCCAGTTTGTCTGTCTCTTCCCTTTAAAAACCCTGTTCTTCAGTAGAGCCGACTTGGCATTGTTTCCCACCAGCACTTGTATTTCGGAATAAGACAGCAATTATCCCTTAATAAGCACTTTGTCAGACAGACACATTAGGCCACGCAGTCCTCACGGCATCCCTATAAGTTGGGCTCTGTGATTATCCCCATTTCTCAGATGTAGGTACTGAGGCTCGGAGAAATTGAGCCATAGGGCTCAAGGTCACACAGCTGTTAACAGCAGAGCCAAAACTGCGATCAAATATGTCTGAATCGAAAGCTGTGCATTTAACTATTTGCCATATCATCTGCCTATTATTATGGAGTTTCTTCCTTGGGTGTTTGTTTCTTTGTTTGCTTGTTTTTGGTGGAGAGGGGAGGGAGTTTGCGTATAGCCTGGCCCCCAGGTTAAGTTCAGCATCAAAGTTAAGCCCCAACAAACACCGCTCCCTGTCCCAGGAGCCCAGAGGCTGGGTCTGAGACGCCAGGTTTCTACAGAGACCTGGGGTGGGGATTAAGGAGCAGCCCCTTCATGAGCAGATCTTCATCCTCATTGTCAGAGCTGTCCATTTCTAGGATTCCAGGAAGTCTCATTCCATCATCCCTCTCCTGGGCTTCCCCCTCTTTTAAGCTCCTCTGTTCTCCTGGGTGGAGTCCTGCAGGGCCATGGCTTCCTCCTGGCGGGGCTGGAGCAGGCTCTGGATTCCTGTGGGTGCAGGCAGAGATGATAGGAAGATGCCTGGTGGTCTGGCCTCAGGCCCAGCCTCCGGGATTTATTTTGCTGTAAAAATTCCATCTCTTTCTCTGCTATGTATTACATTATAAAAAGTCTCCTCTAAACTGAATCCAACAACATAGAAAAGGGATTATACACCATGACCAAGTGGGATTTACCCTGGGTTTAACATCCAAAAATCAATTAATGTGATATACTATTATATCATTGGAAGAAAAGACAAAAACCATATCATTTCCGTAAGTGCAGAAAAAGCATTTGACAAAATCCAGCACCCCTTCATAATAAAAGACTCAACAACACAGGGAGAAAAAGGAACTTCCTCCACCTGATTAAGGGCAACTACAAAAAATCCACAGTGAACATCATACTTAATGGCAAAAGACTATATGCTTTTCCCTTAACATCACCTCTTCTCCCCAGTATTATATTGGAGGGTCTCACCTGGGCAATTAGGGGAAAAAATGAAATAAAAGGCATCCACATTGGAAAAGAAGAGGTAAAACTATATTTGCAGATGGCATGATCTTATATAGAGAAAATCCTAAGGAATTCCACTAAAAAACATTAGGACTAATAAACAGGTTCAAGGTTGCAAGATACAAGATCAATACACAAAAAGCAACTTATTTCTATACACTTGCAATGAAAAATCAAAAATTAAAATTAAGAAACCACCATCTATAATAACATCAAAAAATAAAATATTTAGGAGTAAATTTAACAAAGGAAGTACAAGATTTTGACTCTGAAAACTACAAAAACATTGTTGAAAAAAGTTAAAGAAGACCTAGATAAATGGAAAGATATATCAAGCTCATGGACTGAAGAACTTAATATTTTTAAGACGGCAAGAATTCCCAAACTGACCTGCAGATTCAATGCAATTCCTATCACAATGCCATCTGACCTACTGGCAGAAATTGACAAGCTGATCCTAAAATCCATAGGGAAATTCAAGGGACGTTCAATAGCTAAAACAATCCTGAAGAAGAAGATCAGAGTTAGACTAGTGACACTTCCCAGTGTCAAAACTTACCACAAAGCTGCAGCAAGCAGGACAGTGTGGTGCTGGCATAAGAAGAGACAAATATATCAACAGGATAGAATTGAGAGTCCAGAAATAAACCCTTACGTTTACAATCTATTGACTTTTTGACCAAGGTGCTAAGACAATTCAATGGAGGAAGTATAGTATTTTCAAAAAATGGTGCTGGGACAATAAGATAGCCACCTGCAAAATAATAAAGTTGGATCCCTACCTCACGCAGTATTCAAAAATCAACCCCCAATGTATCAAAGACCTACAAGTAAGAGCTAAAACTCTAAAACTTGTAGAAGGGAATAGAAGCATAAATCTCTGCGACCTTAAATAAAGCAATGATATCTTAGATATAACACTAAAAGTATGAACAACAGAAGAAAAAAATAAGTCGCACCTCATCAAAACTAAAAATTTTTTTGCTGTAAAGGACATCATCAAGAAAGTGGAAAGACGACCCACAGCATGGAAGAAAGTACTTGCAAATCATCGATCCGATAAGGACTTGTGTCTAGAACATATAAAGAACTTTTACAATAATAAAAGGACAAATGACCCAATTTAAAAAGTAGACAAAGGATCTGAACAAGCATTTTTCCAAAGAAAATAAGAAATGGCCAATAAACGCATGAAAAGATGCTCAAAATTATCAGCCATCAGAAAGACACAAATCGAGACCCCAAAGAGATACCCCTTCACATCCATGAGGGTAGTTAAATTTTTTTAAAAAGGGAAAAGAAAGAGAACAGAAAGACCCATAATTACAAGTGTTCACAGGATGTAGAGAGACGTGAACCTCAGCCACTTTGGAAAGAAGTCTGACATTTCCTCAAAAGGTTAAACAGAAAGTAACTATATGATCTAGCAACTCAATTCCTGTGTGTGTGCCCAAGAAAAATGTTCATAGCAGCACGATTCACAAGAGCCAAAAGGTAGAAACAACCCAGATATCCGTCAACTGATGATGGGATGCATAAAATATGGCCTCTCTGGACAATGGCTATCACGCAGCAAGTAAAGCGAAGTATGAAAGCTGCCACAATATGGGCGAACCCCGAAAATATTGCGCAAAGTGAAAGAAGCCACAGACACGCACGCACACGCACACCACATATGGGATGATCTCATTTCTATGGAATATCCAGAATATACAAATCTGTAGAGACAGAGAGTGGATAACTGGTTGCCTCGGTCTGGAGGAGGGGGTTAGGCTGGGAACACTGAGTAACTGCTGCAGGGCAGTCTTTCGGGAATGATGAAAATGTTCTGAAATGGACTGTGGCAATGTTTGCACAACTCTGTGAATGTACTAGAAACCACTCAATTATACAGTTTAAATAAATGAATCATACAGTATGTGAATTCTACCTCAATAAAGCTGATATGGATACATCATAATAATATATGCCTAATAATAAAATATGACATAACACAATACGATAATAATAAGTACATATTTTAAGTCTCTTTTGTAACCCTCCACTGAGACAGGCCCTTACCCAAGGAAGGGGACTGGGGTTGAGGGTTGGGAAACGCAAACCCCTGGCACATGCCCTCTGGGAGGGAGGGGACCCCAGCAGAGCAGACGGAGGAGCGTGAGTCCTGCTCATCAATTCCTCAGCCTACCTGGGCCCCCGGTTCTCATCTCTGAGTGAGGGGAGGACTGTCCCCTCTGGGGGCGGTTTTGAGGACTCAGTGGGGGAGTCCATGGGGAGAGAAGTACCTGGAACCCAGTAAGCTCTCGCCAGCTGCTACTTACTAGGATTATTCATCTGGAAGACTCATAAGCAGCCTGGACATAGGAAGTGGCAAGTGCAAGGTCGACATTGGAGAGGTCCAGCTTCCTGCCTTGTCCTTGGACAGCAACGGAAGCCCCCGGCTTTGTGCCTTGCTGGGGCCAGACCTCCCCGTGTTTCTGCAACTTCCCATCAGGCTTTCCTCCCAGCAGCCTTGCGGCCTCCTGGCACCTGCCTTTTCCCACCCAGCCTCCCTGCTGCGCCTTGTCAATGCAGACGTGGAACCGGGCCTTCTCATCAGTCGAAAGGAAGGAGAAAGAAGAATGCCAACCACCGCTGCGGGCAGGCACGGCCAACAGCCTCACGAGGCGGAGCGGTCACCCCTGGGCTGTGTAGCTCCCCTGGGGCGCCCCTGCCCTCCGGGGTGCCCAGTCACACCTGACTCCCCCTCCGCTGGGCAGAGCAGTGGGCGGGCCCAGCTCTGACTCCCGGCTCTGCTGGGCCCACCCAGGGCCTCCCACGGAACAGGGTATCACAGCACGTGCGCATCCCTGTCCCAGGGGCCCTGCAAACCGTCCCCAGCACTGTCACCGCACCTGCCAGCTGTGGCCCCAGTACCCTGCCGTTCACTGTAATTCCTGAGCGCGGGGTTTGTCAAACACCCGCTCTCCCCAGGGGCCGCGGGCCCCACCTGCCTGCAGGGCTGTCCCTGGGCTGGGCGGGGCTGTGCGGGGACACACGGGGACACCCGGGCCGGGCGACAGGGGCCGGTCTCTGCCAGGTGACCACCGCGAGCTCAGCCCTGCGCTGCTCTAGGAAGGCCATGCGCTGACTTCTGTCACTCCTGCTCAACACTCAGATTCTAATTAGCTCAATCACCCCCGAGCCAAGCGGGAGCAAGAACAGCCGAGACCGCTCGGGGGCCCCTGTGCGGAGGCTCTCTCCATCGCCCCAACCGTCCTCCTCCCCCTGCGCCGCCGCCTCCCGCGGCTGTGCCTGTGGAGGCTAACTGACAGCTGGGGCGTTGCCGTGGCAACGTGGCCAGCTCTGACCCCCGTGGGCTGGAAGTCATCCTCCCTGGGGTACCTCGCATCTTGCTCCTCTCCCTCATTAGTGTGGAGACTTGACTCAACTAATACAGGTTCAAACTGTTTCCAAACTGCTGCAGACAGAGAAGCGTCACCCTCTTTTGTAACCAGGTGCTTTTCAGACACGAGACCCAGACCTTGGGGGGCTCGCAGGCAGGGCCGGCAGCACAGGCGGCCTCGGGGTCACCCTCTGAACCGTCAGAGGGACGCGGATCGCCCCCGCCATCGCCAGCTTCCTTCCGCTGGGAAACTCGCTCTGCTTCCCATTCCGAGGGGCGAGGTGCTAGAGAGACCCGTCAGGTCCGTCCTTCCTTCCTTCCTCTTTTCCAAATCCGAATGCCGGAGGTGGAGGGAAGGAAGAGCCTGCCGGTCAAACCCCCCAGACCAGGAGGAGCCCTGAGAATCACGGTTGCCCGAGCTTTGAGGGTCCCGCTGACAAACGCGCGCCGAGCGGCATTCCTACAGTAAGTCATCTTCCGTCCGCAATTCTTTTTTCTGCACGTGGGCTCATTTTCCCCTTCTCCCTCTTTCTCCCAGATCGAGCCTAAACGCCTCAAAAAACAGCTTCCAAAAATCCTGAGACTCCTGAAACCAGACGACAGGATTCTGATTGTGGGGACAACGCAGCGCCCTTTCGATGCTGAACTTCAATCTTTTTGCAAAGTTTACCAAAAAATTATTTTGGTTCCCAGACCAGACTATGCTTCGAGATTCGGCAAGTACCCGTAGCCCCTTCCCGTGTGGGGTGACAGAGGGTGGGCCGGTGTGTAGCGTCAGGCGTGGGGCGCCGGCGTGGGGACCCCGGGAACGCAGCCCTCTCTGGACGGTGGCGGAGGAAGAGCCCGTGTGCTCGAGGAACCTCCCGGACGGGGGCAGAGCCTGGGCCGTAAAGACAAATGACCAGGTCGTAAGAGCAAAGCGCGTCCGTCTGTCCCGTTGTGAGATGGTTCTAGTTACTCAGGACAGAAGGAAACTGGACAAGGATTATTATTGGGGTCCCCAAAGGTGACGAGAGTCGTTGCGGGTGCTAATTTTTCTTTCGACAGGTGGATTAGGGTGAGTTGCCTCGGACCCACGGTGACGGTGTCTCTCTCGGAGAGCATCCTTCTTTCCACACGTTGATTTTAGCTTTCCAGTCTCCAAGTATTAGTCCGGGAGCGTGCTGACTTACTTAACACAACCATGAACGATAAGAGCGCCTCTTTCAGTTTTTGCCTCTTGAACAGACAAATTCAAAATCTCCTTCCTTTGAAACGTATTTTTAAGTGGAACTAACACTCAAAAAGTGATTCTGGAGGTGGCGCAATGAAACCGTAAAGAGCCACGAGGTGCGAGCGCGCGGAGACGTGGTTCTGAATCCCGGCTCTGCCACGGGAGCCGGACGACCCTCGCAGCCCAGCGGACCCCTGAGCCGCCACGGTTTGCTCTGTAAAGAGGACTCTTCAGTCCCCGGGGCTGTCGTGACCCTCGTGTGAGGGGGGCAGCAGAGCACCCAGCGCCGTGCCAGCCCCGGGACAGCCCGGCCGTGCGGGGCAGGAGGGAGCCAAGATGGCAGCCGTGGTTCTGGAGAAGGAGAGTGTGACCGGGCCGGGAGTGGCCGCGGTGGCGCGGTGGTGGTTTCTATTATCTGTGGCTGTCGAACAAACCACCCCAGTGGCTTAAAACAACAGATTATTCCATCTCATGGTTCGGAGGGTTCACGGGCTCAGCCGGCAAGTTCTCTTTCAAGTACCTCAGGATGTTGCCATTGGGTGTCTGTTTGGGCTTCATCGGAAGACTCGACAAAGCTGGACGTACGTGGTCGTTCACGCCCTCGCCGGATCGATGCTAGATGCTCAGCCTACCCCGGGCCTCTCCGCGTGGCTCTGCCCAGCACGGCGGTTGGGTCCCACAAGAGAGCATCCTGAGAGCAGTCGTTTCAAAAGGTTCGAGCTGGAAAGATTCCCGTGACCCCGCCTCAGAAGTCACACAAAGTCCCTTTCACCAAACTCCGTGGGTCAAGAGCAAGTCCCAGGCCAGCCCAGATTCAAGGGCGGTGGACTGCACAAGGGTCTGAATACCACAGTGCAGCTCAGTGAGGGGTCGTCCTCACCCCTCGTGGTGGTGGTGGTGATGATGGTAGGGGTAGTAGCAGATTTGGTGTAGAGACGGTGAAGGTGGCGTCAGTGGGGCAACGGGCAGTGATGGCGGCAGCAGCCTGGTGCTAGGGAACAGGAAGGCGGTCACACGGGCAGTGGTGGCGGCAGCGGCGCTGGTGTGGACAGGAAGGTGCTCCCAGTGGAGTAGGGGTAGAGGTGAGACAGCCCATGGCAGCAGTTAGCATCAATAGGATCCTGAAAATGACGAGGTCAGACTCGGTTTCTAGGCAGCCTTCTCCAGTCACAACAGCACCCCCAAAACCCTTTCTGGCTGGTCTTCGACTCCTGGCCCGTGTCATCTGCTAGAGAACCGCCAGCCACTCCATGTGCAGCGCGAGCTCCTTTCTGTCTTGATGAACTGTGATCCTGGCTTCACAAATCCTTGTCATACACGAAGTATAGGAGGACGTTGTTCTCGATCGTTCATTCCTCCATCATTCTAGTGGCTTCTTCATCTCCTGGAGCCTCCGGGCCGTCCGCCGGGTGCTTTGCATTCGGCCAGCATCAAAGGGAAAGAAAGAAGACAGGAAAGAGCATCTACCTCACAGGAGATTTCAGGGACAAGACCCAGAAGGGCCAGCTGTTGTTTCACTCCGGTTGCCTTGGCCAGAAGGACGCCTGTGGCCTCCCTGAAGTTCAAGGTGGCAGGGCTGTGCAGTCCCACCAAGGAAGGGTTCAGCACGGAGCTCGGTGGATGCCAGCCGTCTCCCCCCCGGGAGCACACACAGAGCATCCCCTCTCCCGGCCTTCTCTCTCTCATTTCTGTTGGTCAGATTTCCTCTCACGATCCCAGAGTTTGGTTTTGTTTGGGTTTTTTGGTTGTAGATACGTATTTTAAGCTCTGTTAATGGAATAAGGTGCGGTGTTATTAATTTTCGGGAACCAGAGCATTATTCTTGACTTTGGATTGAATCGTTTCTATTGTTTGACAAAACCATAGGCCCTTTAAAAATGAAGCTATTGGTGTATAACAAGGACAGTTGTGTTGTTTTGATAAAATGCCAGGCATCCGTAAGGACACAGATCACATTACATTTTCCAATCTGGATCTCCCCGTGGCAGCATCCACAGGGGAGGAAGGAGAAAGCAGGGGTTCTCTTGGGCTCCGGGCTCCGTCCACTAAACCACATGCTTCTCACATATTTCTTCCGTGGTGGGTGATTCGTTCAGGTCTCCATTCTTGCTGACATCACGAATGCTGTCCGGCATTTCCTCCAGTGACCTTGAAGTTTTCATAGCCACAGTGGCTGGGACATCCATCTTAAAGAAAGACTGTTCCTGTCTTTGCAGTGATCAGAAATGGTGTCTTCCAGCCCATAAAGCATGGGCTGCAAATCCATAACCTGGGCCTCTGCTTGGCCATCTATCTACCAGCAGCGGAGTGAGGAAGGTGTTGGGGAACATTCACCATCTGGCTTCTCAGGTCCCTCCAGGCAGGGCGGGGGAGTAACAGCTGAGAAGGGAAGGGTGGGTCAGCCTGAGGAAGCACAATCCTTAAGGTTTACCAAATAGAATTCAATATCTACCTTCTTTCTCCAAATCAAGCTGTTTCCTTCAAAATGTCTGCAAAGAAAATCCGCCTGCAAGGTTGATTAATGCCTTCGTCTAGTCCCCAGAAATCCCTCTGGGCCTCCTCTCCCCACATTCCTAATGCTTCCTGCTCTCGCCTCTCTTCCTGGGGGTCTGTTTCACTAATAACCCAATTCATCACAGGCCTCCACCCCAGACCCAGTGTCTGGTCGAATGCGTTCAGTCAGTCCACGTCTTCCGGTTTTTCTAGAATTCTAGTCTTCAGAGGCCAGAAGCTCATCCAGATCCTATTATCACTTCCTGGGCTTTTGTAAAATCACAAATAACAAATGAATTTTAAGATATTACGTCAGCTCAAGAACACAGTTGGGAGCCAGGACAGAATCCATTTAGAGCATCAAAAGCAGAAAAGGAGATCCAAAGACCAGATTCTTTTCAGTCTAAAGAAGGGAAAGAGAATGCGAGTTAGTCTGAAGAAGTGAGGAGCCTTTGCATCCAGGAGAAGGAGGGTAAAACACAGTCCTGGGTCTGGAGAGCACCCCAGCTCCCTTCACCACGCCCCATTCGCCGATCCGGTCCTCCCCACCTCCCCTACGCCTGTTGTGCTCTCGTCCTCTCCACCGGCACTGCTGGGCCAAAGACTGGGCAGCCCCGGCTCCAGAACTCACGGTGGGGTTCCCGCCGCCATGACCCCCCCAGGCTGTGACTCACTCTGCACCTGACGCCCCTCCCAACCCCACTGCGGGTGGATTTGTAGAAGCAGTCGAAGCTATTCTTTTAAAGGCAGGTCTAGTTCATCAAATTCGAGAAGTCGAAGTGATTCTCTTTCCCATTCTCTGGATCTTGAGAAGATTGTGGGCAAATGGCCGAGTCCCGCTGTAGCTGTGGCTGCCTTCACAGCTCCCCTTACTGTGCCTCCACTAACAGATGGTGAGCTTTGGCGGAAAGTCAACGATGTGTGTATTTTGCGGACCCTTGGCCAAAACTCTACTTAAGTATCAAGTGCGATACATTTTAAAGAGTCAATGGTGTGTTCCCACATACTTGCTAGACCAGAGTAATTGTAGTTTTTCGCTCTGTTTCTAAAGAATCTTTACTTGTAGAGAGACCTCTCGTGTTGGGAGGCTGGAAGGCTGTGCCTCTCGTAGCTCAGCAGGGAGGCAGGGATGGGAGCTGGGCCTTGGTTTCGGGGAGCCCCAGCCCTCCCCATTTGCTTACCCACTGGCGCACGCCATGCTGCGGGTAAGAAGCTTGCCTGGGATGCACAGGGCTGAAGCTGTCTGAGTTTCCAGCCTGGGAGGGCTCCTGGGTCCTCGGCTGGAGGAACTGTGCCCCGTGCTTCAGCATAAAGCATGCTCCCTTCTCCGCTTCCAGAGTCACCATGCAGACCTGTTCATACTTCTTTTCGATGTTGTAAATCCGGGCTGGGGCGCACCAGATCCCAAGGGATGATGCTGCCTGCTCATTGTTCTTATTTTTCCCGTGGGTCGTATTTTCTAATTTCTAACTCTTCCTCAGTGATGTCCAGGTTGTACGGCTATATTCTTAGACATGTTCTGTATGTGTGCTTTAATGAGAATTCGGAAACTTTGGTACCAAATGGAAAGACTAATGATAATTACAAGACCAACAGTAACACGGCTACAAGAAAGTAAACTGCCGGCCATATGCTAGATCAGTGCTCTTCCAAGCCCTTTCTCTACACTCTTGTATTTATTTGTCGCAGTAGCCCGAGAAGTAAACCTTTCCCCTCGCGTTTTATAGGTAAGCCTAAGATGGATTCGAGCTCAACACACCCACCAAGAAGGTAGCAGAGTAGATGTGGGGGGTTAGATGTTGCTTTAGGTCAGTTTGGTGGCCCACGTGGCCCTCGATTCCTAACCTTACACAGTTGGGAGACACAGTATGGCCCCAGGGTAATAGGCACCCCTTCCAACCACTCAGCTCATCACAAGGCCAAGGACCAGCCCCCCCCCATCACTCTGATGGAGGTGGATTATTAAAATGACTCGTGACCCAAAATCTCCCTCTATGATGTGGCTCATAGACACAAAGGTCATTCTGTTCCTTCTCATTTTATCAAGTATTTGTGGATCCATGTATTTGGATGAGCTAGTCATTTAACAGACCTAACAGTGCTCAGATTATATAATAATGGTAATTAAAAAAAAAACTGTTTCAAATATTCCTCGAAGAAGGTCAAAATGCTTGGGAAACATTTGACCAGATCCTCCCAGCACTCCAGCACTGAGAACAACTGGATACGGGTGGCCTTGGCAAAGCCTCACCTTTCTCGCTGTCTGGATACAACGAAACAAGCCACCGTGACTCTCATGTACTTCCCTCTCTTTGTGGAATGGGTGTAATTCCCTGAGTATAGTATTATTTCAAATGCTGTGTGGGAGTCCATTCTATCTCTCAAGTTCAGTAATTCCATAATTCATTTTCACAACATCCCTGTGTTCTAAGAGAAATCTCTCTGTGACGCTGAGTCCTGCTAAGCCAGAGAACCACCGGGCACCCACCCACGGGATTTCAGCCATCCGCTACCTGTTTACAATTTGTGGGGGGCAAGGGGAGAATAAGGGTCAAATCGAACCCAAAGGGAACTGAGTCCCCTGGTGATGAATGGAAATTGGAATTTGAATTCCAATTCCACATATAAAAATAATGCACAAAAACTTTATAAGTAAAAAAAAAAGTCAAACTCCTACTCATACAAATATTTTAGAAAATATAACATTCTGATGAGCAGAGATCCCATAGGTACCTTATCTCAATTTCCAATTTTCAAAGATTTTGAACATCTTTGAAGATACCCCACTAAAACCATACTGACCGTGGTTTCATTGTTTTCTTGTTTTGTGGGTCTAGGACCTCAGGGCCATCAACATGCAGATCTTAGGGTTGAAAATCACTCAGAGGGAAAAAAGTATGTAGTTATGTGGCTTCCTGATCATGTGAGTTACAATTAAAATGGAGTGTTCCTCCTGAACATTCCTTTCTTGATGACATGCAGCTTTGTACCGAGAGCTAGATAATATTGCTTTCTCTGTGGTGACCCTTGTTCTCTGTGTCTTTCCCGCCATCTTGGATACAACAGTTTTGTGGACACAGATGATTCAACGCAATGGAGGCGTCATTACCAATGCCTTGAACATAAGTTGCCTGGCAAAGATCACCGATGGCTTCACCCAGGGACACATAGTCGAGGTAGTTAAAGGTGTGCTCACAGACCGCAGGATCCGGCAGCAAACTTTCAAACCACTCACGGCCGTGGAGTTTATCGCAACGCTAACCAGCATGAGCCCCGTGTACCAGGAGGAAGAAGAGAGCTTTAAGGTAAAGGGACCACCTGTGTGACCAGGTCTTCGCCGCAGACACTTGTCACATCACCTCCTCCCTCTGATTCCTGAGTTTCATGAATTTGCCACACACAGTGAAATTTGGAAACCTGAAAGTTTTAGATCACGAATTCGTTCTAGCCTTGCCGGTAAAGCATGTGCCTTCCAAAATTTAGGAAAAATTGTGGTCTGTGACCTTATAAATTAACATCCAAATTGCAGAATTAAATAGTAGCTTTGAAACTACTGGATTCAAACACACACACACACACATCCACACATACACAAGCACGCACATCCACACACATGCGCGCGCACGCGCGCACACACACACACACACACCATACATACATGTACACGTACCTTCCCCTTGGTTCTCATTGGTTTTTACTTCCTATTTCATGTCATGGAACAAGTTGGGCATAAAGAAAACCATTCTCTATGTAGTGCATTTCAAGCCCATGCTGGTTTTGTCCCAGGTTTGCTGTGGCATGCTTCATTTTTCAGTGCGTTTGCAATAGGGAATCACAAGAGAACTCACCAAAGTTTAATTTTCTAATTTTTTTATTATATTCTGTGATGTTCATAGAATTTTTTAGATCTAGAGGAAACTGAGAACCAGCTCTTCCAAATCCCTCTCTTACAGGAGGAAAAGAAGTTGCAGAAAGCTATGTGCCTTATCCAAGCAAATCAACATGAAAGCCTAGATGCCCCGGCCAGCAGGCACGCCTCACACTCCTTTTAATCAAAATGCATACGATCGTGTTCACTTTCTGGACCTGGAGGCAGTTTCCTTGTCCAACTGGGAAAACAGGAGAGGAAAATTATATCCATGCGATTATACCCACCACAACATTGGCCATGCAATCATCAGAAAAAGAATCAGAATTCTCGTCTAAGCCTTGTGTGTCTGGAAGCCTGCTTGAGATTAGGAAAATTTCCCTCTGCAATGTATCACTTTTCCACCAACTCTAAAAACCGTGTTTCCCTCCTGCTTTGCCGCTAATGTTTCAGTACAAGTTGGAAAAGAGTCACAATACTGATCCCCCCCAAAATTAGCATAAGGATTGGCAAACTTTTCCATAAAGGGCCAGAGAGCAAATATTCTCAGCTTTGAGAGCTCCGCAGTCTCTGTCACAACTCTTCAGTCTTGTATCATAGTACAAAAGCATGCATACCCAGTATGTAAATGAATGGGCATGGCTGTGTTCTAATAAAACTTTACATGCAAAAATAGTGAGCAGGCCAGATTTGGACCATCAGCTATAGTTTTGCTGAAAGGGGTCTAGCAAAACTGCAAAGAAATATTTCCAACTCCAAGCTGGAGTTTTTGCCAAGGATTTGAATTAATGTTCTTGTTAATCGTTTAAACCTTGTTAGAATTAATTGCAAATATTTATCCTCTTCATGTGATATAGCCTATTCTTTTCCTATTTTTTTTTCTTTTGTAAAATAATCATTTTCCTCCTTATTCTAAGGGGGCTAGGTAAATTTAGGGTATTAAAACCTGCTTTCTCTTAGCTGAGTTTTTAACTTTCCGAAGTGATTTGTAGAAGTTTTTCTGTTCTAGGTACTGGAGGGCCAGTAACTAACAGCCCCCTCCCCCATCCATTTCTGCTGCTTATCATAGCTGAAGAGCTTGGTGCAGCACTCAGCCCCAAATAGATGTTCAATAAACATTTTTAGTGGCAAATTTATAGAGCAGATGGATAGATGGGCTGACACTTCATGCCGGTGAATAATGTGATACTGTGGCTGAAGTTGCTTGTGCTCATTCCAATCATTTCTGCTCTGAGAAATTGGACCTAACTGTGCTTCTGACAACGTATCAGACTAAGATCTTGCAGATTCTCCAAACACATAGTACCCTGCTTGGTGGACATGATGGAGAAAATATTTAAGGATAATGGTGGTAATAATCATAATGATGTTAGCTAATACTTATTGACTACTTCTGTGCCAGGCACCGTTATAACTCATTTAGACCTCATAATCTCCCTATTTTACAAGTGGAAATTGAGTCACAGACAGATATGGTAGGCAGAATAATGGCCCTCCAATGATGTCTACATCCGAGAACCTAGAATCTATAAATATGTTAGGTCACATGGCAAAAGGAGTTAAGGTTGCAGATGGAGTAAGTTTGTTAATCCACTGAACCTAAAACAGATTATCCTTACTTATACTGGTGAGTCCAACATAATCATAAAAAGAGAAGAGAGAACCAGAAAGTTAGCAGCATGGGAAGGACCCATTGGTACCCCAAGTAGCCCCGTGTTGCTAGCTTGACGATGAAGGAGGGGCCACAAGCCAGGAGAGCCAGTGGTCTCAGGAAAGTGCAAAAGATGAGGGAGTAAATTATCCCCTGGAGTTCCAGAAAGGATAACAGCCTGCAGACACCAAGATTTTAGCCCAGTGAGATCCATTTTGGACTTTCGAACTTCAGGAGTAAAAGACAATGAATGTTTTGTTTTACATCACTAAGTTCATGGTAATTTGCTACAGCAGAAAAAAAAGGGGAGGGAGGGAAAGTGACTTGCTCCTAGTCACACAGCTAAAAGGGAGCAGAGCTGAAATTCAAACCATAGTCCTAAGACAATTTTATTACTCATATTCTATACTGTGTCTCAGTAAATTAGGAGTTCATCACCTTACATTGAAAACAGAGCCAAAGTGAAAAGAAAGATGAGAATAAACCCCCAGTGCCAGAAACAAAGATAAATCTCAAACACAGGGACCGCCATGTGCCTGGCATGCAGTGTAGAGAAAAGTCAAGACTAGGAAACAAGAAAGAGACTAGGGCCATGGAGGATAAAGTGGCAATACTTGCTGCTTCTGTGACCAGATTTGTGGTATGTCGACATCACCAAGGAGCATTAACTTCAAAGCATCACTACAAGATGTGCTTCTGCATCTGGCTTTAGAGGACTGTGTAGAAGCAATACCGAGGGACCGAAAAATAATCAGAGAGACAGAGACCAAAACAGAGCCTCCTACTCAAAAGGAACCTGAAAATAAAAATTCTAAAACATGTTAGGAAATTGAGTGCTTAGTACAACCTGACAGAGATATTTAAAGTAATATAATTCAGATGTTCAAAGAACTAAACAAAGGCATCCTTTCTGATAGAGATGTACACTAAGCGTTAAAGACAGGCAGAAATGGAATAAGAAGAATTAATTATGGAAAAAAATCAGAAAAAGAAAGCTTAGAAATTAAAAATACAATAATTTGAAATGGCGAAAATAAAAGGTATGAACTCTAAACTAGACGTTGTCAAAGAGCAAATTTATGAAAGGATGAATACCCAACTTTTATATCAACATGGACAGGACTGGAAGAGATTATGTTGAGTGAAATAAGTCAAGCAGAGAGAGTCAATTATCATATGGTTTCACTTACGTGTGGCGCATAAGGAAAAAGATGGACGACATTGGGAGAAGGAAAGGAAGGGTGAATTGGGAGAAATCAGAGGGGAAAACGAAACATGAGAGACTGTGAGCTCAGAGCAATGGACTGAGGGTTTTGGAGGGGAGGGGGTTAGGGGGTTGGGTGAGCCTGGTGGTGGGTATTGAGGAGGGCACGTATTGCATGGAGCACTGGGTGTGGTGCATGAACAATGAATCTTGGAACACTGAAAAAATAAAATAAAAATTTTTAAAAAAGAGCAAATTTATGGACTGGAGGATGCTCCCTCCAGAGACAGCATAGAAAACCAAAAAGATAAAATCTATAAACTGTATTAAGAATCTTTGAAGACATCGACACCTAACTTACAGAAGCTCTAGAAGAAAAGAATAGAAGAAATATCACAGGAACAATTATTTGAAGAAACATTTGCTGAAAATTTTCTTGAATTAAAGACATGAGTTCTTAGATTAAAAATGAATGCCAAGTGACCAGGAGAACAATTAAAAAAAAATCCACACACACATACATTATTGTGAACTTAGGAATAAGATAACAAGCTAGTCTTCAAAGATGCCAGACTGCCTACAAAGAAACAATGGGGAGGTCCTGCAGTTCTTTGACAGAAATCTGTTCCAGAAGACAGCGCAATCATTTCCGCAAAGTGCTGAGGAACAGTAACTGTGTACCTAACATTTATCCCCAGCTAAACTAGCACCCAAGAGACAGGAGACAATGAAGACACTTTAAGACTTACAAAACCGAGCTAGCCTCCCACTCAGAGCAATTTAGAAATATCTGGTAAAACGGAAGATTCTCGTGCTCTACCCTGCCTCCAGGAATTCTATTTCTATGGATATGCCCTAGAGAAGTTTCCCCATAAGTGTACAAGGAGATACGTACAAATTCCTAATGAAAAGTTGGAAATGGCTTATATGTCCATTAATAGAATTGATAAACAACTTGTAATGTAGTCATTCAGTGAAATATTTTTACTACTGTAAAGTTTATAAACTAAAATGTTTCTCAGCTTTCAAATGAACACTGAAGGTTGAGGAAAACGCATTCACAGGGCCAGTTGGAACCATGAAGTGCTTTGTTGGTATGTCAGCTCCAGTATTTCTGCCATGTTTTCAACAGTCCCCCTGCCAGTGTTTGTGTGGCCTCCCATGGCTCCCACGTGGCCACCAGTCCAACTTCTGATGGCCACGTGTGAACCACGAGGGTCATTCACGTTACCAAGAAAGCCCGCGCCCTCGGGATAGAGTAAGATCCCCAGAAAGATAGGCGATAGTTGGAAGGAAGAGCTTCTGGTTAGATTCGGTCTGTGATTCCCTAAAACTGTTAACTCCTTGAGGTGGAAATTTCAAGTTGTGTCAAAACACAGGTTGGAAAACCCCCCGAAATAAGAATTTGTATTAAATATACATTAAATGTCCAAAGTTTAATGGCTGCTTGCCCCTTCCTTCTTAGCAAGCATTCTTTAATTATAAGAATATTCCAGTGAATTTGTGCCATTTTGATATTTTCCTAAACAATCTGTTTTGTTTCAGGACTGGTATGCCAAAACCCCCATGGGTAAAAAGCGAGCCTTGGCACTAACAGGAGGGGACACTGAAAAACAAAAGGATAAAGGGAAAAAGAAGGAAAAGAAAGGAAAAAAGGAGAAGAAGAAATAGTAATGCCCTTCTGAGGAACCATCCTTGAGTGTCTCAGGGGTGGAGGCGGTCCTGACCCGCCGGGGAGAAGGCTCACCATTGCCCGTCTGAAGAGGACCCCGGCCGACGCCCCGAGCTCATCTGCTCCTGCACTCACTCACATCTTTAGTAGGCCGCACACCAAGTTCAACATCCACCGCAATTGTTTCTAGAGCTCGTAATGGTTTCTCGGTCTGTGTGAAGTTTGTGTGTAACCGAAATCCACTCCACACACAATCTTTCCACCTCGTCAGTACTAGTTGCCAAATTGACAGTGTGATAGTTAGAAAATACTCCGATTTGACAACAAGTAAGTAATTTGAGTCTGTCACCAGCACTCCGGCTTTTTATTAATCCATATGTACTGTATATTATCTTGCACATATTTTAATACATTAATTCTTTGCTGTATTAATCTATTTTATATAATGGAATAAAAACTATTGTCTTTGGACCGACTTAGTAATTTGGTTGCTGGAGCCAAAAAAGATGTTTAAAATTAGCGAGTTTAGGAGCGCCTGGGTGGCTCTGTCAGTTGAGCATCCGACACTTGATCTCAGTTCAGGTTTTGATCTCAGGGTCATGAGTTCAAGCCCCATGTTGGGTTCCATGCTGGGCGTGGAGCCTTCTTAAAAAAAAAAAAAAAATGAATGACTTTAATCTTCTGACTTTGAAGATGGAGGAACCTAAGCCCAGGGTCACACAGTGGACATGTGGGACAGCGGGACTGAAATCATCCTCCCAGCCTGGTGCTCTTGAGAAGCAGGGGAACATGAGCAAGCCGATGGCTAGATGAAAAGTACTACATAAACATAGGGTAAATGTGGAAATGAGGAATGAAGAAGCAAGAAATGCTAAAAAGAACAAGACTAAAGAATAGAAAAATAATGGCCAAAGATAAATTTAAATTTCGTATGAATATGACAGTTTGTGTGGTGGAATATGGTAAGTAACCTGCTTCTAAGTTGCAGTGAGAATGCCAGCAGAGGAAGCAGACTGAATTTATTTGAAATTGAATTTATTTATTTATTTATTCATTTTAGAGAGAGAGCGAGCAGGCGCGAGCAGGGGGAGAGGGGGAGGAAGAGGGAGGACGTCAAGCAGACTCCCCACCGAGTTCACAGCCCGACGTGGGGCTGATCCCGTGACCCTGAGATCACGACCTGAGCCGAAACCAAGAGTCGGAGGCTCAACCGACTACAACACCTGGGTGTCCCAGACTTTAACTAAATTTCATCTGAAATTTAGGAATACCTTATCTGACAGTTTTGGTCACAGCATAGAAGGTTGTAGAATCTCCTTCTCTGTAGACCAAGCTAGCTCGCTGGGTTTTTCTGGGTTCCTGGTAGGTTAGTTCTTCAATGCCCGGTGCTTTCCGGGAGTCTTCTGGTCTCCAGCACGTCCCCCTCCGCTGGTGTCTACATGAGAGACAGGCCCAGATTAGGGCAGAGACAGCCACAGGTCCGTGTGCTGGGGACTGCTCTGCACACACCAGAAGGCCGTCTCCCGAGTCTGCATTCATATATGACCTCAGCTTTCCAACTGGCCTGCTGCAGACTTCCTCTTCCCGAAGGAACCTCAGTTTCCACAGACGGTGGGCCTGCCCCCCACTACCCGCTTCAGACTGTCTGGCCAAGGCCCAAAGTGGCTTGACAGATGGGCAGACTCCGCACCCCAACCTCAGAGAGCAGTTCAACTTCCATGTGTCCCGGACGGTGGCACCAAGACCCTTCCTGTCACATAGCATGGGAACCAGATTGTTGGTTATGACCCAAGAAGGGACTCAAAGGCTCTAGCATTTGATACTCATTACAAAAGAGTAGGATCTGCATTGTCAAGAAAGGAAAATCACAAGAACTATAAAGAAATAGTGTTAACATGTTTCAAGTAGACAAGACCGTGAACTTGGTCTCGGTTTGATGAACAGCACACTTGGTCAGAACTCCTACAAATTTGTGTTGGTAAAGCTTAATAAACAATAATTAAATGACAGAAGTGTAACGGGTACACGTGCGTTCCAGCAGCCCCCATCCAGGAGGACTACCCACAAGGACCAAAATGGGGGTCCAGGTCTGCACTCTCCCACGGCGGTAGCCACCAGGCTCACGCAGTTATGAGCACTCGGAATGTGGCTGGTCCAACTGAGCAACTGGATTTCTTACCTCCTGCTGGTGGAAAGAGCCTCACGTGGCTGGGGTGACTACGTATCGAACAGTCCAGCCTCAGAGTAATTGGTGAGGCCAGTCCGACGACCTCCCCGACTTCCCCTGCTCTTCCTCACGGCACACGCACACTGAGACGGGCTCTTCCGTGGTCACGCGGTCTCCTCCCAAACTACGGCCTCCTGCCTCTCGCTGCGCTAGATTTTCCCTTGAGGTCCCCGTGGCTTGACCCAGGCAGCTCCGCCTCCGGGTTCCCGAGAACGACGACGCTGCCCGCCCCCAACGAGCTCCACCCCCGCTCACAGGAGCCCCCTGCTCTGCATGAGGGGCCCCCCGTGTGAGCCTGGATGGATGGATAGGGAGAGATCAAATTTAACATAATTATTTATCCAGCATCACTAGTCTCCCACAGACATTTAGATTATGTCCACCCTTTCGCCGTTCCGTCAGTGCCCAATGAATACCTTTATACATTCTTCTTTCTCGGTATGTATGGGGGCAAAAAATCCATGGGATAAGTTTTTAGAAGAGATGTTACCGAATCAAATCACCTTCACATTTAAATGTGAGTTTTTTGCCAGTTCTTGCCAGGTTGTCCTCGGAAGAGGTGTCCAGGGCTGTCGGGTAAGCGTCTGCCTTCAGCTCAGGTCATGACCGAGCCCCGTTCCGGGCTCCCTGCTCAGCAGGGGCCGGCTTCTCCCTCTGCTTCTATCCCTCCCCCGTTCGTGCTTGTCCTCTCTCTCCCTCTCTCTCCTCTCAAATAAATAAAATCGGAAGGAGGGAAGGAAGGAAGGAAACAAAGAAAAAGGAAGACGTTCCCAGTGCACCTGTCCTGCAGGAGAGTGCGCATTATGTTATCATCCGCCGGGCAGGTTACGAAACTGGGCACCCGTGGATAACAAGCTACGATCCTGCCAGCAGTCGATGCAAAACTCCCAGGTCCCCGGGAAAGGTGATGCAGGAATGAGCAACATGGGAGAAATGACGTGAGGAAAGGGAAATAGGTGTGTGCGGTGGAGGGCAGAGCGGCCGGCGGAAGGAAGAGCCACAGGGTCTTCTGGGGAGTTCTGCTGGGGCCTGAGCTCTTCCCGGGCCATTATGTGACATTTAGCTCCTCTTGAGCATGTTCTTAAGTGAAGGGGACAGTAATTAATGTCATTAACCCTCATTAAGGGAGCGTTCTATGGAATGGAATCGGATTAAAGTGCAGTGAGAGCTCTTGGTGGCTCTGCACGCGGCCTGCCCTGAGGAACGAGCAGGTTTCGGGTTCAGAAGCCTGATAGCACAGCGTTTCCTAAAAGGTGTCCCCAAGACCATCGGGGCTTACACAAACACCTGCGTCTGGAACGAGCAAGTTTAGAACCCTCTCATGCTATTTGGAGGCTTTTCCAAAGCCCGCGTCCACATGGAACACAAGGGCGGTCATGGAGGTAGGCGTCACAGGGCTATTTCACAAAAGTGACACTATTTTCAGCCACTAATGACACTAGGGGACCCAAACCTCTGAGAGAAGTGGCTTCCGATGTCCTTGAAAGTCCAGACTTGAAGAGACGCATGGGGCAATGCTAACGACAGCAGAGGAAGTAAGAGTGGGCTTGGAACGGAGCAAGCGGCCACCTGGGCAGTGAGATTTGGAAAACCAAAAGGACGGTGGCCCAAAGCAGTGGCTCCCAGCCCCCAAAATCCCTCCGTTAGAATCGTCTGGGAAGGCACGGTCCTGCAACCATTCCGCCTCGTTAGAACTCACAGCCGCAGCAGAGCAGCGTTTCTCTGCTCATCTTCCAAGTCTTGCCCTGAGCATCTTCCCTGTGCGGCACCGGGACACAAGGCGAGCGAGCTGCTTGCAGCTGAGTGGGGGAGGAGGCATGAATAAAATGGTCGTGCAATGAACGTGCAAGGCCAGATCACACCATGCAGGCGCGTGACCGCGTACCTGGGCTCGTCTCCGGGATCAGGCTTGCCGCTGCCTGGCTTCGTCCCTGCGGGGACCCCTCTCGGATGGAGAATCTGAGGCTCCAGGCGGAAGTGGCAGGTCTGTCTGATGCTTCAGCTCTTCCCAACAGCTGCTCTCTGTGGCTGTCATTACCTAAGACTGCGTTTCGGGGTCTTGGCACACGGGGTGCACTCAGTAGGGTCCGCTGCCTTGTAGCTGCTCAGTCCTTCTCCCAGTGGACTTTGGGGAGGGAAATGGGAGCCCAGGAGTCGGGGCTGGGGGTGCCTTCTGGCCTCCCCCACACCCTGATTTGTTGTCAGATCACCGTCTTCTTCCCCGAAGCAACTAGCCCAGTTCCTCCACGTGGCAACCAAGCTCAGTGCCTCCCTCTTTCTCTCCGCCTAGGGATTACAATCTTAGAGATCAAGTCCCTGCAGTCAGTTCTGGTGGTTTAGAGCAAAGGCCCCGGCAGACCCCAGGGCGGAGTCTCGTCCCAGCTCTCGGCCTGACTGGCCGGGCACCCTCCGAGGTGCCCACGGGCGTGCATTCAGTTCCTGCCTCACGGGGCTGCCGGGAGAGGAAACCCAGCTGCGCCCCTGCCGCGGGGCCCGGCAGCACCTGCGTTCTCGGGGAGCACCGCCTGCTGCTCAGCTGCTTCCGATGCCCGGTAGATCCCAGCCAGCGGAGCCGGGGGTCGAGCGGAGGTCTCTGCCTTCGTGAGACGATAGAGCTGTGCTGTGCCGAGGAGGGCTAGGGAAGGGAAGCTCCCACCTTCTGGGGAACAGGGCGAAAGAAAGGGTCGGGTGAGAAGCCTGGGACTCTCTGCAGGGTGCCCCCACCACCCTCCATCTCCAACCCTTTCACGCAACCCTGTTTCCCTTGTTGGGGCCGGTTGGGGGGTCTGGCAGACCTCCGCGCGTTGCCTCTTGGATACCCCGGCCGCGTCTCCAGAGTCCTTGGCTGGCCTTGCCCCAACTCTTCCGCAGGCCTCCCCCCGAGCCTGCCTGGGAAGGGGCGCGGCTTCTTGGGAAGCCGCACAGGCCGGGCTGGGTCCAAAGTCACAAACCAGCTGAGTGACCTCGGGCCAGGCCAGCCACACACATACATGCATATGCACAACACATGTACACGCTACACACAAACACACACACACACACAGCTCATGACACACAGACATACGAACATAAACACACATAGAGACATAAACACACATATCAACACATACACACACACATGCACGTACCCCCCACAAACACATGCACAGGCCCACACACATGCACAAACACACACACCTCCCACAAGCCCGCATTTCCTGAGCAGGGCTGACGGCACCACACGTCCCTGAGCCTCAGGCTTCACCCTGGGACCGGAAGCAGCAAATGAGGGAGATCCCCGGGCAGGTGCTCCTGGCCCCAGAGGGGCGGGGGTGGTGAGCTTACACCGAGTGAGTCTGCCAGGAAAACATCCGCTTCCTGCCCCTCACAACAGGAAAGGCTGAGCAGACCCCCCACGCTCCCACTCAGCTGCCCCGGGAGCAGGGAGCGGCAGGAAGGCCCCGCTGCCTCAGGCCGGGAGGGCACCGAGGACGGTCACCTGCCGGATGTGCATCTCCACCGAAAACCAGAACCGTCATCCCCACTTTACAAGAGGGGCTCAGAGAGGTTAATGGTCTTCCCAAAGTCACAGAGCTGCTCCCCGAGACCACAAGACCACACATGTGACTCGGAGAAATAGGATGATAACTGAATATGGGGTGATCTCGGGCCCATCCTGTGGGCCCCTGGAGTGCCATGTGTGTTTCCTCATCCGTAAAAGACTGGGGTGAACTCCACAAGAGATAAAGATCCTTCCAGCTCTGAGTTCCTACTGCCCTTAGGACAGAAGCAGCCCAGAGATAGGGATGTGTAAAACCTTCACCTGTGATAGTCATCAGGGACACTTGTGATAAAAAGACCATGGCCCTGGTTCACCACGCCTCCTCCAGATGCATCCTTGAGAAGGCACCCAAAATATCACAGCACAATGTCCTTGGCACGCCACCGAATGCCCAGCATATAGGCAGCAAGTGGCACCAGAGTGCCAAGGTTTTTATCCCAAGAGACGCAAGACCCAGCGCTTATGAATTAGGTAAATAGTTAGAGCTCAGAGCTGCTCACAGAGCATCCTCAAGTGTAGAAAGCAGTCCCGATTTCCCCATGCCACTCCGCAACCTTCCCAAACATGGTGGGGCCGGCCCTTTGGGTGGTCACCCCTCTGGAGTGGGCGTCGTGGCACCCAACAGTGGCTTTAACCTCCTTCTCCCTGCTGACTGCCGAGCTTGCTCACCTTTTCATGTGCTTAGGGACCCATCTGTATCTACTCTTTTGTGCAATGCCTGATAAGTCTCTTGCCTGTTTCTCCGCTGAGTCGTCTATCTTTTCTTTAACCAGCTTTAGAGTTCTATGTTCTAGAGAGCAGATGTTTGCAGGTGTGTGGGCTCAAATAACGTCTCCCCCTCTCCATCTTACCCTTCCCCTGCCTTCACGGGGTCTCGATGAACAGTTCTTAATGTGAATGTAACTAAGCTTATCAATTTTTTCTTTGTGGTTACACCTTTTTATGTCATATGTGACAGCTAGTTGATACTTTGTGTCCTTTGCTACAGTCTTTCTGTCCCATTTTGTCCCATCGCACCATATTATAATTTACTTGTTCTGACCCACGTGTAGTAACTGATGTTTTGAGTTAAACCAGCCTTGCATTGTCAAGTAAAAGGTTGCATTTGAAGTGTGTTTTTCATAATTGTATTATCTTTGTTAATATTTTGCATAGAATATCTCCAGCTATGTTCTTAAATAAAACCGCTCTATAATTTTCTTCTCTCATAACGTTCTTGTTGGCTTTTCATATCAAGAATTCATTGAACCGGTAGGAAAAAATTCTTTCTTTTTCGAGCTGCAAGAATTTGTGTGAAATTACCATTGCCTCTTCTTTAAAAAGTTTTGGTAGCATTACAGGCAAATTGAGTTTCCTTGTGGGAAGGATTTCAGTTTCTGACTTAACTTCTTAAAGTATTATAAAGCAATTCGGAATCTATTTCTTCTTGTGTCAGTTTGGTAAGTTGTATATTTTAAGGAATCTGTTTAATTTATCTAAACCTTCACATTTATTGGCAGAAAGTTGTTCCCAGTACTCTCTAACAATCCTTAAAGTCTGTAGGACCTGAAGTAGATTCCTGATGTTAGTTATTTATGCCTTTTCTCCTTTTCCTTGGCTCGTCTCTTCAGGGTTTCATCATTTTCAAGGAGTCGGCTTCTGTAATGTTTTTATTGTATTAATTTCTGAGCTTATCTTTACCACTTCTCCCTTTCCACACTTCTTAGGGACTAATTTGCTCTTCTTTTTTTAATGAAGACAATTATCTCATTGATTTTTAGCCTTTTTTCTTTTACATATACACTTTTAGAGCTACAAATTTCCCTCTGAAAATCTCCCTTGGTATTTGCCATGTTAAAAAAAAAAAAAAAGAAAACAGCCCCAAGGATGAAATATGATCACGGTGATACATTTCAGGGTCCCCACACATACACACAGAATGAGAAGAACAGGCACCTCCAGGAAGGGGGATACACAAATGCTTGTTTTCCTTGTCATTTGCAGTTTTTCCCAGACTTCTCCCATTTACTGCATACCACAATTAATTAACCAATGTACTTGCAGTTAATTAACTAACGCATTTGCAATTAGAATAAAATATTTTTTAGAAAACTAGGATGAGCAAGTGTAAATTAAAATAAATGAGATCAAAATCTAAAAATGGAGGCTTGGACCTCTATCCTGCTCTGTGTGAAAGCAGGCTAGAAAGAAAACGCTCTAAAATGCCATACATTTAAAAGGTTTAGTAAAGCAGATTTTCTGCCCTGTTGTCAATTTTAATTACAATTTTTGTGCTAAAAACCTTATTTCTGTATACGTCCTTAGGGCGCTCATTTGGAATCCTATGGTACGTTTTTAAAAAGCAGATAACAGGGACTCCTGGGTGGCACAGTTGGTTTGGCATTAGACTCTTGGTTTCTGCTCAGGTCTGACGCAGGATCTTGGGATCAAGCCCCACATCAAGGAGTCTGCTTGGGCATTCTCCCTCCCTCTCCCTCTGCCCCTCCTCCTGCACTCTCCCTTGCTCCAAAATAAATAAATAAACCTCTTAAAATAAATAAAAATCAGATCACATTGAACAATGAAAAATGTGAGTTTTAAGGAATTGACCGATGATGAAAAATAAAATGGGAAACAAGCATGCTTTACTCAGTTACACAGAGGCCCAGGAAGTAAGGGGACAGAAGCACCTTACAGTATCCGCAGAGTAGGAATTCTAGAAGAGAAGAAATAGACACAGGGGGCTACATAGTTACCCTCACCGTCATCCCCAGGTAACAGCCACTGTCCCCTCCGGGCCTGGCTTGGCCTTATGTCACACTCCAAGGCCTGCGGTTGGGCATCCAAGCATGAGTTGGCCTCAAGGAAGAGACCCAGAGAGCCAAAGGGAAGCCCCGTAACCATCCCGCACACACACATCTCTACCCACCTGCCAACCCTGCAGTCCCGCTGGTCTTCCTCATTCCTTTTCTTCTCTGTGCTATCTTGACTCTGAGTCCAGTAGCCTCATATCAGCTAAACTGTGATCATTGTCACCTGCCACGGCAGCCCCTGGGCCTCGGGGACCCCTAAGGAAGTGGGAATATTGGATCAAAGCAGAACCAGCTCAGCTCTGGTCTGGAGAAATGTGAAGGATGTGCGGAAGATGGAGGACAAGCTCTCATCCTGGACAAGACGGCTGGGAGGGAAGGCCAGCCAGGAGGCAAGTGCCAGGCACCCACTCTGAGCCCTCTGACGTGGGACAGGGAGGAACTGCGGAGCAATGCTTCACCCTAGGTAGGAAGTAGCATGGGCCGCTTCCAACCCATCCTCCATGAGATGTGGCGCTTCGCCCCACCAACCAGGCTCCAGGGTTTACGAGGCTCAGAGGGTGGGGAGCTCTCGTTGTGCTGCACTTCGGGAGGCCCAGGCCTGCGAGGAAGCTGATACCAGGTCTCCCCGCGGCACACACGGGGCGGGGGTAGGGGACCGCGCTCAGCAGCCCAGACCCACAGGAGTCCTGGGGGCCTCCCAGGGCCCTCTGAACACAGTACGTCATCCCCACGGGTGAGTCGGTGCTTGATCAAAGAGCCAGAGAAAGGATGACATCCTCCTTGAAAGGTAGATTTCATTCCACACGGAAATTAATTGATCCTGCATGAATTCTGCGACTGGCAGATCAGCTGATGGGGAACGTTACCTTTATATAAAACAGTCAGCCTCCCACTTCAAAGTGTTCTCTAAGGTAAATGCAATTACATCCTCCCCAACGAGGCATCCAAAATACCCACGTTTAGCTTTTGTGTGTGTATTTATTCTAAGCACAATGCCCATGTCCTGTGACATTAGTATTTCTCCTCGCGTCATTGAAAACATGAGTACTTTGGAACTAGTTGGAGCAAATTATAATGCACCCAGCCAGGCCCTTTTGTTACACAGCTCTTCAAAGGGGGGCTTGCGTGGACCTCTGAAAGCTGTGGGTCCACTGGAGTTCATTTGAGAACACTCTTACCCAAGTCGGCCTTGCAAATTATTTCTGCCCTATGCAGAGTTTTTATTTTCCTCGTGGCGTCAAGTGACTTTGGATCTTGCATAAAACATATGCACACATACACAGGGGAAGGATTATGGTGCCATCGGATGAAATAGTGCTTACAGAAATGAGCTGATGGAAAATGGAATGACTGAGGCTTTGTGTTTGTCCCTGGAGCGTGGTGGTGCCATGTGCAGTGGGCGGAGAACCTCGGGACTCCTGGGGTGCAGTCCGCTCCTACAGAGGCTGGCCTGTGCCATCTTCCAAATGCTCAACATCTGAATATGGACTACGTTTGGCCTTGGTGAGGCCTAGTCCTAGTTTTTCTCCTCTTTCCAGGAAGAGAAGGAATGATGGGTCTTCCTGAGCTCAAATGATACAGAGATGACCCCAGGGAGACGGGATTCTGCTGCTGCTTCGGGCCTGGCTTCCTAGGCTGGGCACTCCACGCAGGCCCTCGGTCCTGTGAGGAAGATACCCCAGGTTCTCTCCCGCCAATCACAGATCAACCTGGGGCAGCCACCCCTGCGCTGGCAGCACCAGAGAGCTGACCACCCCTGCAGAGATGGGACCAACTCTTCTCACTCACATGGCTTCCCAATGGCCAAGGCCATCCAACGTTGTCTCTATGCAGAGACAGTGGGCATGCCCGTCGCCTGCCTCAAGGCCTCCACGCTTGAGGAAAATGGAAAATGCTCTCAATTCTCAACCAGCACGCTGAGAGCTGGATGATGAGGTAGACCAGTTGATCACCAGCCCAAGGGCCAGGGTGAAGGGGACGCCAAAGCAACACTGGGATCAGAGTGCCCTCAAGTGGAGGTTTGCAAGCACTGCCCTAGCTCAAGGGGCAAGAGGCCCTCACTAACCAGCGTCTTCCTTTACCCCTCCCCACTCCCTGGGTGGTGCTCTACCTTCCCACATGCAATTACGACTGGTGCAGCATAGCGTAGGGAGGGGGTGCCGGAGATGGGTGCTCAGAGTGGCTCTTCTTAGGATAGATGTTGAAGCGGCAAATCCTTGGCACCAAGAATCCAGGAGGAGATGAATCCATCTTAATATCCCCCCTTGAGTCCTGAACACTCTAAGGGACCAGATGCTTCGTGTAGACAGTACCACATGCCCAAGGCAGGAGGAGGACAAGACTCATCTCTGAAAACAAACACTTCTGATGGTCAAGGTCAGTCCCCCATCTTCATAAAGATGCCCCACTTTAGGGACATGCGTCATAATGGTGGAGAGAATGGGGTGCGGGATGAGACAGGGTTATGCTGTGAGGAAGGGGGTATTACTATTTCAGCATCTGTGATAATTTACACACGGAGTAATAGTAGCAAGTTAAGGCTGCAAAGACTTGATATTTCAAGAAATGAATATTAACCAGAGAGGCTTAATATTCAATTTTAGAAGGAATGCAGAAGAATAGAAAACTTGGCATCTGCTCCTTCTCCTTCTCTTCTTATCAGAACTAGGATTGGATGGGACTTCTCCAGAGCCAAATAACTGTGTCGGCCCATGGTTTTCTTTTTGTCTTGGCCATTATATTGGAATATGACCACTGCATTTACCTTCTCACACCACTGTCACTGCTGAACGCAGATGAGTGCGCACACATCTCAGCTGATGTACATAATTTGGAAGTGCTAAATCCTAGTGATTTCCATCAAGTGTGGAGGGAAGATCTAAGGCCCTTATAAGAGGGAACATTTGTCAAAGCCTTCCTCCTGTTTGCCTTGATGAATGCCTACGAAATGGAGGTTGTCTTGGTGATGAGAAGGGAGCCACACCAGGAGAGTGGAAGGATATTAGTATATTGGGGCCAATAAAATCTTCTTGAAAGTTGGCTACTTGGAGACACATAAGGGACCCCACAGTGCTTTCACCCACAGTGTGACACCCAGTGTCGTGCTGGCATTATTAGGTCAATAAACTCTCCTAAGATTTCTTCTTGCACATCATCCCCGGAGCCCAGGGCCTGACCTATGTGAAAGGAGACCTGGAGGGTGCCGGCAGCTGAAACTAGAGGCTAGTGTCTTGTGGCTGCCTCCGGGGTGTCTTAGGGTGGTTAGAGGTCAACAAAATGTCCTCAGATCCTGCCCACCAGCCCCCATCTCTTCCTGCGGTCCCTGGGATTTTAGGGAACACAGATAGTAAGGTGGGGAGAAGGCCCACTGCACAAAACAGATGCCTGCTGAGTAAGAAGAGTTCACAGCAGATCGTGTTTTGCAATAGGAAGGAGACCACCAGGGCGGGGAAGGGAAGGGAGGGACGGTGGGTCATCAAAGTCACCTGAAAGGTAGAGGAGGAATGATCCAGGTTGGTCTTAAGGGGCTTGCACAGCATCAGTGCATGAGAGGGCTCCCGGCATAACCCAGTGCCGCTGCTGTCTGTACGTGGTCACCTGCAGCCCGGGCCTCCTACCGTGGCCCCACTGCTGCGTCCCCAAGCAGCACCTCCTCATGCCGGATGTGCACTTGAGTCTCCCATGAATCTTGTTCATATGCAGATTCTTTATCCGCAGGTCAGGATTGGGGCCCAAGATTCTGCATCTATGATGAGCTCTCAGATGATACCAATGCCACTCGTCTCTAAAAATGGTATTAGAAATACATCAGCTTGGGCTCCAGCCCAGACCTACTAAATCAGAATCTGCAGTTTATTACATCCCAGGTGACTCAAATGCACATAAAATTTTCAGCGTTAGTAGATATTGCCAAACAGTTTTCCAAAGCGGTGATTTACACTTGACCAGCAAAGGATCCGAGTTTCGTGTACTCCATAGTCTTACCTCCACTAGGATTGTGTGTGTGCGTGTGCGTGTGTGTGTGTGGTTTGTTGCTGTCATTTTTTTGAGCCATTCTTTGCCTCGCTATTTGCCATATTCTTTTTTTTAACCTTGTACTCATCCATCGGGGCTGTTACAACAAAGATATCACAGATTCAGTGGCTTATAAACAACAGCCTTATGAACTAATCATCTCCCAAAGGCCCCACGTCCCAATACCATCATATGGGGGGTTAGATTTCAACATAGGAATTCTGCGGGGGCACAGACTTGCAGTCTATGGCCAACCCCAGTTGGTAGATTATTATAAACAACTTCACCAAGAATCTGAAACGATCGCCAAGGTTCTCTAAGGTCTTCCTCTGCATTGAGGTCATCAGAAGGCTAAGTCAGCGGACAAAAGGGCTCCAGCCCCTGCGGAATTGAGAAATACACAGCCCGCATAAACCTCTGCTCTTGCTCCAAGTCTGTTTATGGCCAGTTCCCCTGTTTTGCACAGAACATCAGTGAGGACAAAAACCCACGCTACTGTCTCATACTCTTTCTCTAATGTGTTCTCGATCCTTATGTGTCCTCCTTCCGCAATCTGCTTTCGCTCAGGTAACCAGATACGTGTTAGAGCTTTGACTGCAAATACAATCGCATGGCTCCACTTCCAAATTAAAATATGTTCAAGACCCTACATGCCCTGCTTGTAGACAGTCGTGTTTTTCCCTTTCTCCCTAAATATCTGCAAATCTCAGAGAGAAAAGACCCGGTTCCTGGAAGTTTTACCCATTGGTGCAACCTGTCCCTAAGTGTTTCCTCATCTACTGAGGCAAATGCTGACGCTGACCAGGCTTGTCCCAGGTCCTTGGTGACTTACGGGCACCATGAGCATCAGGATGGGCAGGGGCCACCCTCGGGTGGAGCAAACATCCATCTTAAAGGGAGTAAACGAAGTCTGACAGCTCGGCCTTTTCCTTTTTTTTATTAACCTTTTTACTTTGAGATAATTGTAGATCCACATGCAGTTGTAATAAATAAAACAGACAGAACCTGTGCACCCTCCACCGGGTCTCCCCCAGTGGTAACGTCTTGTAAAATGACAGTACAAGTGCCATGTCACAACAAGAACACTGACAAAGACACACTCTACTGTTCCTATTCAGATTTCCCCAGCTTCACTTGTAGTCGGGCGCGTGTGTGTGTGTGTGTGTGTGTGTGCGCGTGTGTGTGTAGCTCTATGCAACTTTTTTCACACCCACGTTGCTGCGTCCACCACCACACTCAAGACCCAGCGCATTTCCATCGCGACCATCCCTCGGGTCGCCCCAGCCCCCTCCCCACTACTCCCTCCATCCCTAACCCCTGGCAACAATGAATCAACAACTACGCTACTACCTGTGTCAACAGTTCATTCCTTTTTATTGCTGAGTAGGGTTCTCCGGTATGGATGTGACACAGCTTGCTTACCAGCCACCTATTTAAGGACATTTGGGTTATTCTATTGGGGGTTATTACCTCCCCCCCAAAAAAAAGCTGCTATGAATATTTGTGCACAGGTTTTGGTGTGCATATAAGTTTTCATTCATCTGGGATAAACTCCCCAGGAATGAAATCTCTGGGTCCGTGAAAATGCCATGTTTAATTTTATAGGAAATTGTCATCCTGTTTCCCAGAGTGGCTGCATCATTTTAAATTCTCAGCCACGATGGCCGAGGGATCCAGCTTCTCTGCAGCCTCGCCAGCATTTGGTGTTGTCACCGTTTCTTACTTTAGCCCATCCGTGAGCAGCGATATGTCGTGGCCATTACAATTTGCATTTCCCTGGTGGCTAACGATGTTGAACCTCTTTTCCTGGGCTTATTGGCCATCCGCATCTCCTCTTCAGGGAAATGTTTGTTCGTGTCTTTTGCCTACTTTCCCTCCTTTTAACTAAATTTAATTAACTGAAAAACTCAGTGCTGCTTTTAGAGGAATAGAAAGCACACATCCCTGCCAAGGAAAAAAAAAAAATCGGGACATGCACATCCTCAAACATTCACAGAAAGACCTGCAGAATCAGCCTTTAGAATAAGCTCTACTTATTGGAAAACTATTGTCAAGAAGAGCATCCAAACACACAAGCCAAAACCTCAGTCATTTCTGCCAGATTTCTGAAGGCTTCGGAAGACTATTTCTACACAACGCTCTTCAACAGATTAATGTCTGTACTTATTTGAAGGGGGGGGGGTTGTTCATAACGTGGCTAATGTGTCCTGGGGGCTCCATCAGGATGTGGTCCTCATCCTAATACCCAGTGCTGACTCTAACACCCAGTGCTATCGGCAGCATATTAAGACTCTATTTTGGTAGAAACGGACATTAAGGAATTCCTGGCTTACGATTTCCCAGACCGCACTTGTTTCTTCTCTACTGTATGATGCAGCATTTTGGAAGACACCTGGGTATTTGAGAAAGTCAACAGATTGGAATTACTTTGTTTGGGAGAAGGCCCAGCTTCTGGAGAGGGGAGAGGAGAGGAACTTCTGCAGCCCCTCTGAGCAGGGGTAGGAGCTCACGGTGAAAGGAAGGAACAAGACGGGCTCCTGGCATGTCCACACCCGTGTTCACAATAGTCATGAGATATCATGATATTCACGAGAGCTGAGAAGTGGAAGCAACCCAGTGTCCAGCAACAGATGGGTGGATAAACAAAATGCGGTCTATCCACACAATGGAATATTATTCGGCCTTACAAAGGAAGGCAATTCTGTCCCATGCACTATGGATGAGCCTTGGAGACCTTATACTAAGTGAAATAAGCCAACCACAAACAGGTAAATACGATTCCACTCATATGGGATCCTGGCGTAGTCCAAGTCACGTAGACAGAAAGGAGAAAGTGGTCACCAGGGGGACGGGGGTAAGCGGGAGCTAGAGTTTACTGGGTACAGAGCTTCCGTCTAGGAGGATGCAAGACGTTCCGGAGAGGGATGGTGGGGACGGTTGGGTAACGGTGAGAATATACTGAAAGCCCCTGAGCCATACACTTCAAATTAGTTAAAATGGCAAATTTTAGGGGCCCCTGGGTGGCTCAGTCATTAAGCGTCTGCGTTCGGCTCAGGTCATGGTCCCAGGGTCCTGGGATAGAGTCCCTGCTCCACAGGAAGCCTGCTTCTCCCTCTCCCACTCCCCCTGCTTGTGTTCCCTCTCTCGCTGTCTCTCTCTGTCAAATAAATAAATAAAATATTTTTTAAAATGGCAAATTTTATATTATGTATATTTTACTGTATTTTTTTAATGGGCTGTTTCCTTTCAGACACACTTTGATCTGCTCTTCTTGGTTAAGCCTGTGTCGATTCCCCAAACCTCCAGCAAAGAGCGAAGTGTAACAGTCTGGCAACAACTTCTCGTCACTGTGCGAAGCGAGGACTGTTGTCCTATTTGCCAGCAGTCGGGTCGAGCTCGATTGGATCCACCTGGCAACACTCCTCTGGCCTTCGGAGCAGCAGGAAAAGCCGGCTCTGGAGCAGGTTTAACGGAAATTCGGGTCTCGTTGGCAGAGGAGATGTTCGCTGATTTTTTTTTTATCTTCGCCAGACCTGGTAGACACTGCCTTGCGGGGTGCGAAGCAGGAACCTTGCCCAGACATCAGGGGCTTCCGAACCACGATGGACCCCAGAGATGACCGCACATCACAGCAGGAAGGGACAGACCTGGGCCACCACCCCATGTCCTACAGCCAGCCTTGGATATTTTGTGCTGTTCGTTGCACACCGTCCCCCACCCCCTCCCGCCAGCGAGGCTGTCACTACAGTCCAAGAACCCGGGAGGACGAGGCCTGGACTTTTCAGCGGCAGCCGCCCAGGGATGAGTACCGAGCACTGTCGTGCACGTGATCCATGAGCTAAATAGATCCCCCGTGCCCTGCAAGGAAGGGCAGAGGCTCCCGTGCTCCCACAGGTTCGAGCCTCGCTGAACAAGGTCCACGGAACCATAAAGGAGCATTTGCTGAGTCCTTGTCGCGGGCCAGCAGTGTTCACGTATCTGAACCAGATAGCACCACATTCCTCCCATTTTATGGATGAGACAACGAAGGCACAGAAAAATCAGCTAGCTGTCCAAGGCGTGCGGCCGGTAAACTGACCCTGGACTGGCTCCAAAGACTGAGATGGCCAGGGGGCTCTGCGCCGTCTCAAGGTCCTCGTGGTTGCAGCTTTGCAGCTAACCCCAGTCCTCCCTCGGACGGACAGACGGCATCCTGCCGGCTGTGCCCCATCACCGCCCCCAGAGCCTCCCCTGCCAGGCTTCGGTCCTGAGCGTCCTGAGCCTGGGTGTGAGCCGGCGGTCGGCCCGCAGCAGGCCAGTTAGAGGACTGACCGCCGGCCACTGCTGCCCCCTGCTGGGCGGCCCGGGCTCAGCAGCCACGTCCCTGCGGCTGGAGGCAGGTGGGCGGGTGGCCCGTGATGGGGGCTCATCTGTCCTCACTGTTGGCCCGAGGCCTGCTGGGGAATGGGCGAAGGCGTGAGCGGATCTCAGAGCACCCTGAAGACATCCTCCCCGTCTCCCCACTGAGGCCTGCCCGTCTCGGGGAGCCCCGGACGGGAGCTCTCGTTCATCCCCGGGAAGGATTTCCACCCCACATCTCCATCTTCCACGTCTCTCCAGACCCCCGATTCCTGCCACCTCCTCCGCTGCCAATGCTCCGGTCCACGCCATCGACTGTCCCCTGAAATGCTGCAGTGAGTTCCCACCTCTGTCCCTGGTTCTACAGTCGTCCCTGCAGCCGGCCCTGCGCTCAGCTCAGGGGGCAGTGAGTCACCGCCCAGCGCCAGACCCTCCAGGCACATCCCATCCCAGCCCGGCAGCCGGCAGCCTTACAATGACCACCAAGCCCCTCCGGGACTTAGCCCCGTTCTCTCTCTCCCAGCACGGCTCCTCGCACACACGCACACACCTACCGCCTTCCTTGCTCAGGGACCTTCACACCTGCTGCTCCACAAGCCTGGGACGCTCTCCCCTCCGCTGCCTGCAAGGCTCCCTCTCCCCCCGCCCTCCCTCCGCTTTGTTCAATGTCACCTCATCAGAGCTCTCCTAATCACCCACAGCAAACAGAAGCCGATTGGACACCCACGCTTCCTGCCCTGTTATTTTCCTCCGGGGCACTCTGCACCCTCTGTCTCCTGCGCCGTGGGTGCTCGCCAGGGGTGGAGACCTTGCTGCTTTGGTTGGCGGCTGTGCCCCCACGCCCAGGGCTGCGCCAGGATCACTGGTGGAATTCATGAATTGATCAGTCAGTCCTGATCACTTCTTTACCCCCCACCCCGGCCCTGCTTCTACCCCAGTGTCCTGACCATGAAGTCCTCCCCTCCGTCTCTCCAAGCTACACTCTGCTCCAAGGCCAGGGTCACTCACACCTCCTCCAGGAAGCCCTCAGAGTAAATCCCAGAATCACATGAACTTTTCTTCCTATGAACTCCTTCACTTACATATCATCTCTTCCCCCTTTCCCTTTGGTGTAGTCCATTAAAAACTTTCTCTAGACTTACGACTAGTTGTCTAGCTGTTCTGCCGACATGTTATAAAACCCAGGGAGGAGAGACTGTGTGGTTTTACTGTCCCCGCCCTCTACCGGGGTCAGGAATAGAGAACGCATTGAGTGCAGACTCTTGAAAGCTGGTAACTCTTTATTTTGCCCTGCCCTCCACACGCGGGTGGTCCCAAACTCAGGGGTGATGGACTCCCACTCAGGGGGAGCTACCCTCGGCAACCAGCGGTCCAGATCCCTGCAACCCCAGACCATCTGGCAAGACACCAAGGGAGAGATCCCCGTCTTCTTTCCCGGTACACGCTTCTCCCTGCAGTGGGAGAACCGGTGAGGCAATGGGATTCCCACTGCATGATGGATTAGCGCCCTGGCCCATCAGTCTGCAGGGAAGCCACAAATGGGCAGAACCGCAAGTCCTCGCGTGCACACTTACACGAAACCAGTGTCCCCTCCTTTCTGTGTTCCCTCTCTGATTCCACCCAACTTTCCCTTCAGGGAGTCTGAAGCACCCATAGAAATTCAATGGTGCTGCTCATCGCCTCCTCCCCGACTGGGGCTGGATGTCCCCTCCCTGATGGAAGGATGTCCTAGGTGACTTTGATTGGTGCCTGAAAGTTCTTCTTGATGATCCTGGGCTTCAAATTTCCTCCAGACATGGAGATCCCAGAACCCTTTCGTACCACACTCTGGCTAGACCCTGCCATGCTCTCCTCCAGCGCCCTCGCCGGCTGCAGATGTCGGGGGGCGGAGGGAGCAGAGAGAGTGCCGCTAAGAACACAGTCCATATCCTGGAATGGCAACCTCTCAAAGGTCGAAATCAGCCAGGATGGCAAACGGCGAGCCCAATTTAGAATATAAGATACCTGGGGAACGGCTGCACGTCTTCGGGACTCTACGGTAGAAAGTACAGATAATTCTGGATTGTTGACTTGTGCTCACTTCCCCTCCGCCCTCCTCCCCTCTCGCCACCAGCGGAGAGGGGGCTTCAAGCCAGAATACATTTGAATGGCAAAATAATTTATGCTTAATTAGGGTGCTGGATTTAAAATTAGAAGTTTAAATGCATAATCACATGGATTGTTTAATCTCATTGTTTTGCCACTCATTAGCCACTCTTTTTAGATGTCTCTGACACCGGGGCCTGCCCCCTATTCGAGGCTCCCCTTTCTCTCCTTCCTACAAACTATGCCAAATTAACCTGCCTAAAGCCCCACTCTGGTCATTTAAATACTTGAAGGGCTGCTCATTAATAGGCAATCTATGGCACTTAGGACCCCGCATGCTGACTGATGCCCTCGTCCCGTGACGCCATGCCCACACACACCTTTACCCCTGCCCGCCTGGTCTACACACCTACCCCTCCACATCCCTCTGCTCACTCTCTTCCTCCACCGATCTTGCTATCTACCAAAAGCCTTCCCATTTCGTAAGAATCCATTCAAATGCCACCTGCCCGTAAATTCTCTGATGATCACAGCAAGAAGTCATCTCCGCACCATTACTGGTCAGGCCGATCAAGTTCCATATCATGCCTTCTATCTAGCTGGCCCCAGAACCAGGACCCTTGCTCTACAAGCCTTTCCGTAGCCTAGAATAGGGGCTCCCTGAGCCGAGGATTTTGGATTAAAGATTACTGGGAGAGAGACCATGTCCCTCCTTAACCCGTCCTGACAGATGAGAGAGGAACAAGATGTGATGCGCTCAGAGAAGGCTGCTTCCTCCCCAGTACGTGCCACTAAAAGTCACGGGCTCGCGGCGGCGTCCACCAACTTGCCCTTTGCTCCTGATCAACCTCTTCCATTAGCCACAACGGGTATTTCTAATTTCCACTGCTGGGCTCACACTCCCTCCCTCATCCCTCGTCCCTCTCTCAGCCACAGACTCACTCTTATTTCACCCGAAGACAAGACACCATTAGACCTCCTCCCGTAAAAATCTGGACTCTGGGGACACACTTACTCGTCTTCTGGGGCATCTGTCCCATCCTCCCTCTCCAGCGTCGGGAATGTTCCTGTCACCAGCCCCAACTCCGGCCCCTCACCAGCCCCTCTGCTCTGTCACCAGCCCTAACTCCGTCACTTACTTCCCCTTCCCAGGGCATTTTCAATATTTCTCTCTACATAAGGTTTTACCTGCTAGAATATAAAATGCTCAGATCTCTCTGCATCTCACAATTGCTGGTCCATCCCTGTGAAGGTTAATTTTATGTGTCGGCTTGTTCGGGCCCAGATATCTGGTTAAGCATTACTCCCGGGTGCGTCTCTGATGGTGTGTTCCAAGAAGAGGAGCACTGGAATCCAAAGACTGGGGAAATACCGTGCTCCCCAGCGTGGGTGGGCTTCACCCACTCCGTTGAAGACCCCATAGAGGACAAAGGCGCCGGAAGGGAGAAGCTATTGTCTCTGCCGGAGTGGTCGAGCGGGGATGGTGATCTTCCCCCGCCATCAGTCTGGAATTTGCTCCTGTGGTTCTCCTGGTTCTGGGGACTTGAAACGGACCGGAAACTCACCACCAGCCTTCCTGAGTCTCCAGTTTGCCAACCACAGATCGTCGGGCTTTTCAGTCTCCATAGGCATGCAGGTCAATTCCCTGCATCGAATCTAGAGGGCTGATGGGATGACTGGAAAGCGTCCTGGTACGAGGCGAGGGAGCCCTCAAGCTTCCATCTTGAAAAGTAGATGGACTGGCCTGTGGGTCTTTCTACTGGGGGTCCAGGGGCCAGAGGTCTTCTCCCCTGAGCAGGACTTGGCGTTAGCATTTTCCTCTTGTCTTCTGCTGATCAACCCCCCTCTAACCGACTCTTTCTTGGATGAATGGATTCATCCAGTCATTTTAGAGCTGAATCTTGCTGGCCGGAAAACCATTCTCCCTTTTTACATTTTTATATAAACTCTATCTATTGTGTGTTCTCTTCTGAAAGAAATAGATGCTCATTATACCAAAAAAAAAAAAAAATGCAATTAAGTGAGCAGAATAAAATATGTTCTTTAAATAAATGCGTGTTTTTGTAAATATTGGTTCCCAATATGCATTGTTCTGAAACAAGATTTTCACTAACAATAAACTGTAAACCAATTCCCATGCCATTGAATATTCTACCATCACGGCATTGTTCTGGCTTTGTACAACTCCACTGAATCAATGTAGCATCATTTATTTAGGCAATTCCCTATTGTTGGATATTTGGGTTGTTTCCAATTTGCGGAGGTTCACCAAGTAGACCCTCCCAAAGAAAAATCCCACTGCAGGAATGGCTTGCAATCTTCCCAGTGACAGCATTTCGGCTTCAACAATTTTAAGATCTAATATCCACTGAGGACTATTTCTCCACCATCACTCCCCTCCATTGGTCTGTTAATTCCCACACTGCGCCACACTTCTAATCACTGTCCCTGTGCACCTTCTGGAGAAACTCTCGTCTTCCACTTGTTCCTCAAAGTGTCCTAAACCAGCACATATGTATTCTTTTCTTAAAAAAAAAATAGCTTTTTCAGCATGATTACAACAGTGATCATTTCATTGTGGAAAACAGAAAATACAGATAAAAATCTAAAATACTCATTTAAAGATAACCACTGCTAGTATTTGAAATCTGTCTTTCCACTCTTTCTCTAAGCATAATATCATACACACTTTACCAAAAACAAAATCACACTATGCATTCTGACCTCCAGAAATTTTATACCCACCAGAAGTGTTTGTAAATGCCCCTTTTCTTATAGTCATCTCAACACAAAAATACACGTTTTTGAAACTTTGTCAGTTTAATGTCTTGTTTTAATTTGCATTGTTCTGAATGTTTGTGAAGCTTAACATTACTTTAAGCAATTTATTGGCACGTTAACTTGCCAAAACTGGTGAAACATCCATAAATATTCTTGGCCTTTTTTTTTTTTTTTTTTTTTTTGCCATTGGAGATTTGGAGTTGTGCTTATTGACTATTAAGAAGTCCTTTACATATGAAGGTTTGATCATCTTTCATATTTCTCACGAGTGCTCTTCCCATTTGCTTTTAGGGCTTTTGATATTTAGAAGTTTTAAACTTATTTATTTGGGCAAATCTATCTTCTTTCAGATTCTACCTTTATTTTAATATTTAGAGAGACCTTTTTCATCCCAAAGTAATGAAAGTATGCATCTATAGTCTCCTTTAATGGTTACATGGTTTTATTTTCCTTATTTAAATTTTTAGGGGCATATGGGTGGCCCAATCAGTTAAGCATCTGCCTTTGGCTCAGGTCATGATCCTGGGGTCCTGGGATCGAACTCCACGTTGGGTTCCCTGCTCAGCAGGGAATCTGCTTCTCCCTCTCCTCCCTGTTCGTGCTCTCTCGCTCTCTCTCTCATGCCCTCTCTCTCAAATAAAGAAATAAATAAAATCTTTTTAAAAATAAATAAATAAATTTTTAAATCATCTGGGATTTCTTTTGGTGTATAATATGACAAAATTAACATTTTATTTTCCCAATTATCTCAGCTCTGTTTATTGAAATCCTTCCTTGCCCGGTGGCTTAAATGCCTGATTTCATATTCTAAACCTTCTTGGTTCTGTTTCTGAGCTTTCTATTCTCTTCCATTGATCTTCCTTAGATTCTTCTGCCACAACCACACTTTGCGAATTACCGTAGCTTCTTGGACGTCGGAATGAATTTATTTTTCCAGGATTCCCTCCTCCACATCTTGCCCAATTTTCTAACTTTGCCAGAATATATAAATAAGCTATTAATTTTTTCATTTGGGGAGGGAAATCCACCAGCATTTTTTGGAACTTCGAATGAATATTTTTTCCAGTTGATTCTCTTGGGTTTTCCAAAGAGCTGCATCATGTACAGATAATAATTTGTCATTCTGATTTCTCTAGAGTTACTTATCGTTCTTATTTCTTTTTCTGCTCGTCACACCGGGTAAAACGTCATGAGGAGTATAGAATACTATCAGAGGTCGCCTTGGCCTCATGCTTCCAAATGCAAAACTTGATCTTCCATCTCACTCCTGGCCTCCCTCTCATCTCCTATCTCTTCTGTTGGGAACATTTTATTGGTATCGTTGGGAAACAGAATTAGCTCCCATGGCTCAGCCCCTTCTGGATTCTCGATGGGTCTGCCCATCTGAGAGGGTACGCTCTGCTCTCTCTCCTTCCTGGGAAGGGCCGGTCCTACTCGGGTGTGGGTGGGGAAAGGAGGGTCAGAGCCGCCAGTGACTGTGCATCTGGCCTAATTCAGGGATTGCTAGCCAGCTTCTCTGGCTTCAGATCTGAAGCCACCTTCTTCAGTTGGCTTTATCATAATGAAGCTGACATTTTGAGCCACATCTGTTTGATGCCTCCCCTCGATTGATCCCAAACTGAGACAGGGAAGAAGTGATGTTAGTGAGCTTGCCTATTCTGTTCTTGATCGTAGTAAAAATATCTGTTTCAGCATTAAATATGAGGCTAGCTGTTACTTTTAGAAAGATAACCTCTATCATGTAAGACAACATCCTTTAATTCTAGCTTACTAGGTGTTTTAATAAGAAATAAGAAATAATTAGGGGGTGCCTGGCTGGCTCAGTCAGTAGAGCATGTGACTCTTGATCTCAGGGTCCTGAGTTCAAGCCCCACACTGGGTGTAGATATTATTTAAAATAAATAAAGAAATAAATAAATAAAAGGTTTTTTAAAAAAAGAAACGGGTGTTAGATGCCGTCGAATGTTATTTTAGCATCTATTGAGATAACTATGTTGTTTCTCCTTTGACATATTATGAGATAAAACATATTAGTAGGTTTTTTAAAGTTAAATTTTGCAATCGTACAATAAACACTAGTTGGCCACATGCATTATTCTTTCAACAGATTGGTGGATTTGATCTGTCAATATTTTACATGGCATTTTTATAATCGTATTTGTAATCAATGTTGGTCTACCTTTGTTTGTCGTTCCTGTTATGATTGCTATTATGTTTGTTGTGTTTTATCTGGGACTTTGGTGAATATTTCTTTGGCAGAGTTTTTAGTTTCATCAACAAAATTGATGTACTTTGGTTTTCTGCCTTTTCCTTATTTCATTATTATTTCTTTTCATTTTCCTGAAAAATCACTCATTTCATTAAGACTTTCAGATGAGTTAAAATATATTTTTCCTGAAGATTGAAAACTATGTTCTTTATCTAGAGATAGCTTTTTTCCCCCTAAGGTTATGTATTTGTGCTTGTTCTCTTAGTATTTTATTGATCTTGCAAGAGGTTTTTTTTTTTATATTTTCTTTTCAAAATATTATTGAGTTTTTAAACTATCTTGACTATTTTTCTATTTATTCTGTGTCATTCTTTTCTAAATCTATTAGTCCTATATTCTTGCCTTCTTGGTTTTACCTTTATATTGCTGTTGAGGTGAATGCTTAGTTCCTCTATTTCCCTTCTTTATTGTTTCATAATAAAAACACTGAAGGAGGGGCGCCTGGGTGGCTCAGTGGGTTAAAGCCTCTGCCTTCGGCTCAGGTCATGATCTCAGGGTCTTGGGATCGAGCCCCACATCGGGCTCTCTGCTCTGCAGGGAGCCTGCTTCCCCCTCTCTCTCTGCCTGCCTCTCTGCCTACTTGTGATCTCTCTCTGTGTCAAATAAATAAATAAATAAATCTTTAAAATAAAAACAAAACACTGAAGGCTATGAATTTTCTTCTGAGGATCGCTTTGGCCACCTCTGGTAAATTTTGTTATACCTTGCCTTTGTTGTCATTCCTCTGAAACAATTTATCATCACTGATTTATCTTATAACCTCTAAGCTCCTCATTAAAAAATGTTTTTATTTGTTTTTAATACACAAGTGCTTTGATGATCTTTGCTTGTCCTAAAGATATTGTTATATTTTCAATTTATACATTTGTGGTCAGAGAATATAAATATGTTTCTCTGGAAATTTATTAATACTTTCTGTATGGCTTTGGATATAAACAAATGTCTATGCATCAACAAACATTGCAGGGACATTTGAAAAGACTATGTGTTATGGATTTACATACTGCAAAGTGCAATATGTATCAACTACATCTATTTATTTCTTATATAATAGTGAACCACCCAGGACATTGGGCAGTATCCTACTGGTTACTGTCCAGTCTCATCTTGGATCAGAAGTGTTTATCTTCACACCACAATTCCATCACAAGTCTCTTGTCCACTTTTCCACTAGCCTGCCTACCTTTTTCTAATTGATTTGCAGGGGCTCTCTTTTCAGTAGGATTTTGAGCATTCAGACTACTAAGAGTGAGTTTCCCACAAATCACAAGTCAATGAGAGGGAGAGGAAAAAACTGGACAATCTTGGAAACACCAAATATTATCCAAACCAGATGTTGATTAGCTGACTAGTTTGAAACACTGGGTCTAGAAGATGAGCTAAGGGACCCTTCAGCCCTGAATCAGTCCCCATGGAACGTCCTGGTATTTATAATGAAAAGTCCAGTTCTTCATCTCTCTGTGGGGAATTCTGTCATCCACACTCCACCTCTCCTAGCCCATCATTTTTTGGTTTCAGAGTATGAAGAAACTCAACAAAAGCTCTTCAGAATATTTCTGTCTTGTATCTATTTCAGCTGCCCTTTTCTTTGAAACAGTCTATGTCTATCTTTTTTATATTATGAGGTACAAGATGCATACTGAAAAGTTCACACACACACAGACAACATAACAGTCCAATGAATTACCACAAACACCCCTGTAACCATCAAGCAGTTCAAGAAGTAAAACACTGCCTGAAATTCCTCTATGTCCTTTCTCACTCACTATCTCTTCTTTCTCTTGAAAAAGTCATCACTGTCTTGACTTCCATCCCTATATTTACCTTTGCCGGTTTTTAAATTTTAGGTAAATGGTGTCCTATGGCATTTATTCTTTTGTGTCTGGCAACTTTCATTTATTCAACATTGTATTTGTGAGAGTCAAGCCCTCGTTGCGAGTAACTGTGGTATATTCCTCCCCACTACTCTGTCTTTTCCCCTGTGGGAATATACCACATTTTTCTATCCATTCTACTGTCGATGACATTTGGATTATTCCTAATTTGAAATGGCCGATATGGGGCCCCTTTCTGAAACATGCATGACTGTCCTCCTGAGAAGCCAATGGGGCCCCTGCCTGCATCGGGAATGGAATGTGACATGAGATGGTGTTCTGGACACACCTGATTCTCAGGGCCCCTCTCTGAACCTGCTGGGGAGGCAAGATCAGTCCCATACTCATCCCAGGGCTCCTCTCTGCATTTCCTTCCAGTCACGCCCACGGTGAGCTGGTCAGCCCTTTCTCAATCTTGCCTGCTCTATTTCTCACAGGAATTGCTCAGAATTTTTGTCATGGTGATGCACAGTTCAACCACTGACATAGATTTTCTCCATTTTTCTCCTTTTCCTTTATTGCTAAGATTATCTGAAATGGGAGGAGTTAAAATTTGAAAGCAGATCACTGCCCTCAAACTGTTCTTCTGCATCCCCAAAGTGACTGCACTGTTTGCTTTCCATCAGGTTGATTTCCACGTTCACGTCTCAGAAGGCAAACTTCTCACCTCCCATCATTGCGCTTGATGGATGCTTCACTGTCACCCAGTCAATGGCGGTGATACACGTAATTAGCTGTTAAGACTCTTAAAAAGCCATAACCCTGGCGGGTGTCTGGCTTAAGGGAACACCATTCAGTAGCCAAAGAGCCCTTCTTTCTTTGTCCACTACCTGTATACATGACAGTTGCTTGTAGACCTTTTTCTCCCAAAGTTCCCCAAATACTCTTGGTCCATGCCTTGTCCTTGTGTCTTTCTCCTTCTCCCGACTGTTTCCTCATCTTTTCTCACAAGACTCCATCTCAAAAAAGACAAAATAACAAAGGAAGGCTGAGGAAGAAACAGACTACAAGAGAGCAGAATGGGGTCTGCAGGGAGGGGTCAGGTAACTGAGAAGCTCGACCCGGAGTTTTAAGGAGCACACTTAGACTGTACATATTTGCATCTTATCTTTGCCACTTAGCAGCCGTGTGACTTTGTCACTTAGTAGCTTTGCCACTTAGCGAGCAAACTGTCTCAATCAGTTTCTTCCTCTTCCAAGTGGCAATAATGATAGCACTACCTTGCAAGATTGTTGCACGGAGAAAACGAGTTTATGTATGCAATACCTTTAGAAGAGTGCCTGGTGTGTGTCACAAACCATATAATCAGTACGTAGTATATCGTATCTCATACTCCCAGCACGTGGAGAAGTGTCTGGCATACGTTAGGGCTCAAAAAGTATTCATTGAATGAAACTCATTTGTTATTTTGTCTTTGAGGGTTTCATTAATGGAAATGTCTGCATCTCCAATTGTACAACTCCCTCCTTGTGCCATCATAAATCATGTCCCAATAGAAGAAAAAAAAAAAACCTTGCAAAAGTTGTAAATGGCTTTCATCACATTTCATTTGTGCCCACAGCCCATTGCGTTGTTTCAAGCCTCCAAAAATACAAAGGAAATGAAAGGGGCTTCTATTTTCTCCTTGTACAAAGAGCTGCCCATAAAGACCACATCACAATGCCACTTCACAAAGTGGCTCCCCGTGGCCTAGGAGGTTGATGGGCAAGTGAGTCCAGCCACACAACGGTAAATACATTCACACAAATGTCCTGGCTGAAACCATCAGGCCTGAAAAGCTATAAGAGACCCATTAAAAAGGGATTTAGAGGAAACTTCAGCCAAATTACAAAGCTTCTGACCACAGGGAGAAGCATCTGTGTTGCTGGACCGGGGAAGTGGAAGACTCTGGAAATCAGGCTGCAGGATCCAGAGAGAGGACGGAATGGCGAGAGAGAGGAGCACGGCCCGGGGAGGGGGGACCAGGGCAGCCCTGAGCTGGGAAGGTCCGCGGCTGGATTCAGAGATGAGGTGTGAGCCACTGGGGCCTGCTAGTGGGGAGTCTATACGTCAAAGGAGCAGCTGTCTAGAACCTCAGGAAATAGCAGGGGCATTTCAGGCTCGAAGAAGAAATCAGAAGTGGATCCACTTCACGGTCACTTTGAGTTAATCCGGACATGCCCAGTGCTTGTCCCTTACCTTGAGGTCACAATGGGGCCTGAGTACAGGGGACTCGCCATTTCTCCCAGACCATGACCCCCCATTGGCAACTGACTCTCACTGATGGTGCCGAGACTAAATTAGAACCACACTGTACCCTTTTATTCAAAAAGCATTGTTATTTTGCTGCAAAATAATTCAAAACCAAAAATACTGATTTTTTTGAAAGGCTCTGTGCTGGCCGTCTCTGAAGGCATGCCGGTGGGCTCTGCTCAGCTCCACCAACTTCTGTACCAGCCCGACCTAATTTGGACGCAAGCTCGAGTGACATTAAAAAAAAAAAAAAAAAAAACCTCTAGATAATATTTGTGCTTTTCTGTGAGGATCTGTGTTATTAGTTCCCAGCTAAACACATTTGTAAACAAATTGACGTAAGTCACATACAATATATCACTGAAAATACGTGAATTATGGTACCCTCTGATGATTATTTAAACATTAAGGTAGAACAATGAAACAACCTTTATCTGATTCAGAGAAAGCCAGTATCTGTCTACCGTTGATTGCTTAAATACGTTCTGCACCTTTCAAGGACAATCACTGAAGGAGATAGTCATATGTAAGATTTCCAAGAAGTTGGGGGGCGGGGAGTATTAGTGCTGGGCTCTCCTTTCTCCTCAAATAATAGTCAGGTTGTTGGGTACTGAGGCAGGGTGGGCAGGAGAGGGGGTGGTTCACATTTTCGGGCTAATCAAAAAAAGGAAAGAGAGAGAAATAGAGATTAGAAGATTTCACACTGAAATAAAGAAATTCATGTTGCCTTAAATATAATTTGTGTTAGTTACATTTCAAATCCTAATTTATACATAGCAGGGTTGATAAAGAATTACATTATAACAAAATTAGCCGGAATAATTAGCATAGTATATGTGCTACTGATTAAACACCCAGCAGATACCTTGGTAATTAAGATCGGTGAGTGCCATATTTTGAGGCTTTGTCATCTTATTATCTGACTAACGAGTGCTTCATCTTTACCTCCCTTCTGATTTGAAGTTTGATAGCAATCTCAATCATTCTCGGGTTTTTTCTTTAAATTACCTTACCCGAATTCCAATAATTTTCCTCTGGCCACTACCTCCGTCTCTTTGCGTTTACACAAACGGTGCTGGTGTTGTTATATTTCTTTCTAAACATAAGGCATTTGATACCACTAAGCATTTGGGCTTGGAAATTCACGTTCAAAAATCTCTCTCAAAACTCATAATTCTTTGGCCGAAGGAAGAATGAGAGGCCAACCACCCTCTCTGCAAGTTGGTCGGACATCTAAACTGAAGACTGGTCTATCGAGTTAAGATCTCAAAAACCCATTGCCAAGATTCCCAGAATGTCTCCAGCAAGGTCCATTTTCAGTTCCTGTGACACTGGAAGGCAGTCCATTAAGGGGCACTGGCCACTTGCTCATTGATGACCCCAGTCCGCCATGCCACTGCTCCTTCTTCAAGGACGCTGGGGTTGGCTGCTGTCCAAGCAACCTACAGTGGGATTTTATCATGGAAGGCAAGAGTTCAATTGCCAAGGACTGGAAGTCTTGGGGAGATCATCCACATTCTTTATTACAGGCTGAGCCACTTGGGCTGCATCTCTAGACTAAACCAGGACATTTCCATGATTTTAAAGGTAGACTGAATACACTACCTACATCAACCAGGAGCACTTTGAGCTGCAAGTCGTCAAAAACTAATGAACAGTGCTTAAGGAATAAAGACGGGAAGTCTGGTGGTTGGCGGCCCAGAGCTGAAGCAAAGGTCCAGAAACGTCATTGAGAAGCCATCTCTTCCCTCCCTCTATTCCATGCTCCTCAGTATGTTGGTCCTTCACTCTTGACTATCACCTCATGGCTATAATATGGTTGCTACATCGCCAAAATCACGTCCATATTTAAGGAAAGTCGAGCGCCAGCTACTACTACACCTTTCAATCAATTTCAGGAAAGAATCTCACTTTTGCTGAAAGAAGGCATCGTTCAACAGTACATATGAGATTTCTCTTTTAAAATGCTGTCTCCTTGACTGTGGACTCTGAGCAACAAACTGAAGGTTTTGGAGGGGAGGGGGTGGGGGTTTGGGGGAGCCTGGTGGTGGGTATTGCAGAGGGCACCTATTGCATGGAGCACTGGGTGTGGTGCATGAACAATGAATCTTGGAACACTGAAAAAATAAAATAAAATTAATTAATTTTAAAAAATAATAATAAAATAAAATGCTGTCTCCTTTTCTTCTTCCCCCACTTACCAACATGTCTACTGCCTCGCCTCTAGAATAATCCTGAACCGAGACCTTGGGGAAGCTAGATTCCCATGGCCCTGTGAAGAAACGGGCGGCCGGCCAGGGGCCCTCCCCAGCAGCTGAAAGGGGAGCCAGGTTTGCTCTATTTATAGCAAGGCCCACAGTGCCCTGCGCGGCGCAGCTGCTACCTTTGGACTCAGTTGAGAAGAGAAGTTCGGTCAACGCACAAACAGCATGATGATGTCCAACTCCGATCGCCTTCCGGATTACCCGCTCCACTCAGATTTAGTGAGGAGATTAAAGTCTGCCCTGGACGCCAGGGATGAGGAGCGAGTGCGCCACTTGATCTGCACCGAAGTGGGGCACGTGGACGCCGTGATAGAACTGGACAACGACGACTGGATGAAGGACCCCTCGGCTCAGCTGCCCGCCGGCGCGCTCCTAGGTAACCAGAATGTGTCCCACGCCGAATGCCCCATCGCGAGGGGTGGGCCGTTCCTGGAGGTGGAAGGGTGCATGGGTGAAGAGGGCACATGCTGGAGGCCTGCCCGTCTTTTCTTGTTTATATACGTACACACTTGCTGCATACACCCGCGTGTTGCTATGCAACCGCTGGTACGCGCTATAGACAATGTAAACAAGCACTCCTGGGGCCGCCGTCCTCCCCCACACCTGTTCCCATTTCCCCACTTCTTCTGCATGGGTACGTTCCCCCCCCCCCCCATAGCCGTGCCCGCGATGTAATTTTGTGCTCTGCTCCGATGAGCTAATATATCTACAGTATTTTCCGTGATGCTACATAGCCTTCTTAATTTCAATCACCTATTGAGGCGATCAATCATAAAATACTTAAACCGGATGCCTACGAGAAAGGAATATTTGTTTACATTTTTACTACTATCAATAATGCCATAATTAGCATCTTTATTAGCCTTCGTATGGCTTTTTTCCTATTCAGGTTATATCCTTTTTTTCAATAATTTATTTTTTTTATTGTGTGATGTTAGTACCTTACATCATTAGTTTTTGATGTCGTGTTCCAAGATTCATTATTTGCATATAACACCCAGTGCTCCATGCGATCCGTGCCCTCCTTAATACCCACCACCGGGCTCACCCATCCCCCTACCCCTCTCCCCTCCTAAACCCTCAGTTTGTTTCCTGGAGTCCATAGTCTCTCATGGTTTGTCTCTCCCTCTGATTTCCCTGCCTTCAGTTTTCCCTTCCTTCTCCTAATGTCCTCCATGCTATTCCTTATGCTCCGCATATGAGGGCTGTGCTCTCGCTTTGTCAGAGGTGCTTGGCCCCTCCAAGGTGTAGAGAAGGCTCTTCTCCACCCACTAGACCGAGTCCCTCCTGGCATACGTGTGTGCGTGCACATGCATGTACACCTGCACATGCACACACGCGCACACACACACGCTCCCACGTGCAGAAAATATATCAAAAGGCAGTGCGCACGGGACATTGGTGCTAGCCAGTGGGGCTTTCGTGTGATGAAGAAGGAGATCCAGATTAGTCACACAAGGGGGTGACAATCCCTCCGCTCCCTCGCGGCATGGGTGTACCCCTTCAGCTGCCTTTCATTGGGGACTTAGGCAAGCTGCATTAGGCTTCTTCTTTTCCTTGGTTTTCCTAATATCTGTGGCCATGATTAGGGTGAGGGCCCAGGAGCCACGGGCCCAAAGAACAACACGCCTCTGTTCTGACCTTAGCCTCACGTAGACAGGCACTGCGGTCTCACCAAGCCAGTGCCCGGGACGCTGCCCAGTGCAGGAGATTGCCCTGGGGTGTGAGGAGGGGACTCGGTCATCATAAACTGCGATTTTGCCAGGAGCACTGAGCTCTGTGTTTCGCATTTGCCACCCTCCCCGCTGCACCGTGCCTGCCCCATGCCCGCCTATGAAGCTGACCTGGACTGCGTCACCTGCCGCGTGGGCTCTGACCCCTGTTGGGTGCAGCTAATGGCTTCGTCCTCGTGCCAAAGGCTCAGCTCCTGGCTGACAGCTCTCACCTCCCGGCTTGCCCCTTCAGACACGGGGATGAGGGTTCCCGCTCTGGCTGTGCCACCCCTAGTTGGCTTCCCTGAACCCCGCCTACCTTTGTTACACCCGTGGTCATACCTTCTGTTTTCTGCTATGCTTAAAAGCAAGTCCCCCTCTCAACATCCCCCTTTACGAAGCCACTGAAGCTGGTTGCGGATCTGTGTATTTGGAATATCCAATTTAAAATATCATTCTTTTCACATTACTGATTGCCCTGCCCCATCTTCCCTGTCCCCCGACCACCGCAACTCTGCTGGACACTTGAAAGCAATGACATTTGTGTTAAGAGAGTTTCATTCCTTCCCACGATGAACGCATTACGTTCTAAATCATATATGTATATCCCTCTCCCCGCCGAACTGCACTATTCAGAAAGGTGAGGACAGTTCGTTGCTGATGACACATTTTAAGAGCGTGGGTTAGTTCGGGGTTGTTTTCATTTTAGGGCGATCACACCCTGAATGACTAAGGCACATCTTGTTGCCAGTGACTCTATTATAAAGAAAGAGGGTTGGCCTTGAGCCCAAGGCAGAGAGCGCAGTGTGTTGTGTTGTGAGCACAGAGTCTTGTGTTCGGGGCGTGCTGCTCTGCGCATGACGCGAAAGCAGGATTCGAAGGAAACAAGAAAGGGGAGGAGAGCCTATTTAGAAGGTGACTGACGGCAGCTTCTAGGTGAGAGATGACAAGGGTCTCAACCAAGAGAGCAGGATGAACACAAAGATCAGTGACGTGGGTGGGCCCACGGGAAGGTCTTGGTGACAAGTAGAGGATGGTGTTACCAATGGAGACTGAAAACAGAGGGACCTAATGGTGACAGTGTGCTAAGCGTGTGCCATCCGCCTGGCAGTACGGAGAGTGGGGAACGTAAACAAGAGTAACACGCGGGATGCCTCCCCGGCTCACAGCCCAGGCGACGTCAGCACCGAGCGGTCATCGGGGGTCTGGAGAAGCTCCCGCCGTGGACAGGGATGTTCAAGGGAACGTGGGCTCTGCCACCAGTGAGCTGTGTGACCTTAGGAAAGTGTCTTTCCCTTTCTGGGCCGGTGACATGAGATTGGGTTAGGGCTTCCCAAACAGAGGTCCACGGTGGAATGAGATTCCCAAACAGAGGTCCACGGTGGAGATGCTTCCTGCGGAATCACACGCTTCGAGTTTGGCACAATGGTGTATTAAAGGCTTGGTGTGGTTTTGCCACCAGGGGAATTGGTAGCTTGTAGATGCTTTTTGGGAAATGTGGGCTTGGATCAATGTTGAGGTCCCATCCATCTCTGTGCTTCTCTGAGGCTATGATCCCAAAGATTCATTGTCACAGCCTGCAATGGAGCGTGAGTTCCTTTTTGCTGAGTGTGGAGGCAAATGAGCTCTTTCTCAAAGCAACCATGAGTCCCTGGGGACCATCCTTGGCAGGGACAAGAGCTATTTGGATTTAAATACACATGTCGGGTCTTTAGAATGCTCGAAGAATGGTCAGAACTTGTGGCAATATGCTGAAATGCAGCCCATACTGAAAATGGATACTGTGAAGAATTTAAATCCTCCAGGGGAGGAATATGAAGACGGGGAATGGGGCTGGGCCAGCGGGACCAGCACCTGGAATGCCCCCTCAGGCCAGGAGAGGCAGGAGCCAAGAGGAATGTTGGTAAAGGCATTTAGGGGAGAGGAGGAAAGTTTCCATCCCAAGAACAACCCTGATTGACAGGTTTTTGAGTATTGTTCAAAGATGACGGCTTGCAAAAATAAGAAAGAGAAAAGTAACCGTTCTCTCTCGTGTGCTTGTCACTATGAACACACAAGGACCTTATCTGTCAGTGATATCCCCATGCTCATTGCACTGGGAACGTATTATTCCACCACAGGGAAAAAAATATAATAGTCATTTATTCCAATGCGTCATGTCAGCGTCACAATAAATGCATAGAGAAAAAGAGGCACCAGCTGAGAAAATGGTGGGAACCGCTTTTTCTGGAGGAGTCTCCCCAGGTGTACATGTCCCCACTTGATGAGGGCTGAGGTCAGCGGAACTTGAAATTTTAGCCCTAGCAGATCACGGGGCAAAGTGCAGCATGCATCCTCCCTACACAGTTGGCAGAGAGGCCTGGAAATGGTCATCGACTGAGATTCCCCTAAAGACACAATTCACATGTCCCCTGCAAGGATGGACTGGGATGGATCAGGAATGGGTGTGCTCTCTCTCTCCCTCTCTCTCTCTCTGTATGTGATAAGCTGAATGGGGCTGAGCGCACAGCTCTCCCATAATCAACTCCCCCATCGATGCCATCCACCCCATTCCAACAGGAACCTCCCCACCAGGGCTGCACTCAAATTCTGAGGCACGTAAGGACCTCGTCCGCTCACCTAGGCCACCCCTTCCTTCCAGACCCTGCTCAGCGGATGGCCTCCGCTGGAGGACCGCCCCTGCTCGCCCGGCCCACAGGCTGTCCTCCTCCACGAGGACATGATGCCCTCAGTCTCCATTAGTTACTGAACCCCATGGCCTTGCTGGGCTAATCGTTATACCCACCAGATATTTAAAACTTAAAAAAACAACTCCTTGAAGGTGAGATCCTTGCCAAGCACTTACTTGTACCCAGAGCCCAGCACGGGGTCTTTGCCCTGGGAAGGAGCTCAAAGTGTGTGTGCTTCGTGGCACGGACGGGCTAAGCTCCTTTGCTGACATGAAGGTGGGTGGGCACAGATTGCCTTCCCCTAGATACTACTGGGGTTAGTCTTTCTGTAAAGAAGTATTTAATTCTACTTTCAGCTAAAGCCAAGTCTCTGCTGTTTAACATTAGTGACAATTGCATCATGTGTCCTTGCATCTCTTCAATGCCTATCAGCTCACTAACCACCAAGAACATGGGAAGGGAGAAAGGATGGCTGGGGGAGGGGTGGCGAGACCCTTCTTGCCCCCAAATGCATCAACCGTACAATCTGGTAACTGGCGTAATCAAACTACTTAAGAAACAACTGATTACTAATTGCTATTATTAAGGATGTCAGCATTCCATGATTTTGCTGCTGATATATTATATACAAGTCAAGATGCTACTTGAATTCTTGATTGAAACAGAAAACTAGAGACATTATGTTGTGTTTGGGGTAATGGTATTTAAGCATCTGGGGGCAAGTTAAAGAAATAGTAATTGGGTTTTTATTAAGAGATCGCACCCAGCAGCATGTATACAGTTGGGGAATGAGTGTGGGGAACGTGTGACAGGCATGCGCATACACGTGAGGATGGGGTCTGTTTGTGGAATTCAATGTCTCGTCCAGCCAGCACCCCTGAAGGCTTGACACTGAGTCCACCATCACTTTGGGCCACATCTGCCACCCCTTCCCTAAGCATGGAGGAGAATATCACCCAGGACAAACCCAAAGGTCAAATGTCAGTGCAATGAGCACAGCCCCTCCTTTGCAGGAGTCCTATTCGAACTAATGACAGAAGCACGCACGTTGCTGGTGGCTCTGAGACACGGTGTATTAGGGACGGCAAGAGACTAACAGTGAGATGACCCAGTTCTTGCCTGGGCTCTACCACTCCCTTCGTGGTCTTGAACTTGTCAGTCCATCTCTCTGAACCTTAATATCCTTACTTTAAAAGCATGGGATTGGTTGGGTCCTCTCTCAGGGTCTTTATAAATTACGCTAAGGTTTTGAGACCAATGACTTGTGTTCGTGGAGGCCATTAACAAAACCCCGTTGCCTTCAGAAGTGTGAGGCATCCTAACAGAGCCCTGTGTAGACCCCGCCCCACCTGCAAAGGAATGGCTAACTCCACAACAATGGGAGAAGGAAGGTATCTCCTGGAGGGCTGGTGGGAGACTGGTTTATGAACCCGAATGCACCAAATGAGCAGCAGCTTGGCACAAGGACAGCCTGTTCTAATTGTTAGGGAGAATACGTCCCCAAACCAGAGCATGTTAGAACTAGAACCAGCCCTAAGTGGAGGCAAAGAGAGAGGAATCACAGGTAGCAAGGACCTTCATTAGGTACGTATTTCCCAAGGGCTGTTGTCTTCCCTGCTTACCCGGCTGAGGAAAACGAGGCTCTGAGAGGTTATATTACACACCTGAGGTCCCACGGCGGGTGGAAAGTATAAATCCAACGCTCTTCCCAGCATTCATGATGCCTGCAGTTCGTCCGTCTTACTGCTGCACTTGATAGATGGGGACACTGAGGCTCACGTTTGCTCCTCCACTGGTCAGTAGCCAGCTAGCAGCAGTGTGTAAACGAGGTATGTTTCCTGAGTTTTAGTCAAGGGCTCTTGATACCTACCCACCCAGACACATTTTGCAGAAAGATTCATGAACAAATTTCCCCACCAATGCTGCATACGACCCTTTGACTTTACCTTACACACACATATACTCATACCCACACGCATCAATAGCGTGGAGTCTCTGGCTTCAAATAATTCAAATAAGAGTATTAAGAAAAAACATGGATGAATAAGTAAGGTCCTTGGCTGCTGAATAAAACAGAAATGGAAAGCAGGAGGTCAGCGGTGACAGGGAAGGATAGAGAGGGAAGCACTCCGCCATCTCGGCTGCACACCCTGAGCAGACAATGTGGGGGCAGGGAGACCCTGCTCGAAGCAAAATGAAATTAAACCTTTCTAAGTACTTATAAATCAGCACCTAATGACACTATCCCACCACCAGCCGGAGCATTGCTCTTATTACTTTGATTCACAAGCCAGGAAAAGATCCGGAATTATGCACAAATTATTGTCCCATCTTCTTAATTAACACTGATTGCAAAATTCTTGCTAAAGTCCTTGCTAACAGACTCAATTATGCGCTGCCTGAATTGATTCACCCAGATCAAGTGGAATTTATTAGAAATACACTTTCCTACAATAACATCAGATTATCTTTGAATATAGTTAAATTATTTAGGAATAAAATGGCTCCAGCCTTTGCTTTAGATACAGAAAAATATCTCCCACCACCTAGAATAAAGATATTTCTTTGCTTTCAGCCAGATACACACCCTAGGCTCTTTTCTTCCCCAGAAGCAGGTTGAATCACTGAGATGAGATGAGATGCATGCCTTAGAGCTAATGGTCCAGCTTCAGAGCATATGGGGCAGGAAGAAAAATCCTACAGGGTCACGTCTCAGCTCCCCCCAGTATGAATTGTCACTGCCTGTGGAACACGGCGAAATTGCAATTAGACTAAATCAGGATATTTTCAGAATCAAAATTGAGAAACAGGCTAATAAAGAAATAATGTATGCTGATGACATACTTCTATTAGCATCACTCCCCAGCACACTGGAGAGTTTGGAAAGAACAAAAAGAAATGAGGATGATAGCAAAGAGGCTTTTCTCCTTCCCAGGAGGATGATGGTCCCTGCAATGCTGCGCTCTGTTCAGGAAAAACATTCCTAAGGCACTAATTGGAGGTGGTAAATGCACTACCTGTAGACTGGTTCTACTTCTCCTTCTCATCGCCCATTATCTTCCAATACCAAATTCAGCAACTGGATACGAACAGGGACTGGGTTTGTCCTAGTCATCATATCCTGGCACACGGTAGGTACATAATAAATATTAACAGACCACATAGCGTATGGGGGACACTAAAATTCTCTTGCGTTGGTCCTTGATAGATGGGCATGTTCTTAACAAGCTGAGATCAAAAGCAAGGGAATCCAAATAGAGGGAGTAGAGTGAGAAAACGTGAAGCACGCTGGGGCATACCGCCCTGCGCAAGGAAGAAGGACCTGCCTGGAAATGAGGCTGTGTGAGTCAGAGTACGGGGAGGAAAATTGAGGCAAGTAAGTTGGGATAGTACAACATGAAACCACAAATTCTAGACGGTTTACACTTTCTTGGAAAGGCAGTGAGGATCCGTTCAGCAATGGAATGAGATCGTCTAATTTGGGAAACACAAAGACTCTTTTTACATAGGAGAGATGGCAGTGGACAGACCGGCGCCAAGAAGGTGACTCCTTCCTTTTTAATTGAGTCCCTAAGGCAATACAACTCGCCCACCACCCTTGAAGTTAGAGTTGGCCTTGTTGTAGTCAACAATGGGCTTAACAGAAGAAGGTCTGTGAATTTGAAAATAGATCAACAGAAAGTAGCCAACCTGAAGAACAGAACATAAAACGATAGAAAACAAAATGAACAGAGACTGTGGGACAATTTAGAAGACCTAATATAGCCAAATGGAGTCCAAGAAAGAGAGAAGGAAGACAATGGAGCAGAAAAAAATATTTCAAGAAATAGATGCCAAACATTTCCCAAATTTGATGAAAGACATAAATTTACAGATTCAAGAAGTTCGGCAAACTGGAAGCGGGATATAAGTGAGGGAAATAAGTCAAATGTGTGCCAGGGAACCTGGACGCTCTGCTGAGTGTTGTTGAGTTGCGTTTGCCCTGAGAATAGAGAACAGGTTCACTCGAGTGAGGAGTGGGAAAGGCACACAGAGAGAAGGGTGCGGTGACAGTTTCCTATTTGAAGGTCCATGTCTCTCCCCTCCCCACAAACCTGCAGTGGCTCCCTACTGCCTACAGCAAAGGTCAGCAAACTATGGCCCCAGGGCTGGCTGCCTGTTTTTACAAGTAAAATCTGATTGGCCAGGCTCATTCATTTACATATTATCAAGGGCTACTTTCATTCTATCATAGCAGAGCTGAAGAGTTGCCACAGGGACCGTATGACCTACAAAAGCTAAAATATTTGCTTTCCGGCACTTTACAGAAAAAGTCTGGTGACCCCTGTCCAACAGCTTCTAATTCAAATTTTATAGCTAGTGTTCGAGGTCCCGAAAGATGTGCCAGGAGCTAACTTACCCCACCACTTCTGCCAGCATGCTGCACCCAGCCGGTACCCCCGCGAGTGCTGGATAATAGCACTCGTCACAGCACAGCGGGAGGCCGATGACGCTCTGCCAAGTGTTTGCCAAGGAAATTGACAGTAAGCTTTTAAAAATATTGACAGCAACTTGACAATTAATACGACCGTGTGTGATTACCAGACTTTTTTCTATGATATTTTTTCTTGTAATTAATTTTAATTGTACTTTAAAAAAGAATCAGCCCATGGCAAATTGAGACCAAAAAAAAAAAAAAAAAAAACAACCCAGGTGCTTTACTGGTGGTTAGAACTCTGGTTAAAACCATACCCCACGGGTGTCTGGGTGGCTCAGTCGATGAAGCGGCTGCCTTCAGCTCACGTCGTGATCCCAGGGTTCTGGAACTGAGCCCCACATCACGCTCCTTGCTCGGAAGGGAGCCTGCTTCTCCCCTGCCTGCCATTCCCCCTGCTGGTGCTCGCTCTCTGTCTCGCTCGCTCACTTGCTCGCTCTCTCGGTGTCAAATAAATAAATAAAATCTTTAAAAAAAAAATACCCCAGTGACACTATCAGTCCCTCACACCCTTCTGGGCTCTTGGGCAGGCATCTCTCTGCTCTCCTGTCTTCACCTGCTCTAACAACACATCCCCCACCCGTCCTTCCAGAAGGCCCAGGAGCTTCAGGGGCTCGCCGCCGTCTCTGAGTGGAGTTTGCCTCATAGGATCCCTGCGGGTCACGCGCGCCTGGGAAGAGAGGGAGGAAATCAGACCGGCAGAGGAGACGTTGATCTGGGGCACAGGCTCCACAGTGCCGTGTGTGGCCAGCTCGAGGGGAGCTCCGGAGCTGAGAGCCCTCTCACGGTTTTCCCACGTCGGGTCGAGATGGCAGGACCTCTCCACACACCCAATCGGCCACGGGATCTGGCTGCCTCCAGAGCCGTATTCTGGAGTGAGGCAGCTCTCTGCAGCTGAGGCAAACCCCAAGGAGTTTAGGAGGACCCCGAGTCCTCCCTGACAGTGGGGTCTGGGCGGCCCCTCTCCATGTCCACCCAAAGTCTAGTCCCTGCCACTCACCTTGGTTCTGACCCCCTGGGTCTACTGGATGCTGCTTCTTTCCTACGCACATCCCCCCCGCCTGACCCCCCTCCAGATGGCACCCGTGGCCCCAGGCAATGCAGCTCTGCGGCTACACCTTGCCTCTTGCTCAGCCAAAAAGAATAGGTTACAGTCGCTCACCCCCACTATGGGTCAAGGAAAGGAAACAGACACCTTCCAAGGGACATGAGCCAGCCTTGTCCCTCAACCCTCTCTGTGCTTTGCTCAGATGCCATCTGTGGGGAAAGTCTGTCCCATCCCTATTTCCCGTCACTATAATGCTCTGTTTGTTGCGTTTTCCCCATCGGAACTGCACCTGTCGTTGGCAATGATCTCATCGCGCTCACCAGTTACTGGTGCCTCATCTCTCTCTCCCATGAAGGGCAACACTTCGTGCAGCCAAGGGCTTCTACTCTTCGCCCCTCTGTAGGCTGCTGGGCTGCCAGCACCTGAAAAATCCCCCATACGTATCAGCTCAACATAGACTATTTCCAAATTGCACAGAAATTTCCCTTCCACCTGCCAACTAAGAAGTGTCAGTTTCGCCAAAGCTTTCCAAAATTTGACTTTAAAAAAAACCTTATTTTAACTTGCATTTGAAATGAGTAAAATGGTATCTCATGTATGTCTTTAATAGTCATTTGCATTTCTTTTCATGCCTTTTTCCTATCTTTCCGTTGGAAGCCCAAAGTTCTCATTTTTTGCCAACAGAAAAATGAGTGAAGCCGACTTTAAACCATCAGACAAAACTGGCGCCGCTCTGCTCCACGCAGAGTTGCAAAGCAAGCAAGCAAGCCCACCAGGAGCCCTCCCTCTTCAACCGCAGGATCAGCCAAGTTCCCGTGTCTAGAAGGGATATGAAGGGTGAGACAGGACATAACGATCAGATCAAAGCAACTTCAAGAAAGAAGTATTTTGCTCCCAGTGTGAGATTCATAAAAAACAATCAGTCTTAACATGCAATTTGTCTCAAGAGGCAGGAGCTGCAATTTTATCATGTAATTAAATCCCCATGACAGTCGTAAAGAAACGTTGTCACCTTTATCAGGGAAAGCTTCGATAATATGCTTTCCAGCAATGTCCCCACAGTCTATAAATGTCCTTCCAGGGCTATTTACTCGTGGCCGTGCACGTTCAGGATCTGGGGGCCCTACTTCGCACTCCACCACAGTGGATACGCAGCCCTCAAGGGCACCTTTGTTTCCGAGCTTCCAAAAAAGCCCTCCTGGGCTCTGGATGAAAGCAGCACTTGACCTTTGGGTAAGATCGCATTCATAATGAGAAGGGACTCTTGTTTTGCGTGATCCGCATTGGGCTGGGTAGCCATGCCGGCAAAATAGGTTATCGAGGTGTTCCCACTGCCACCCAACCCCCCCCGCCGCCATATTGTGTTCTTCCACGTGATGGGAATGAGATTTCTTAATAATGTGAAATCAGTACAGACAATTTAAGTCATTATTAATAGATACACTTGATCTGAGGAACTAAAATGTTTTAATGTTTTGTTAAATGAGGTGTGCTGTGCTAACATTGTTATTCAGAGAAAAGGTTGAGATATTTTAACATTTTTTATATTAATGTCTGTGTGACTAACGCTGGTAGATGGGTGAATGTGTCCTGGAGCTCTTTAAAGGAAAGCCTTACACACCCGCCTAGCTTATTATCCTAAAAACTCTTTTTTTTTTTTAATTTGAAAAAGCTACAGGGAGTGGGATGAAGGAGGAGTGGCCTTTAGAAATTAAATGGGAGAGTGGGGACCAAAACAAGATAAAATGATTTACGGCGAAAGTAGACTCACTGTAAGAGCTTAGCTATTGGCCAAGCGGCAATAATGTGAGTATCCTAGGGTCTGATCGGATTTCATACGTGGCCATTTAGAGAAACGATTCGTGTAGGAAGTATGAGTCGACCAGGCTAACAATACATATTCGCATATTTGAGAAAGTGCTCAGAATCTCACGATGTCCACCGGGGGAATGACTTGCTGTCCTAGCTTGTCCCTTTACTTGGACACTTAACCCCAGAAGGAAGCAGACATTTGCCCAGGAAAGAATCCACACATTTGGTTCTCTCCAAGAACACAAAGAAATGGCAGTGGAGGGAAAGTCTACCTCGTGGCCTCAACACGTGAAAAGTCTCTGTCCTGCAGGAAAAAACAGCCTGACCCTGTAACAAAACCCACGTTTCAAGCTCAGCTAGATTTTTCCACGGAGTACCAGCAGACCTCATCCTCAGACACTTCTGAGCAAAAAGAAAATCATTCATCAATTCAATGGCAGGATACGAAGATCCTGACATCACTTGAGAATAATAACTACCATTCATTCAAACACTACCATTTGTGTATCTCATTATAATTTTAAAGTGGATTTTTACTTTTTCATCTCATCTGATCCCGAGGCCAAAACTCCCTCTCATTAGCTACTGACCCTTCAGTTTTTGTGTCGTCTATGGATAAAACATTATGTTTATAATTTAAGCCCCAAAAATATTCTTTGCAAAATTATATTCAAATCCAGTTGACTGCCAGGGTAGTTATTAGAGAGATTTAGTCCATTCACTGAGTTGTCCAGATAGAAGCTGGGTATTCACCCCTATTTGGATTCTTGTCCTTCTTTTCCCAAGATTACTCCAATAAAAGGCCCCCACAATCAAATTTGTTTAGTACTCTGAAATGGTCCACAGATACAAATGAAGTTCTTCCATCAAATAGGAACCGTTTGATAGTTCTTCTGAAGAACCAAAACTATTAAGCATACTGATCTGGAGAAGATTATTTTCATCAGAGTCCCTCTCTTTCAAGAAGGGCGCTGTATTTGTTCAGAAGAATTTCCTGGACCAGGTCTCTGGAGGAGAAGCTGAAACTGGCAGGGCCTGAGAACGCTGGGAACCACAATGAAGGGGAAAGGAGGGGAGGGACGGACTTTAGTGGTTGCACCAGAGACAGAGGAAGTGCAGATGGAGGAGAGAGGTGGGGTAAGACTGCACACGGTGCCGGACCCTTCATATCTTCAGGATAGTCGCCACACTCCCTACCTGATGTTGGTAGTGGGCTTAAAAGCAAACAAACCAAACCAAAAAACTCAGGAACTCATTTTGTGCCCCAATGTGGGGGGAGGGCGAAGCATACACAGTCTGAGCAGACAGGGAGGTCAAGAAAAACACGAGGAGGCAAAGCACAGGTGCCACCAGGGTCCCGGGGAGGAAGGGACCTCAAACTGACACCTGACTGACACAAGTTACTCTGTACCAATATGCTCTCTGAATGGTTTAAAGTACCGTCAAATAATTTGCAGCGTTTATGCCACCTAAATTTGGGTATAAACATCAACAACAGCGCCACTAACCTCTGAACCTAAAATCAAGAAAAAGAAAAGTCTAGTACCACAAATGGGAGCCCCCCAGCAGCGTGCAGCGGTCTCCGCCGCCTGACCCAGAGGACAATGGGATCCTATGTGCCTGGGGTTTCAAGGTCACCCTGGGGCATCACATGAATCAGCCATTGCTCTCGCCTGTTGAGATCTTTTGCGATTGTGATTGTCACGATCCACGCCACTCAGCAATTGGAAATGCACCTTTCCATATGTTCACGCAAATCATCCATAAGCATATATCATACAGGATCAGAAGAAAACCTTATCTGCACATTAGAAGCACCTGTGGGAGGGGGTTGTCTGACCAACCTGATGCCCAGGCTGCATTCCGTAACCCGTGACACCAGGAGCTCTCAGGTTGGGATCCAGACGTCCGTATCTTTTTAATGCTCCCCAGGTGGCTCCATCTGACTGCCAAGATTTGAACCCTTCCTCTGCATGTACCGTGCATATTACTTCTCACGTTGGAGTTTTTAGTAAGACTCCTAAAAGAAGACCCATATTTTTTTCCACCTTCCCTAAAAGGTTGCCAGGAAGCTTTCCACTGCAGGTGGAACTATACGCCACGCCTATATCCCCTCTCCATATTAATGAATAATTCCATGTCACAAAGGAAAATTCTTTTCTCTACCCTGACTTGCTCCTAGTGACCCACAGAGCTCCAAGTACCCCCACTCCCTTTTCTAAATGTTCCCAAACCATCTCTTTCATCCTTCTTAGGGATCTTGCCCAGCATTGATGTAAGTTCAGACTTTGAGGGATCAAATTCTTTATTTATTTGAAAACTAACACTCTAGTCTTTCTGGTCCTTCTATTTTATCACAATTTCTCAAGGATTTTGATAATCGCTCAGCAACATCGTATACAAATTCACTCTTGGAAGAAGTTGAGTTTTCATAGGGACTGAAATAGGCAGAGAAGATCAGGTTTGAGTTGTATCTTGAAGCTCATGCATTGGCTCTGACTAAGCTGGGAAGGGTGAGGACAATGAAAATGAAATTAAAATGGCCCGACCCCACAAGGTACAGCTGGAGAGAACTGTTGTGCAATGGGCAAGAGGAGCCCAACGCTGGATCGGGAAACAGTGCTAGTCACCTGTCACTAAAGGACATCATTCAGCTGGTGGGAAGGAGGACTAAGCAACTCCTGTGTGTTAGGGTCCCGTGGTCACTGCTCTTTCCTGTGTGATCCTTGGGGCAAGATTCTCGTATTTTTTGTCTGCTGTATCCCCAAAACTTAACCATTCACCCTAGAGTATAATATTCCATGAATGCTTATTGAATGAATAGATGAACAAATGGATTGGTTTTTAAGTGTTTGTAGGGGTGTTTTTTTGTGTGTTTTTTTAAAAGTAATAATCACACATATGGCTATTATTGCTCTTTAAAAAAAACAAAAACAAAAACAAGATGCCTCTGTCATGCCCCTGAAGTAATCTACATGTCCTACTTGTAAAATCAATGCTGTCGCCCATGAGCTATTTTTAAAGCTCTCCCAAAGAACCATGTCTGTTTCTGGACTACTACTCTCTACCCACTGAAATCAAGCTTGGATATTTAGGGCGCTGTTGACAACTATGCATGGAAAGCTAAATTTACCACCGAACACAGGCCAGAATGACTCTTATCCCCGGACTCACCTCCGATTTTCCCATCCCTTTTAAAAATAACCCATGACAAAATACATCAGGAACAAAGGAATTCTCTGGTTTAAAGTGAAGTCCAAGCTGGATCATATTACAGTTGTGTATATTACAGGTGTATGAACAAGTCCTTCAGAAATGAATCTAATCGCAATCGGCCTGAGAAAAATAACATGGCAAAATGGCTAAGCTTAGAGAAATGAAAAATCCAAAGAACTAATAGAGTAACTGCCTAGTATATGAATGAAGTGGGGAGAGTGGTTGGCTTCATTCCAGTGTACAACTGATACGGGGTATGGTCTATGTAGTGTCACCTTTTGTCATTTTCTGTATGCACAAGCCTCTTATGTCTGATGGAGGCTGTGCGTTCCTTGCAAACGTGGTTATATTCTTTACCACTGCACCCAGCAGTGTTTTAGGCACCCGGGGGGGCCTTGAAAAAAATCTCAGCTGTTCCACTGATGACACTGATTCTGTCTTTGCCACAGCTGATGGAGACAAGGGAGGTAAAATTTAAAACATGTGAAATGACGTTTTAAAGGGCCCTCATGGATCCATTCTCATGGATTGGGAGAACCAATATTGTTAAAAATGTCCATACCACCCAAAGCAATCTACAGATTTAATGCAATCCCTATACCAACATTTTTTACAGAACTAAAAAACAAAACAAAACAAAACCAAAAAAAAAAAAAAAAAGCAAATAGCCAAAGCAGTCTTAAAAAGAAGAACAAAGCTGAAGTGGAGGGATCACAATCCCAGGTTTCAAGATACACTGGAAAACTGTAGTAATCAAAACAGTATGATAGTGTCGCAAAAATAGACACATAGATCAATGGAACGGAATAGAGTCCAAAAATAACCCCATGCTTATATGGTTAATTAATCTATGACAAAGAAGGCAAGAATAGCCAATGAAAAAGAGACATTCTTCACCACGTGGTGCTGGTAAAACTGGACAGCTACATGCAGAAGAATGAAACTGGACCACTTTCTTACACCATACACAAAAATAAACTCAAAATGAATTAAAGACCTAAATGTGAGACCTGAAACCATAAAATTCCTAGAAGAAAACATAGGCAGTAATTTCTTTGATATCAACCAAAGAAACATTTTTCTAGATACGTCTCCTTTGGCAAGGGAAACAAAAGCAAAATTAAACTACTGGGACTACACCAAAATAAAAAGTTTCTGCACAGCAAAGGAAACCATCAACAAACAAAAGGGCAGCCTACTGAATGGGAGAAAATATTTGCAAAGGATATATCTGATAAGGGGTAAATATCCAAACTATATAAAGAACTTGTATAACTCAACACCAAAAAAATAATAATAATCCAATTAAAATTGAGCAGAGGATCTGAATAGACATTTTTTCTTTTCTTTTTCTTTTTTTTTGACATTTTTTCAAAGAAGACATACAGATGGCCAACAAACACATGAAAAGAGGCTCAACATCGCTATTCATTAGGAAATGCAAATTAAAACCACAAAAAAAAATCACTTTACACTTGTCAGAATGGCTAAAATCAAAAATACAAGAAATAACAAGTGTTGGCAAGGATGTGAAGAAAAAGCAAACTTGAGCACCGTTCATGGGAATGTGAATCGGTGCAACCACTGTGGAAAACAGTATGGAGGTTCCTCAAAAAATTAAAAATAGATTTTCCATTTGATCCAGTAATTTCACTACTGGGTATTTACCCAAAGAAAAGAAAAACACTAATTCAAGAAGATATATATACACCCCTATGTTTATTGCAGCATTATGTACAAAAGATATGGATGCAACCCAAGTATCCATTGATGGATGAATGTAAAAGATGAGGCGTATATATATATATATATATATATATATATATATATATACACAGAAATTGTGGCATTTCGATGTGCCTTTGGGAATGAGTTCTCAACAACTGGAAGAAACTCACAGGCCACCAGGGGCCCGAGATGATGCCTTTGGGAATCCGTGGTCTGCCCTATGGAGCTTCCCACCCAAGGACACTTGGGGACAGCCTGGTCATTTGCAGCGTCCAGCTGGGGCTCCCTTATACATGCTCAGCCCTCACACAGCCCTCAGAACACACGTCCACCAACCCTTGTCCACAGCAGCAAAGAAAGCGATAGGCCAACAACAAGAAGACCCCCTCCAGAGCAGGAAAAATCCCCGCCCATCTCCAGGTGCCTGCCCTTGTGTGGAGAGCGGTTTGGGAGATAAGCAGATGTGTCTGTCTCTGGAAGTCGAATCTATATAATCACAAGGGGGTGGCTGAGCACTCGGGCATGTCAGTGGTCACACGATGCTGGTCATATCAAGTAACCATGATCACATCGGAGCCCGCAGGAGTTATAAATACACCAGCACCGAGCCCCGGCTGGATGACAATTGAGTAATGACAATAGAAATAGCTCACGCTCCGTAAGACCATCTTTCCCCTTCCTGGAGAGCTTTTCTGAAACCAAGGGCATTGCGATGGAGAGATGTGCAGAGCCAGTTAGAGGAGAGCTCCAAATCTTTCAGAAGATGGAAAAAGAGCCTCAGGCGAGCGCTGGGTCCCCAGTGCTCCAGTACCACGCTGCCTTGGTCATGGGCGATCTGAGCCGAATGGAGAAGCTCATGAACCGCTTCTTCCCGGATGCCAACGTGGTGTTCGAGATCAAGAAGGATGAGCTGGAGTGGCAGCTGACCTCCCCAGCCACATTCGGACTGTCAGGCACGCTTTCTCCTTTAAAGCCCAGCTGTGTACGTCTAAGGAGCCACTCCCTCCTCTGGACGGGGAGCGCGGCTGTGCAGACTGCTCACTCCGCTGCTGCGTTTAACGCACGCGAGCGAGGGACGTCTATAAATGAAATGTGGTCTGCACGATGTCTTAGATGATGAGATGCGAGAGAGCAAAGTGGAAAGGCCAAAATGGGGGTGAGAAGTGCCCATCTGGTGCTGGAAGGTGCCTTGGTTTGGGAGCTGATCTGCCAGTGCCCGCGTCTGGCCGCCAGGGAGGCAGGCCCCCTGGCACGCGGCTCTGCGCGAGGTCCTTCTATGAACCTGTGACACCGTGGCTACAGCGGGGTGGCTGGGGCACAGCCAGCATCAACAGAGGGAGAGCCCTCAGCAGGGGCTCCTCCCGGAACCCAGGGGAACCTGAGAATGGGGGAGGGAGGGGAAGAAATCCGAGGTCCCTAAGTCATATGTCTGAGTGCATTCTTATAGCCTGAACACCAGTATGTGCTGGGTCCCCAAGAGACCCCCCCAAGAAGAGAGACACCTCCCGCTCCCCCACCCCGGGTGAAGAGACTTGCTGACCAGCAGGCTGCAGCCAGGGTATTCTGGGCTGGCACTCTGCGCTGGGCACCCTTCCCCCGGGGTGTGCAGACGCAAGACGTTTACCAAGAGGGTTCATGTGTTGGAAGCCACCGCAGCCCGGCCAGACCAAAAGGATGTGAGACTCTGTGGTCAGTGGGCCAATGGCCACTGTCCCCTGTCCCATGTGCCTGACTTGTGGGTTCGGGCAGGCAAAGGATGCAGAAGATTGCCTTCCAAAGAACAGACACCATCCGGTTTATACCCCACCCAGGGAGGAGGACATAAGCCCCAAGCTGTCAAAGGGCTAAGCAGCTCAGAGCAAACAGTGAGGGAAGGCAAGTGCAGTTGTGGTCTGGGCCATACCACCCCCCAGCTCAGGGGGGCCCGGAGCCTTTCTGGGCCCCCCCTCCTTCATCTGTCCCAGACAGGGGCACACCTTCCTCCAAGGAGCTGGGTCGTGATTTCACCAAGAATGCCAACTGCTTGCACGCTCGATCGATGTCGATTTTTTTTTAATCCCATGCCTCCCAGCCTTGGACACACTCACCCCCCCCCCGAATGTTTCAGTTTCAAATAGGCATTCATGTTAACCCATGGTCTGAATCCAAAGGCTCCTTCCTTTTTCCCGCCTTACTCTTTCCACCCCCTGAGTTTTGCTGGTTTTCTACGACACACCGGGACCACAGAAACTCAGGACCTGCCGGCCTCCAAGGCGATAAGCTGTTGCGGTGAAAGGGGCCGCCCTGAGAGCCGGGGCCGGCCTCTGGCCTCGGTGCAGACTGGGAAGAGAGGGCGGGTGGCCCTGGGGACTGCTGCTTTCCCTGCAGCTCACCCAAGCCGCAGAAATGACCAAACATGGCTTCGGAACAGCGCCCTCGCTCATATGAGGACTTGCTGGTGGCCAGTGACTGCTCCCCCTGAAGGAGGAGGGGTTACCCCACGGGCAAGGGGGTAACAGTAGCCCGCTCACAGGGCCAGCCTCCCAGCCCCTCAGCGCATGCAGGATGGAATGCTGGCCTCCTCGAGCTCGCAATCCAAGGAGAGCGTTCGTTGGCTTGAGGAGGGATGAACTACGTGGGGAGAATTCTGTCTCTGTCTCCTGGTGGCAGAACCTGGACCAGGGAGTGGGAGCGGAGATTATGGGCAGCGGATGCAAGCTTTTCTGATCCCGACGGCTGCCTCAGAAGTCAGGTTTTCCTGAAGGCCTTGTGGAAGCTTATCACCATCTCCCGGGACCTAGACAGGGGTGCTGACCCCACACTGAGACAAAGGTCCACCCGAGACCCCGTCCATCAGTCCACGGGAAGTCTCAGGAATCCAGGGTGGGTGAGCAGGGCTGCTGGGGTAGGCAGAGTTGGGCTGGGAACCTGGTGTGCCCTGGAGAACGGAGCACCCCCTTCCTAGCCCCCCACCCACCCAGGGAGTAGACTTCCTAGCTCAGGAAAACGAGCGCAAGCTAAACCAGGAGCTGGCCTCTGGCCACCATCGCCCACCGCCAGGACAATAGGCCCCACGTCCCCCAGTGAGTGGGCAACGGCCCGCAGGCTGGGCCTCGGGGACCCGGGGCAGGCTGGAACTCCGCACTACATACAGGTAGGTAATTATGAGTGGGCTTTCAAAACCGGCTCAGCATGGGTCCCAGGAAGGAGGTGGCCTGTGAAAAGGGTCTCCTCTGCAGCTCATTACAGCCATGGGATCGATTCTTCCATCATTATCAGAAGGCATCCCTGCCATGTGAAATCCTGTCCCTTGAAGTGTATTCACCGGGGACCGCTTCCCCCATTTCCACGGGCGCTCCTGGCTGCTAACAACCTTCCACGGGCCCTTTGAAAGCCCAAAGTTTTCAGACAAGTACAATGTATAGCACCCGCTTCATTCATCCACCAAGAAAGAGCAACCCTATACACACGCACACACGCACGTGCACACACACACACACACAACCCTAAAGAGCGCAAAGAAACAAACCAGAATTGTGCTGAATGTGGACACCACATCAAAGGGAGCCTCTGAAACCCAGCACTTCCAAGAGGACTAAACTTTCTAAGGCCTTTCCTTGAGCAACCTTGGCTCGGCAGGTCAGTTTGTTCTGTCTTCTGTCTTCTCCTGTTAATGATAAAGGGATAAGCTTGGGGTTCAATGAGAGAGAGCTGGATTCCAGAAAAATCCACAGCTCACTCTCCCGCCTCAAGCTGTCCCTAACTCAGAGCCTGGAAAATGTGAATTCCACCAGCCACCCACTGGCTCAGCCCCTCACTCCTCAAATCCTAGCCGAGTCCCCCATCACCCCCATATTTGGCAAGACCCTCTTGCTTCTCGACGCCCTCCATTCCCTCTGGCTCGGTTGTGGCCCTATTGGTCTCTTTTTTATGGCTTTTCTCCCCCTTGCGTCTCCACCTCCCTCCGCAGCGGGCCTCTCCTGGGCCTCACGGCTCTCCTTCCAACTTCCTGCGCTGGTTTTCCCTCAAGAGCGCTCTCTGCCCTTCTCCGCCTTTGTCTTCCCACCTCGGTCGCCCTGGGGTGAGATATCCACCCCCCTCCCCCATTTGTGGAACTCGCTGGGCTTCCCTGGGTCTCGGTCCCAGCCCTCTGCGTCTTCATATGCCTCTATATGGTCTGTGTGTATCTTTATCTACATGCCCACCCGGTGGCTACTTCTAAGACATGGTTTCACCCTACAGCGGTCTTAATGGACACCGCCCCCCACCGGCACCCCCACTCACTTTACCTCTCCTCTCCCGCAGGCCTCTGGACCCTGGAGTACAAGCGCGAGCTCACCACGCCCCTGTGCATCGCGGCGGCCCGCGGCCACACGGCCTGCGTGCGCCACCTGCTCAGCCGCGGCGCGGACCCCGACGCCAGTCCCGGCGGCCAGGGGGCCCTGCATGAGGCCTGCCTGGGGGGCCACACGGCCTGCGCCCAGCTGCTGCTGCAGCACGGCGCCGACCCCGACCTGCTCAGCGCCGAGGGCCTGGCGCCCCTGCACCTCTGCCGCACGGCCGCCTCGCTCAGGTAAGGACGCGCGGCCCGGCCGGACCGGGGCCGGACGGTGACTCCAGAAGCCGCCCACGCCCCTCCGCCCTTGGCCCCGCCTCCGGGCTCGCCCCGCCTCCGGGCTCCCTCCGCCCCCGGACCCCGCAGGTCCCGCCTCAGGACCCAACCGGTCCCCGCCCCATCCCTGGACCCTGCACCCAGCCTCGGCCCATGCCCCAGGACCCGGGCACACCCCGCGTCCTCACCCAACCTCGAATCCGGACCGGGGCCGCTGTCACCGCTCCGGGACCTACCCAGCCCCACCCCACCTCGAGACTCCGCCCCCAGACCCTGCGGCCCCCACACCGCAGCAGAACTCGAGCGGTCCCGGGCCCACGCCCCGGACCTCGGACACCCCCTGCGCCCTGACCCCACTGCCTCGCGGTCCATCAGAGCCCCGCAGCGGCCACACGGCCCGTTCCACCGGCTCACCCGCCCTGACCCCGGACCGCGACCCGCCCTTGGTCCCTACCCCGGCCCCCGTCGCCCCACTCAGACCCTGACCCCTGACCCCGGACCCCGCACCGACCTGAGCCCCTACCCCGGCCCCTGCCTCGCGACTCAGACCGAACCCCTAAGACCCCAGACCCACGCCCCGGGGGAGTACTGGATCCTCCTCCCGGCCCAGGGCCCCGGGCCCCGGCCCCCGGCCCCCGATTCCCTGGCCCCCGGCCCCCGGGCGGGTATAATTAGCGCTTGATTGCGAGCGCGAGGCGGGAGGCCCCACACCGAGGTAATGAGCGCGGTGATCACAGGCCTGCAGACGCCGGCGCTGAAGAATGCTAAAAGGCCACTGGCGGGGTTGGAGGCTGAAAAATTAGGGTTTTTAATGATAATTTTATGCAGAATAATTGTCACAGTGGGACATAAATGGTTAGCTCCTCGGGCGGGGCTTCGGAGTCCCACAGGAAGCCGAGCGAGGCTGGGCATTCGCGGGGGCACCGCGGCCCCGAGCCCACCGCCCGCCCTGGAGCCGGGGTTCGGCACGTCCCGCAGCGGCGCGTCGGGCCCCGCGGCTGAGCCTGCAGGGCGTCCGTCCCCGCGGGGCCCACGAGGGCCCGGGAGAGGCGGCGGGGGGCCACGGCGTCGAGCGCAGCAATTACGCTTGGGTTTCTCAGCTTGCATTTTGTCATCTTGACACTTCTTTAGTCAAAACGTTCTCGTCCCTGCCCTCGGGCTTCTCATTTCTCCTCTCACTGGGGTGAGAATTGAATACAATCCCGCAGTAAGAGCAGGCGGCGAGGGCTCCTGGGCTCTCGGTGACCCAAGCAGGGGCACCGCCTACCAGGATCACTTGAGAGGAGAACGGGGACTCAGAGGGCCACGAGGACCCCCGGGTCTTCCCAGCGGCTGAAGGAAACGCTATTCCAACAATGCATTTTTTTAAGTAGCTTGACTCAGGGGTGGTGGGTATACAGTAAACTGCACGTCTTAAATGTGCGATCTGCTGCATGTGGACACACATACATCCCCACAATCAAGATAGTGCACGCAGCCATCCCCATCAGAAGGTTCCCTGCCCCCCTGTTATCTCTTCCATCATCCCACTGATCTGCTTTTGGCCACTATAATTTAGTCCGAATTTGCCAGACTTTTCTATTTTGTCCGATCTCTTTCATGCAACATAATTACTCCGAGATTCATCATGTGGTTTCACAGATCCATAATTCACCTCTTTTCATAGCTCAGTGGTTTTCCACGATATGGGAACAGCACCGTGTGTTTATCCATTCCTAGGCTGAAAGACATTGAATTGTTTCCAGTCTGGGGCTATTACAAATATAGCTCCTATGAGCACTTGTGTAGGAGCCTTTGTACAGGTGTATGCTTTCCTTTCTTCTAGATGTAGACTTAGGATTGGAATGGCTGGCTCCTATGATATTTGATTAAAAGATAACCTTTTAAGAAACTGCCAAACTCGTTTCCAAAGTGGCTGTGCCACGTTATATTCCCACCAACGGTGTTCTGGTTGTTTCACATCCTCACTGGTCCTTGGTATGGTCACTCTTTAATTGTGGACATTCTAATAGGTGTGTAGAAGTATACTATTGCAGGGTTTTTTTTTAAGATTTTATTTATTTGTGTGACAGAGAGAGATCACAAGTAGGCAGAGAGATAGGCAGAGAGAGAGGGAGAAGCAGGCTCCCCGCTGAGCAGAGAGCCCGATGCAGGGCTCAATCCCAGGACCCTGAGATCATGACCTGAGCCGAAGGCAGAGGCTTTAACCCACTGAGCCACCCAGGCGCCCTTACTATTGTAGTTTTGATTTGAAATTGCCTAATGAAAAGTGACGTTGAGCATCTTTTCATGTGCCTATTTGACATCCATAGATCCTCTTTAATGAAGCATGTGTTAAAACCTTGTGCCCGTGTTTTTAAATTGGGTTGTCTTCTTCTTAAATTTTGAGATTTATTTGTATATTCTGGCTGCAAGTTCCTCATCAGACATGTAATTGGTTAATATTATCTTCCGATCTATGGGCTATATTTTCTTCTCTTAAAAGTGTGTTTTGAAGAACAGCAGCTCTTAATGTTGGTGGAATCTAGCCTATCAATTTTTTTCTTTTAGGGATTATCTTAGGTTATTATATAAAAAAAAAATCTTTGCCTAACCCAGGATCACAAACATTTCCACCTGCATGTTCCTCTATAAATTTAATGATTGTATATTTTACGTTTAAGTCTGTGATCCATTTTTAGTTAATTTCTGGATATGGTGTGAGGTATGGATCGAAGCTTTTTTCTCTGCGTGTGGATGTCCGATTGTTCCAGCACCATTTGTCAAAAAGCCTTTCCTTTCTCCACTGAATTGCCTTTGTACTTTCATCTAAAAGCAACTGACTATATATCTGCGTGGGTTTCTTTCTGGACTCTTGTCATGTACACACACAGGACAGGACGAGGTCTGACTGTTTCAGTTGGTAAAGACCCAAAGAGCTACCCTTAAGTTCAGACCATTTATCACTTATAGAAACAGTGAAGAGAGGAATAGCCAAAGGTGTCAATGCCTCCTCCCACATGTCAGGAAGGGCAACGCCTAAATGAAAGGGGCCAGATAATTAGCAATGTGAGATGTAGGACATCCATTTGCCCATGAGCCCAGTGTAGACGTCAGTGGAATGGTGCTATAGTCCACAGGTGTTTTCTGAGGAGGCAAGGCAGGAAGTCCCAAACCTCGCCCAAAAGATGATGAAAAACTCTCATGATAGGGAGGTACGTGGACACTGGCCTTACGGCAGCACCTTACAACCTTCACATCCAAAGATCACAGTGTCCTGCCAAGACTTAGATCAGCAGTGGGTCAAGACTTTTGCTTGCAAGGCCCTATATGGATACATGCAAGGTTTCGAGGGATCCATGACAGAGCCTTTCTTTCTATTTGTATTCTGTTTCATTGATCTATTTGTCAATGTCGACATCAATACCGCATTGTATTGAATACTATAGCTCTAGAAGATCTTGAGGTCACGTAGTAGAAGTTCTTAGGCACTGTTCATTTTCAAAGTTGTTTAGCTATCCTTGCTCTTTGCATTTCCATATAAATTTTAAAACCAGTTTGTCAATTTCTATTTTTAAAAAAACAGGGCTGCAGGGTTTTCACTGGGATTGCTATGAATCTATGGATCAAGCTACGGATTTGGGGAGAATCGATATAACAAATGCAATAAAGCTCTCCATTTCTTTAGGTCTTTAATTTCTCTCTGCTTTTTCTTAGTTTTCAGCATATGGAGTTGGCACATTTTTGTCAGATTTCTCCTTAAATTTTTTTTTTATTTTTCAGTGCTTCATAAGTGGTATTTTTTAATTTAAAATTGTATCATATGTAGCTATTATATAAAATAGTAATTTATTTTTTGCATATTGATCTTGTATCTTGGAACTTTGTTAAACTCACTAATTGTTCTTGTAACTCATTGTAAATTCCATAAGATTTCTATGTAGGCAGCCGTGTGATCTTTGAATGAACAGAGTTTTACTTCTTTTTCTGTTGATGCATTTTATTCCTTTTTCTGGTTTTATGGCATTGTCTAGAACCTCCAGTGCAGTGATGAATAGAAGTGGTAAAGAGCAGAAAACTCTTCTTATTCCTGATCTTAGAGGAAAGAATTAAGTCTTTCCCCATTAAGTATGATATTAGATGTTGGATTTTGTAGATGAACTTTTTCAGATTGACAGAGTTCCCCTCTATTCCTAGCTTGCTGAGAGTTTTTATTATGAATGGATATTGGATTTTCTCAAATGCCTTTTCTGCACATTTAGAGATGATCATATGGTGTGTTTTTTCAGTCTGTTAATAGGATGATTTACAGTGATTGTTTTTCAAATGTTAAACCAACCTTGCCTTCTTGAGATAAACTACACTGGATCATGAGTGTTATCCTTTTTAATAAATTCTTGGGTTTGATTAAATGGAAAAAATTTTTATCTGTATGTATGTTCATAAAAGATACTTGTCCATAATTTTCTTTTCTTGTAATCTCTTTATCAGGTCTTGGTGTCGGAGTGATGCTGGCCTCAAAAATGAGTTGGAAACTGTCTCTTCCTTATCTTTTTTCTTGAAAAGCTAGTATAAAATTGTTACTTCTTTCTTAGATGTTTAGTAGAATTCATCAGTGAAGCTATCTGGGCCTGGAGTTTTCTTTGTGAGTTTTCTTTTTAACTATTAATTCAATTTCTTTAATAGCTATAGTGTTACTCAAAATATTTCTTTCTTTTTGAGTGAGATTTGATAGCTTGTATCTTTCAAGAGATTTAGCTCTTTCATCTACATTGCTGAATTTGTTGGCATAAGTTGTTCCTTATTATCCTTTTAATCTGTAGAATCTATAGTATTATCACCACTCTCATTAATGATATCGGAATTCATTATATTGTTTCTTTTATTTTTTTCCCTGATCAGTCTTGCTTTTTATTTCATTGGTTTGTTTGTTTGTTTTACTGTTTTCTATTTCACTAACTTCCCCTATGGTTTTTATTACCCTCCATTCTTTAATTATCTTGAATTTCGTTTACTCTCCTTTTTCTAATTTCTGAAGATAGAAACTAATGTCATTGATTTGATGATTTTTTAAAATTTTCTAATATAGGCTTTTGGTGCTATACATGTCCCCCTGTGTATTACTTTAGCTAAATCCCACAAATTTTAATGTCATGTTTTCACTTCCAATTAGTTTTAAATTCTTTCTAATTTCTTTTTTGATTTTTTTTTCTTTGAACCATAATTATGTAGAAGTGTGTTATTTAGTTTTCAAATATTTGGGTATTTTCCAGATATCTAGTATTGATTTCTAATTTAATTCCATGTGACTAAAGAACTTACTTTGTATCGCTTTAGTCCTTTTAAATTTGAGTCTCCTTTTATTATCCAAAATATATTCGGTCTCAGCAAATGTTCCATCTACACCAGAAAGGAATTTGTATTTCGCAGTTGTTGGAGAAGTATTCTATATATGTCAACTGAGTAAAGTTGCCTAATAGTGTTGTTTAAGTCTTCTATATCCTTACTGATATTCTGCCCACTTTATTTTACAAGCTATTGAAAGAGAGGTGTTGAAATCTCTGACTACAATCATGGATTTGTCTGTTTCTCTCTACAGTTCTATCAGCTTTTGCTTCAAATATTTTGAAACTCTGTTATTAGGTTCATGGATGTTTAGCAGTTATGTCCCCTTAAAGAACTGACCTCTATCATTATGAAAAGATACTCTTTTTTTTAGATTTTATTTAAATTCGAGTTAGTTAACATATAGTGTATTATTAGGTTCAGAGGTAATATTTAGTGATTCATTAGTTGCATATGACACGTAATATTCTTTGCTCTAAAATCTACTTAGTCTCAGGGTGCCTGGGTGGCTCAGTGCGTTAAGCATCTGACCCTGCTCAGTTTTGATCTCAGGAATGTGAAATCAAGCCCCATGTCGGGTTCCGCACTTGGGGTTTGCTTGAGATTCTCTCTCCTTCTCCCTCTGTCCCTCCCCACCCTGTGCTCTCTCACTTTGTCTCTCTCAAATAAATAACCTTTTAAAAATAAAACATAGCTTGAAATCAGGCAAAGTGATGCCCCCAGCTTTGTTTTTCTTTTTCAACATTCCTTAGCAATTTGGGGTCTTTTCTGGTTCCATACAAATTTTAGGATTGTTTGTTCCAGCCCTTGTGTGATGCATGAACAATGAATCTTGGAACACTGAAAAAATAAAATTAAATTTAAAAATAAATAAATAAAATAAAATTAAACTAAATTAATTAATTTTTTAAAAAGTCTATTTAGTCTCATATTAATATATCTACTCTGATGTTAATATAGATTGCTTCTGAACAGTGTTATCATGAGAATATCTTTTTCCACCTGCATTAGTTCTATACTTCTCCGTAACAGATCACCACAGGGGCACCTGGGTGGTTCAATCACTTAAGCCCCCAATTCTTGATTTCAGCTCAGGTCTTAATCTCAGGGTCATGAGTTCAAGCCCCATGTTGGGCTTGGAGACTACTTTAAAAAAAAAAAAATCACCACAAACTTAGAGACTTGAAACAATGCACATTTATTACCTCAAAGTTTCTGTGGGTGAAGAGTTTGGGAATGGCTGAGCTGGGTTCTCTACTTCAGAGTCACTCACAAAACTGCAATCAAGATGTCATCAAGGCCTAAGGTCTCATCTGAAGAATCAATTGGAAAAGAATCTGCTGCCAAACTCATAAGGTCATCAGCAGAATTCAGCTCCTCAGGAACTGTGGACTGAAGGCCTCGGGGGTCTTTTTAAAGCTTTATTTATTTATTTTAGAGAATGATTGGGGGGGGAGGGTTAAAGGGAGAAGGGGAGAGAAACTTAAGCAGATTCCACACTGAGCAAGGAGCCCAACACAGGGCCCCATCTCACAATCCTGAGGTCACAACCTGAGAAGAAACCAAGAGTCCAATGCTTAACCGACTGTGCCCCCCAGGCATCCCTGAAGGTCTCAGTTTCTTGCTGACAATTGATTGAAGACCAACCTCACTTTGTGTCTATTTTTAAAGTGGGTTTCTTGTAGGCAGCTTATAATTGGATCTGTCTTTAAATCCGGTCTGATAGTCTCTGCCTTTTATATGGATGCTTAAATCGTTTACATCTAATGTGATTTTGACATGGCTAGGTTCAAATCAAACATCTTGCTATTTTTTCTATCCATTCTTCATTCCCTTTATCTTCTTTTTTCTCCCTTCCGTATTAATTGAGGATTTTGGGGGGCACCTGAGTAGCTTAGTCAGTTAAGCGTCTGTCTTTGGCTCAGGTCATGATCCTGGGGTCCTGGGATCAAGCCCCACGTCGGACTCCCTGCTCAGCGGGGAGCCTGCACCTCCCTCTGCCTTCTGTCTCTCTTCCCTGCTCATGCTCTCTCTCGCTCTCTCTCAAATAAATAAATTAATTAAATCTTTTTTTAAAAAAGATGAGGATTTTTTGTGATTCCAACTTATCTCCTGTTTTGGCTTATCCTATACAACATCTTGTTGTGTTATTTTAGTAGTTGCTTTGGTTTATAGGATACATCTTTACTTTATCAGTCTGCTCTCGAGTAATACCATACTATTTCACATATAGTACAACAGTATACTTCCATTTTTCTCCTCCTAGCCTTTGTGCTATTGGTATCACACATTTTACTTCTACACACAAGTCCCACAATAAGTTGTTACAGTTCTTGTTTGACTAGTCAATAATTTTTAAATATATTGAAATAATAAGAAAAAAGTTTTTATGCCTACCCAGGGAGTTCCTATTTCCAGTTTCCTTCATCCTTTTGTATAGATCAAAGATTTCATCTAGTATCATTTTCCTTCTGCTTAAAGGGCTTTCTTTAATATTTCTTATAGTGAAGATATGCTGGTCATGAATCCTTTCAGTGTCTGTGTGTTTGAAATGTCTTTATTGGGGCACCTGGTTGGCTCAGTGGGTTAAGCCTCTGCCTTTGGCTCAGGTCATGATTTCAGGGTTCTGGGATCAAGCCCCACATCGGGCTCTCTGCCCAGCAGGGAGCCTGCTTCCCCCTCTCTCTCTGCCTGCCTCTCTACCTGCTTGTGATCTCTCCCTCTCTGTCAAATAAATAAATAAAATCTTTTTTTAAAAAAAAGTCTTTATTTCACCTGAGTGTTTGAAAGGTGCTTTTTTAGATAGAGAACCCTGGGTCGGCAGAGTTTTTTTTCCTCCAGTGTTTTAGATAGCTCCATTATCTTTAAACTTGCATTTTTAAATGAGAAATCTGTCTTCTTTATCTTTGTTCTTTTGTAATAATGTCCTTTTTCCCAGCTAAATCTTTTCTCCTTATCACTGATTTAAGCAATTTGATAATAATGTGTTTCGATGTTCATGTTTCTTGTCCTTGAGATTCAGTGAGTTTCTTGGATCTGTGGACTTACGCTTTTCATCAAATTTGGAAAAATTTTGGCAATTATGTCTTCACTTTTTTTCTGTATGATCCCCTCCTCTCTTTCAGGGACTCCAATTACATGTATTTGACACCATTTGAAGTTGCACAGCTTACCGATGCTCTGTCCACTTTTTTCTTCTGTACTTAATTTATCTTTTGTTCTAAAATACCTGATCTACCATTATTCCCATCCAGTGTATTTTTCATCTCAGTCATGGTTTTCAGCTTTAGAAGTCCAATGTTAGGTCTCTTTTATATCTTCCCCACATTTACTTAATATACTCTGTCTTTCCTCTAGCTTCTCAAATATATGGAAATAATTGTAGTGACTGTTTTACCTATCTACTAATTCTATCATCTAGGTCAGGTTTTTTTTTTTTCCTTTGTTTATTTCACTGGGTGCTGGATATTTTTGTATCCCTATCAATATTCTTGATCTCTGCTCTGGAATGTAAAGTTACTTGGAAATACTTTATAATCTTTTGGGGTCTTGATCAGAGCAGTGTTTAGTCTAAGGTTAATTTTTCCCCACCACTGAGACAACTCCATTCTTAGTACTCTAATCCATGCCCCATTATTTATGAGGTTTTACACTCTGGTTGTTGAGAACAGGCACTATGTACATGGACCTGTACATGCTATGGGCACAATTTCCTCCAACCCTTTTGGGGGGCTATTTCCCCAGTCTTGAGCGGTTCCCTCACACATATACCCTAACCAGTACTCAAACGCATACTCAAGGGGACCCTCTGGAAAGTTCTGTCTCTGTGAAGACACCCCTGCCCAGTACTTCGCCTTGCAAACGCCACCTGTCTTGGCTTCCCCAGACTCCTAGATCCAGCTCCTCAATTCTGAGAGTCCCCTGGGCTCTGTCTAGGACCCCTTCACTGAGCCCCAGTCTGGGAGCCCAGAGGTCCTTTGAGAGGTCAAGCAGTTCAGCATTTGCCAATCATGTTGGTAAGTTCAAACCTTGTGACCCCTTTCTGTCCTCAGCTGTAGGCATTCTCTACTTTCTCGCTGAACTTTAGGGGAAGCTGGGTAAGAGGCATTTGGAAATTCTCTGTACTACCTTTGCAACTCTTCTATAAACCTAAAATAATTTTTTTTAAGATTTTATTTATTTGACAGACAGAGAGAAAGCACAAGTAGGCAGAGCGGCAGGCAGAGGGAGAGGGAGAAGCAGGCTCTCCACGGAGCAGGGAGCCCATGCGGGGCTCGATCCCAGGACCCCAGGATCATGACCTGAGCTGAAGGCAGCCGCTTAACCAACTGAGCCACCCAGGCACCCCTAAATCTAAAATAATTTTAAACTAAAAACAGCTTTTAAAACCAAGTTGGCTTCACACCCTAGGCTCCAACCTCCCATTTTATGATATTAGAAAAATATTGCTTTTTACTAAGAAAGGAGATAGAAACACCTACTCCGAATACAAATTATTGTGAATCCCATCAATAGCTCTTCCAATAAGCCAGCAAGCTCACATTTGGATATCATAAAGAGCTGAGATGTATGCACCCATTAGAGCTAAATGCGTGATAGAAACTAATTTCCTGGCTTGAGTTGGTTTTTCAGAAATCATACAGGTCCAGAAACATGGTTTAATAAGGACTTTTTAAAATGCCTTTGTATTAATGGGGAGCTTTTTAAATATCTTTTCTTTTGTCTTCCTCTTTCTCCTCCTCTTCTTCTCATTTGTCTTCTGCCTCTACGTGTCTCTCTATGTGAATCTTTCCCCCTGGCGCTTTCATTTGACAGTCTTGACTTATTTAAATCCTGGTTAGTGGGGGAAAGTTTGAGATAAGTGATGAATATACCAGAAGTTCAGGCTGAACTATGCAACAGCTGACTTAGAATCCCTTCGATATCAATGATTATAATGGAAAATGCCGGTGGGTTCCATTGAACACCCCTACAATAACATAGCCTACTACCTTGAAGGATAAAAAGGTAATAGATGTCAGAAAGGGCTTGGGGTTTCGACCACAGCTTTTCAGCTCTAAAGAGTCCCCCTAAAGTTGGACTCCGAGGAGGTCTGGCTTCAGGTAGTATAAACATATTATCACTTTGACAAGAAAGAGCTACTTTCCCTGGAATCTTTTTATACATAGTATATTTTAGGTCATCCTTAATTTTTTTACCTTGCAGTAGAGAGGGGGTCGTTGACCTACATACAGAGCCATTTCATTTTCTTACTCTTGATGACAATGGTCTCCACACCTAGGGACCCACTTCTGCTCCAACCCCTTTTAGTCGGCAAGTCACCATGGGTGCAGGACTTTAAACCTTTGAGTCTCTGAGTTCCTGGGATTAAAAAAGAAAAATTATCTGTGCTTCCTTCCAACCAGCAAGCTTCAGAATTCAGAATTCAACACACAAAAAGGGATATCGAAGCTTTAATCTAGGAGGCTTTTGAAGAGATTTTCCCAAAAAGAAAAGTTCCAGTAAAGTTACTCTCTTCGCGTTAGTAGCCTGCATGTCAGCCTCGCCCTATTTATTATCAGACTCTTCTCCTTGACCCTTTTTTAAATTCTGAAATAATCAAAATGAGAAAATTAGTAGAGTCCTGATTCCTTTTTTTCATGTAAAGTTATCTGGACTTAAATAGAAGTGAGGAGGACTCGCTTCCTTCGTGAACGCATTAGTAAAAAGCACGCATGTTAACTTTTTTGGTCCCAGCTGGATTAATTTAACTTAATAAAAAATAATTCCTAAGCCAGCATTAGACCCGTGAAAGCCGCTGATTACCTTAAAAATCACTGAAGAAAATCATTGGACAATGCTTTTCTGGTTCAGACCAGGCAGGCTGAAATCGGAGCAGAGAGAAAGAGGGTATTATATTTCCTGAGTCAAGAAAGACACTCTCTGGTCAAGTTCAAGCACGGATAACTGTTCGAAGTCCCCACACCAACCCCAAAAGTCTCCACCAAATAACAGGAAGAGTTACCCTCATAAGGAGCCAGGCTCTCGGGCACTGATACGTAATCCAGAGAACTGTCCACACTTTCCACACCCTAAACGAGTGAGTGATTTATTGAGGGGAGAAAACAGGGCCTAATCCAACAGGTGTCTGAGGCATCAGAAGGATATTAGAGAGCAAGGTGTCAGGGAGGGGCTGCCCCCATCGGGTGATTTGCTTATCTGCAGACCATCACACATTCCTGAGCGCTTGCGACTGTCTTGCTTCTCACAGTCCTCCAGCAGACCTCCAAGGCATGGTTACCCCCAGTCTGCAGATCAGGAAACTGAGGCTCATCAAGGACCCATGTTTTGCTAGTAAGGTGGCACACGGTGGAAACTGTCAGAAGCCAAGTGTTGTAAGAGAAACCAATGCTGAAAGATCACCTCTCCCTTGTTCACCTAAGTTCTTTTCCAAAAACTCTGTATCGAGTCACCACCTTTCAGACGGGAACCATCTCAGGTTTACGCCCCTTGCCCCCACCCCGACCCTGGATGGCCTCTCAGGCAGATTTGTCAGCTTTCTGATCACTTGCCAAGTCCTATTTGAACATCTACAACTCATTGTCAGGAAAGAGAAGAGGTAATGCAGGCTTCTTTACCCTCGGGGCACAAGCCTTGATCAGACACTTCCAGAAAGATATACAAATGGCCAATAAGCAAATGAAAAGGTGCTCAACATCATTAGTCATCTGGGAAATGCAAACTGAGACCACAAGGAAAAAGTCACTGTTTCACACCCATTAGAATGGCTAACGTCAAAAACACTGACAAACACCGAACATCAGGAAAAATGCAGAACGACCAGAACTCATGTACACTGTTGTTGGGAGTGTGTAATAATACAATCACTTCCAAAAATGTTGGGCAGTTTCTTTTAGAGTTAAATATACACCTGCCAGCAATTCTACTTCTAGGTATTTCCCCCAAAAGAAATCAGAAAATATGTCCTCAAAAAGACTTACACAAAGATGTTCATAGCAGGGAGCCTGGGTGGCTCAGTTGGTTAAGCATCTGCCTTCAGCCTTCAGCTCTGGTCATGATCCCAAGGTCCTGGGATCGAGTCCTGCATTGGGCTCTCAATGGGGAGTCTGCTTCTCCCTTTGCTCCTCCCCATGTTCATGCTCTCTCTCTCTTTCTCAAATAAATAAATCTTAAAAAAAAAATGTTCATAGCAGCTTTATTCATAATAGCCAAAAAACAGAAATACCCAAATGTCCGTCAATCTCAATAGAAGAAGGAATTTGAAACTTGTGGCATATCCATACAATTAAATATGACTGAAATAAAAATGAATGTTACTCACGCATGCTACAATAGGGATGAACGTCGCAGACATTATGCTGAGCAAAAGACGTCAGACACCAAAAAGAAGAAAATTCTAGAAAAGACAAAATAAATCATGAAAGAGCTTAGGTCATGATCTCAGGGTCCTGGGATCGAGCCCCGCATCGGGCTCTCTGCTCAGCGGGGAGCCTGCTTCCCCCCTCTCTTTCTGCCTGCCTCTCTGCCTACTTGTGATCTCTCTCTGTCAAATAAATAAGTGAAATCTTAAAAAAAAAAAAATCATGAAAGAAATCAGAACAGTGGTTGCCTATGGGGGTAATGACTGACGGGTAGCAAACACAAGGGAACTTCTTGGAGCGATAGAAGCATTCGACATCTTGATTGGGATGTTACTCACACAGGTGTGTTCCTTTGTCAAAATTTATACAACTATAGTCTTAAGACCGGTGCCTTCCTCCGTCTGCAGTTTCCCTCCCTTTAAATATCCATACATACATGCATTCACGCATGCATACGTACATCCATGCATAAAACTTTTCTCTCATCCAGTTCAAAGCCCCCCACCTTATCCCTACACCTGCTTAAAAAGGGAGTCTAGTCTTGCCTTCTGCTTTTGCTCATTCTTCGTTTGGCTCATTCCGATGCTTCTGGGTCTTCCTCCCATCCAGTGTATTTGGGAGGTGAGAGGGGCTGTCCATTTCTTGTTGAGGAAGGGACACTAGCGAAGCATCTAGAAAGTCGGGTACTACTCAAGGGGCAAGCAAAGCAGAATTCCCAGTTTGACCCTTAAACCATTTCTCGGTTCGCCAAAATGCAGAGTTTCGCTTGCAATCTGGGGAGAATTTGCCCAAAATATCATCACCAGCCACAACCATCGATCGCTTCAGAAAAAATCTAAGTGATGGCCATTCAGTGATGGCCACTGCTCCGAGAGAAACCATAGGATGGAAATGGCCAGCCGGTTTCTCTCTCAATCTTCCCTCTACCCTGATGGATTTGTCCATGCACGTCAGCCATTTCAATTGTAAACACGTAGCTTGTTTAGTCTCGCAGCTTAGCATCCCTGAAGAAAGAGAAGAAACCACAGAACAGAAAGGGGCAGGTGGCAGGTCCCCAAGGAGAGCCTCAGCAGAAGGTCCAGGGAAATAAAGTGGAACTGCTCCTCCATCAAAGTCTTGGGGCAGTGGCTTCCCCGTCCTTCATTCAGAGCCAGCTGGGGCGTCTATCCACAGGAGGGAAACTTCTTGCGATGGCTTCATTAGAAAACACGGCTGTATTTGCCTCTCAGTCGCTCCCCCATGTCCCTTGCCCCCCAGAGGGTGGCGCTTGCCCAGGGCTCAGATGGTGGCTTCCACCCCCCACCCAGAGACCCAGCCTTGGGGCTCCAGCCACCTTGCCCCAGGGACCCGTCCCCAGTCCATGAGCCTGCATGTCAGCTCTGAAAAGGAAACATAGTAGCAACGATGATCCAAAGAGACTGGTTCATAACACTCACTGCGCACATTATCCAGCATGAAACCCCTTCTGCCCGTCAGAGGGATTGGACAACAGTCGTGTAAGGAGAATGGGGAAGGGCAGTCAGGATTGTCCGAGGACCCCGGCGACCTCCCGCCATAGGAAATGCTGCTCAGGAGACAGATGCTTAACATGCGAACATAGGAGCCGCGTCTGTTTCCCCGCGGAAGAGATTAAGTGAGGTTTCTGGATCTTGACTTTCACTCGATTTTTAACAGCTCCTTCTCTCTGTTCGTTGCATTGCTCTTTCAGTCCCGGTTTTGGGTGGCTGCTGGGTCATGCTATCATCCAGGCATAGCTGGGGTTCATTCCCAAGCACGATGTGCTGGCTGTGGGCTCGCCGTCATCTCCCACGTCCCTACCCTTGAGATCCTTGCCCAAACCTCAAAAACCGAGTGCAGCTGGGAGGAATGAGATCTCGCGTGCAGAGTTGCTGGCACGACCGGGTGAGAAGCGGGCTGCTCTCGTCTGCCCCGTAGCACCAAGTCCCCGAGGCCGTGACCTCCCCTGCCTTGTCCTGCCTCTGGGTCCTGCCACAAGTCTGTCCAGAAATTCTTGTGATGTGCTTAGACAAGACACACTTCTCCCTGCCTTGAGGGCCGTACTGAACACAACACGGACGGTGTTCCCCACTTACTGAATGAGTGAGTGAATGCATGAAGCACTGGCAGAAAAGTCCAGAAATAACTTACGGAAAATGCCTTGCACAGTGCCTGGCTCAGAGTAACAGACGATACCAACGGGCAGAGGCAGCAGGTGGGTGGCATGACGACCGAGAGCTTTGGACCCAGAGGGGGAAGTCCTTGCCTGCATGGCCTTATGCAAGTCACCGGTCTTTTAAGCCTCGATTTTCCCACCCGCAAATTCCACCCACAGTGCAGTTTTTGTTGCAAAAAACCACAGATAACATTTTTTAAAAATAAATTTAAAAATCAAGTCCTGGGGACCTCTCGGCTCAGGTCCAGAGGTTGTGAAACCCCACTGTTGAGGGCTTTGTGGAGACCAAGTGATGAGGAGGAGGGAGGACAGAAGAAGGAAAGCCTTGAGCAAGCATCGTCTCACGGGATGCAGGGAGGCTGGGCAGGTGGCGTCAGATGGAATGGGAGAGAGGAAACAGCAGAAAAGCCCAGGGTGAAGGATTGGTGTGGATTTTTGCACCTGGGAAGTAACTAGGCAGGGCCTCAGGAAGATGCTGGAAGGTAGATGGGAGCCATATGTGGGATGTGGGCTCAGAGCCCTACTTCCCCACTTAGAAATAAGTTAAAATGGGGCGCCTGGGTGGCTCAGTGGGTTAAAGCCTCCGCCTTTGGCTCAGGTCATGATCTCAGGGTCCTGGGATCAAGCCCCGCATCGGGGTCTCTGCTCAGTGGGGAGCCTGCTTCCCCCTCTCTCTCTGCCTGCCTTTCTGCCTACTTGTGATCTCTCTCTCTGTCAGATAAATAAAATCTTTAAAAAAAGAAAGAAAGAAGTTAAAATGACACTGATTCAACAGCCCTTGATGGGCTCATCTCTATTAACTCCTGCCTTTTGGCTCAAGCGACTTTTTCTGTGTACTATGAACCTCGGGCCCCTGTAACAGCCTGTCACCCCGATCATCATCAAGGATGGCGAGGAGGGATGGGGGTTGCTCGTGTTCGCCCCCGCTGCTTTGGATCAGAGGCTGTTCAGACAGCACAGTGTCTCCCTAAGCCCTGTGAGACAGAGACAAGTCGTTCTGACATGCTTAGATGGGAACGTAGCCTTGGTCCTTGACAGTGACCGCTGGACACTGGCCCCAGGCCTTCCTGACTTGCCTGCCTCTCAGGATAGCAGGAAACCTGCTCACGAAACCGGCCTCCGAGGAAAGGACTCGGCCAAAGCTGAGTCGCCCACACAGTCATGCAAAAGCTTGGGTGGGACTTTCCTCCCCCGGGCCCTTTCTTCTTCCGCTGGAGAACTTGACACCTACAAGGTCAGGTCTAGGAGGTCCCCAAGACTGTTATGACTTACCACGCTGCTTATCACCGCCCCTGCCCGCCTTCAGGCTCACCTTCTCGGGGGCACTGCCGTACATACTTTCTGAGAAGCGCGGCTTGGACCTGGACAGAGCTGTGGAAACTTTGAGCTCATCCTGGGAACCTGGAAACATCCCTAGAATCCAGGAACTGTCGCAATAGGCGGGGGACGGGTTTGTTATTATCAGCCTCTCTTGCTCCCTTCTCAAACCATAACTCTGATTCACTATGGAAATTTCGAAAACACAGGCAAGCAAAAAGGAAATCAGAACACTCCTCACACCATCAGCCACAGGTAAACACACATCGGCCTGCTTCTAGGCTCACTCGCTCTCGATGCCTAGAAGTCTCTGCTTTAAAAAAAAAACAACCAAAAAAAAACAAACAAAAAAACAAGACTGTTCAGTGCTGTTTTGTACCTAATCTTTGCACATAACCACTGCAAATAGCTTTCCGTGTCATTAAACGGGCTCCCACACCTTCGTTTTTGATGACTGCCCAGTGTGCGCCGGCTAGATCTGCCTCAGTCAATTGTGTTGTTTCTCTGGTGCCTGTGGTCTGCAACTTACATCATTACCTGCTCGAAGGAAGTGCCAAGGTTGAGCCAATTAGAGGCTCTTCATTAAAAACGAAAAAGGGCACCTGCAGCCCTCCAGAGGGTGGGCCGGCGCCCTCGTTCTTCTGAACGGTATCCTTGTTGCAAATAGCAACCTGGCCCTCCGCCAGTTAAGCTCTGGATGGGGGAAAGGAGGCCCGGCAGCATTTCCCGGCGGACTTCTTTAGAGAAGCTGGGCTGCTTTAAAAAAAAAAAAAAAAATAGTGGAAGAAAATGTTTTGTGATTGTTTGTGAGCACACACAGGCTCAGCGGCAAAATGAGACAGAACCCTTGATTTCTCACCTCCTGCTGCACTGTTCAAAATGCCTCCCAGAGAGGCAAGGAGGAAGCGAATGTGAAGCACTCTGATTGTGAAATTTGCATCCTCTCTTAGCTGGTTATTGTCCCAAAGGACATTTCACATCAAACTGTACTTGTTTGTAAAGACTTTTTTCCCCCAAGAGAGACCACTTCTCCAGATACTGCTGTTGGGAGGCTAGAGAACTAGAGAGACAAAATTAAAAAATACTGAGAGACCCGGGGTAGAGACATGAATGGGATGGAAGGACAGCAGCCACTTTCAGCCTGGAAACCGTCAATGGGGGATCTCGTTCGGAGCCCCAGCCAGGTAAATAACAGGAGAAGGAGCTGCTGCAGGAAGGAGAGCTGAAAGATGGTCATTAAGCAGATGTGTTGGTGCGACGTGCTGAATTTCAGGGAATACCCACGGCGGGCTAGCTCTGCCGCGGGCACCCAGGCGCAGAGACCAATAAAACCCCATTTCCACACTCAGGGAGTCGCCTGTCTTAAGCGAGGAGTCAGACGTACTAATGAACGTTTGAAACGTGGTGCGATAAATGCGATTCCCCGGGCACTTCACGTACGTGGTATATGATGACAACACAGGGGGTGACCCTCTGCCGGTGGCACCGGGAAGGCGTCGCAGAGGAAGAGGAGGGGAAGTGAGGAATGCGGGCACCGCCCCCAGGAAGGAGCCGCATGCAGAAGGCGTGAGGGCACGACACAGCGGGTGTGTTCCAAGAACCGCACCTGGCCAGGCAGGATTGAGGCACAGGCTGGAGCTCCAGGAAATAAAGCCGGCGAGGCCCACGGGAGCTGGGTCAGACCGCGTCCTGTGTCTGGGGAGCGCGGGGAAAGGAGCACGGGCTCCGTGCAGCGGGCAGGGGGAGCCCTCGGGGTTTCAGCTGGCACATGGCTGAGTCACCCTGGAAAGGCTCTTTCTGGGTAGTATGGGGCTTGTTAGATTGGAGCAGGGGGCAGAGGAGTCCGCGGCTAAGGCTCGGGCTAGAAATGATGTGGGCCTCCGCACAGGGCGGTGACAGTGGGAGCGGAGGGAGGAAGCGTTTCCGGTGATGATGGACGAGTCGGAGTCCCTGGGCCCGAGTGATCAGCTGAAATGCGGGGCAGCTGGGTGACAAGGAAAAGGCAAAGAGCCAGTAACTTACAGAACAAGACCCCCGGGGAGGCAGAAGAGGGTTAAATCTGGGGGCAGACGAGGGAGAGGGCACTCCCTTCCCCAGACACGTGCGGGAAGGACAGAACCATCGTTGCAGAAACAGACCCCAGTGGGTGTCAGGGTGGACTCGTGGGCAGAAGGCAGGACAGCTGGCCGCTCCTGAGAGCCCGAGCTCGGAATGAAGCAGGACCCGAGGGCGGACAGAGAGGACGCGAGAAATAGAGAGGGGGCAGAGGCTAACGAGCCACATGTGGCGTGGGGGATAGCCACGTCCCCTCAGGTCTAGGGGCTGGGACGCCAAGAAGAGTGACCACAGTGCCGCCCAGGAAGGAAGGAGGCCGGGAAGGGCTGAGAGATGAGGGGCCTATGACTCAAGTCTGAACAGGGCAGAGATGAGAAGCGGACCGACAGGCGTGGACGTTCACGGCTTGTCCGGACGGTGACCCCAGAGCACGGGTCTGAAGTGGGGCTGGTGTTTTGGCAGTGCCCACCAAGGACGAGGGCCGGCCCCGCGGGGGAGGGGCTGTGCAACGGGCCTCCTGCTTTCAGCCGGGAGTTTTCCGTCGGGGTCCGAGGCCCAAGGCCCAGCGTGAGCCTGGCCCGGTCAGCAGCTCGCCATCTGCCCTTAGGCAGGTGTGCGGCCTTCCTCCTGGTCCCAGGCTCTGAGCAAGCCGCTCTCCTGAGAGAGGCAGTGGTGTTTGGGGAAGAGGACACACTGGGCCCCAGCTGGTGGACCGGGAGGCAGCGGAGGACTCCCACCTCTGGGGGAGATCACAGTGTCCCGCAGGAGTCTAGGACCCCCGCCCCAGGAGACCGCTGCGGTGTGTACCCAGATGGGCCCAGCCAAGATTCACAGTCTCCATGGAGAGTCCGACGGAAACAAAGGTAGCCCCCCAGTGAGGCACGGCTGTGAGCTAAACCCCTTCTTCCAGCCCTGTCTGAGGGCACCCCAGCGCCAAGCCGTCTCAGTGCCTTGAAGGACGGATAGAGTCCCTCAAGGCAAGCCTTGCTCGCACCATCACCAAAGCTGAACAGTTTACAGCAGAGACACCTGCGGGCTGAGAAAGAGCCTGACGGTCTAAGGGACTCCCTCTTTAGAACCAGGACTCCCAGGCCCTCTGCGACTGGCAGCTGTGACAAAGAGCCCAGGTCATTAGTGCTTGGAGCACTGCCATTTGAAGGACATTTCCTTCCCAAGTAGCACCAAGCACTTACAAATTGCTCGTAAGGCCCTACTCTGCAAGTGGATTCTTCGGAAACGTTCCCAGCTACTTCCACCATTTGGAACCCCCGGGGTCGGCCGGACTCTCACTTTCTCCCCCAGCCCAGTCTGACCGCCCAGAGCCTGGGCAGGGAAATGCTGAGCTCAGAGCCACCCCTGCTTCCCAGGGAGCTAACCCGCCGAGGGGCGGAGGGGTGGCAGCCGCGATCAGGGAGCGCCGGGCGATGGGTGGGGGGGGTAGTGTTGGGGGCGCCTGGGGCGGTCGAGGGGGTCGCGCCCCCGGCCTCGCGGTGACCCTCCTTGGCCTCCCCGCAGGTGCGCGCAAGCGCTGCTGGAGCACGGCGCGTCGGTGCACGGCGCGGGCGGCCCGGGCGGGGACACGCCGCTGCACGTGGCGGCGCAGCGCGGCCTGGACGAGCACGCGCGCCTCTACCTGGGCTGCGGCGCGCGCGTGGACGCGAGGAACGGCCGCGGCGAGACGCCCCTGAGCGCGGCGTGCGGCGCGGCGCGGCGCGGCGGCCCGACGAGCACGCGCGCCGCCTGCGCCTGTGCGCGCTCCTGCTGCGGCGCGGGGCGGCGGCGGACGCGCGCGACGAGGACGAGCGCAGCCCGCTGCACAAGGCCTGCGGCCACGCGTGCCCGGGGCTGGCGCGCCTCCTGCTGCGGCACGGCGCCGACGCGGGCGCGCTCGACTACGGCGGGGCCTCGCCGCTGGCCCGCGCGCTGCAGACGGCCGCCTGCGCGCCCGAGCCCGGCCCGCAGCGCACGGTGCAGGCGCTGCTCAACCACGGCTCCCCCACCGTGTGGCCCGACGCCTTCCCCAAGGTAAGAGGGCCCCAGGGACCGGCCTGCCGCCGCGGGCTCGCCGCGCCTCCCCGACCTCGCAACCCCCTGGGGACTTGTCACGATTGCAACTTCTGATTCCCGGGAGCGGGAGGTGGGGGAGTGCAGCTTTCCCGGGTTCCCAGGTGAGGCCGGCGCTGCTGGACTGGGGGCCACACTTGGAAGGGCAGGGCCCCCGAAGCCCCCTGGCCAGAGTCCCTAGAAAATTCAATTGCTCCTGCACCTGGCTGGCTTCTTGGGTGGAGCGAGCGACTCTTCATCCCAGGGTTGTGAGTTCAAGTCCCACCTTGGGTGCGGAGCCCACTTAAATAATAACAATTTTTAAATATACTGGGGACGCCAGGCCCTTAGTTGGACAGCGCCCTCATGGCTTAAAAGATTTTGGCAGCTTATCTAATTGGTAAACAATGAAAGTCGGCCCAGTGTTTGATCTGAAAGGAAATACCCAATCTGACCACCTACCTTGGTAATGACATTAATGAAAGTACTTGACACATCCGCAGACCTCTGACATTCAGTCCAAACCACACTCCTGCGAACTCCGCCAGGCACCTGACCTAGGCCCATGCGGTTCCCGCGCCTGGGTTTCGACCAGGTGAAATGCCCAGTTCACGGTCAAGGCTGTGTTGGGATCTCAGCCTCACCTTGCAGATTTGACTCTGAAGCAGCCTGCCACTTTTTCCACGTGTCAGATCTACCGTGAAATGACAGAGATAAAGAGTAAAGATTGCCCATCAGAGAAAGCACTTAGAAGATGGAAAATATTTCCAAAAGAAAAGTCCTCCAAATATTGGTTGGAATAAGGGCTGTCCTCCTAAAAAGACTCCATTGAAGCGAAGTCATTCCATTAGGTATAAATTGAGGGTGTTCGACTTAAAAATTATCCCCAGACTCACTGATCATATGCAGGAGACACACTTTGGCTGGGTAAGTTTTTAACAAATACCTGAAAAACTACTTTAAAAGGACGGCACTCTAGATGGTCCGAAACAGTGAAATCCACACATCTTTCTCAAATGCCAACCCTTGTAGATGCATGCAGAGTAACACTTGTGTCTATTACAACATGGGTGAAAGGGGGGAAATCCACCCACACGACTCCCTGGGTGTGTCCTTACCTCTCAAACACTGTGACAAGGTTCTTCCCCTACCTCTCACAGTATCTTTGAATTGTTCTCCAAGGCACTCCACTAACGCAGGATTTCAATAGGGCAGGCTCTTGAAAGGGAGCACCAGCATTTCCATATTCTATACCACTTACCTTTTATAGTCATCATTTACATTGCAGCGTGCCCCAGTATTAGCGGTCTTAGGTCACCACCCAATGCAATGGGATCAGGACACCCCTGCTACCCCTCCAGGTCACACCAAGTTTGCATTAAACCAAGATGCTCATTTCACCCTTCCTGGCATGAAACTGCGTAAAGAAGGAACGAGAAACAAACAGAACAAAACAAATGGCTTTACGCTTTGGGCCAAAAGTGAAAAATATTTGGGGCAAGTTCTTTAAAAGAGAAAAAAGTCAATGCAGTTCAGTAGTGACTGGTCATAATCCTTTGTTAGCCTGGGAGTCATGCGATCTGAGTGATCTCTGTAGGTTTCCAAGCCCTGGGTGCAGCCCCATGGACACCATCCCCGGGATGGGACCTCTAGCACCTGAACTCTGTCCGCAGAACTATAAGAATTACCCTACCTTCACCTCGAGATGCAGGAGAAGGCACAGTGTCTCCTGCCTGGGCCCCAAGGACCCCATCCTGGGATTCCCCCATGCTTCAGCAGCCACACGAGACTAGAGCATGGTTGCTGGGGAGGCAAGCTGCAGGCACGTTTGAACTCGGGGGCCGTTTGTTATAAAGCACGGACCAAGAGGCCATGAGAAGTGCTTGGCTCCTAAAAGTGACAATGGATCTCTGAGCAATTTCACAGCATCTGGAAAGGGATTGGAGCTTTCTTGAGAAAGCTTAATACTTGGAGGCATTCACAAAAAAGCATTGCCACCTTGTCTCCCCCACCCCGAAGCGAGCGCAGGGTCCACACCTACAATTCCTCGGTCAGCGTTTGTTCAATGAATGAAGTGAACTCCAGCAACTCCACGGCCCAATGGCCCGCGGGTTAAATCTTTGGAAAGGGGGATCTGACTTCTTTGCGTGGAGGCCCCCCACACCTCTAGGGGGCACCCCATGGAGGAGTGCCGATGGGGTCCACGGCCACCAGCCCCCGGCGCTCAGGTCAGGAGCGGATTTCAAAGGGGAACGCACTGACCGCCACGCTGAGAATCCTGTAGACAGAGATGCAGGTAGCCATGTTTGCTCTAGCCTTGCCCCAGGACAAACAGGGCGAACTCTGGAAATCAGGCAGCCGCCCGTCCTTCCCCCCAGGCCCGGGCAAGCGGTCCACCAGGGAAGGGGTCTAATCACCACGCAGGTCATCAAAGGGACAGACGCGACTCCGCTCAGCAGACTCGTGGAGTGCGCAGCAGACACTGAACCGAGCCACAAAGATGCTCCGCAGGCAAGACTCAGCGCCGTGGCAGGGCGTTCAAGAGGCACCGGGGAATGTCACAGAGCACGCCGTCCGTGGGCAGCAGCCGTGCTTTAAATAGATGTAAAGAGACACCCACGGAGCTCAGAATTACCGAGGCAAAGGTTTCACAGCGAGCTTATGACATAAATCACAGCTCCCCCATGCCCAGACAAAGGCACCGTCGCCGCGGCGGGCAGACTCGGAGCATCCATCGGAGCCGCGCGCAGTGCTCTGCCCCGAAAATCAAAGTGGTGTCACAGCTTGGGAAGCAAGCATGTTGACAGTGCCAGGCCTTTCTGCCCGGCTGCCCGCTAGTTAACACCGGAGTCAGACGTCGGGGCGCGAGGGCAGGCACAGGCGCAGTGGCAGGCTGCTGCCGGGTTTGAATCCTGGAAGCTGTCCGCATCGGCGGGGGCCCGGCCCGCAGGAGAGCAGGCAGGAGGGCGGGGAGACACACACCTGCGGACCCGAATTTGTTTTGCAACTGTCACTAGTTGATGGTGGGTCGGATGCTTGGCCTGGAATGCCAGGTTTTGCTCACATCTCTTGCCCCTTGTACCCCTGGGCTGGGCCGTTGAAATCATGCACTCAGCCCAGGAGTGGGGGACGTGCAGGGACAGCAGCGGCAATGAGCCGTCTCCTCCAAGCCGCACATGCAGGCTGTGTGTCCCCCCCCCCCCGCCACCCTCCCCCTCGCCCCCTGGCACTTACTCGTTCAGCGGACCTTTCTTGGAACGCCCGTGCTCAGTGCTGGAGTTCATGTTGGACGGCGGCTCGCGTGTGTCCCGCCCCTCGTGGAGCTGCCAGTCACCTGAGTGGAGGGCAGCGGTGACTCAGACCACCACACACTCAGCATGAGGTTGCCATGGTCAGAGAGCTGCTCAAACGAGGCCCAGTGCGGCTCGAAAGTGCCAAATAGGGGGCCTGAGCTGGCGGAGGCGGCGGGCGGGCTGAGAGGCTCCCCCAGGCACGTGTGGAACAAGCCCAGCCTGAAGGCTGAAGACTCAGCCGCGTGAAGAAAGGGAGGGCCATTCCGGGCAAGAGGAACAGCACAGGCAAGGGTCCTGGGGCAGAAGGAGCACTGTAGTGGGTGCAGTTGGAAGATGACCCAGGAGCTAGGAGGAAGCAGTAGAGGGAGCAAGAGGCAGGGGCTTCGCGGGTTAAGGGTTTTAGCCTTTGTCTAAAGAACTGCGGGAATGTATTACATCATTTGAAGCGGGAGAAGTGACATAATCAAATGAGTATGGGGAAGATTTTTCCGCTGGAGTGTAGAGAACCTGCCAGGGCAGGGGACGGGTGGGAAAGCACAGGCCGCTGTGGCAATGCAGGTGAGGCCCGCCAATAGCTTCCGCAAGGGCAAACGAAGGTTGGCGGCGAGAATGACAGATTCTAGAAACATCTGCAGAGCTCTGGTCTTGCCTCACCTTCCGGACACTGAACACGCTGGAAGGATGGGCCCCAAGTTTCTGCATTTACGTTTTACCTAAGTACAGAACGAGGTGAAGCGTCTTCACGGTACGCCCCATCTGCCAAGCTTTTCAGAGGGAGAATCCCGGGGTTGCGGTAGTCAAAAAGCAGACTCCAGCGAGCGGCGTGTGCACCCGTCCCCGGCGGGAGGGGGGAGGTGAGCTCTCGTAAATGGCGCACCTCTGTTTCTCTTGCTCCTGTTTCATTTCTCCATCTACATACAGAGCAAGGCGCCTGTGTGATTTTTTCCCCTTAATTTTCTTTCCACCGCCTCATTAGCCGAGGAGAGTGTGCGTGGACCCTAATGACACCCGGATGTCAGAGGAACGTGACTGCCGCGTCTCCGCAGACAGCACGGAGGCAGCGGAGATTTTTAAACTGTGTTGGCATAAAAATAATGAAAGCAGCCAGCTGCCTGGCAAACATGAGGGGGCACGGTGCCGGGGGATTGGGGAGGGCCGGGGAGCCCCAGAGAGGTGGAACAGAGGAGAGACAGGAAATGAATTCCCAGAGACAGGCAATAAGACTTGGTCACAGTCTGTGACCCAGGGAGGAGGGGCCCCGGGGAGGGGGGCTCATCTGCTGAGGGAGGGCAGCTCTTGGGGGGGGGACAGTGCGGGAGAGGCCTCCCGGTCACGTGCGGTCCCTGGGGACCACGTAACAGTTCGCAGAGACAGGGGAGAGGGCCAACGGCAGGGCCACTGGCCGGGTGAGGGTAGCGGGGGGAAGGTCCGAAGAGGCGGGAATGGGTCGGGAGGCCAGATCTGGAGGGTCCGCTGTGAACCACTCCTCTTCCTGGTGCGCTTTCCTCCCAGCGCAGAAGGGGGACAACTGAAATCAGAGACTGCCGTGCCCCAGAAAATGGCACACTAGTGGTGGCTCGCGGAAGCCAGAAATAGCCACACGTCGGGGCACCCTGTGCTGTGGTGAAGGGGTAAGGTCGGGCGAGGCTCGGGTGGGAAGACGCTTGCCTGCCTGGCTCTCCCTCTGCCTCTCTCCTGCTCTAAAGCCCGCTTACACCTGACTTTGACACAGTGAGAGATGATTGGGACAGAAAAACAAGTCTCGGGTAGGGAGAGGCGCAGAGATGATCATCCTCCCAGTGGTAAGGTGATTACGGGCTTTTGAAGGGCAGCCGTTCCTGTCTTCGTACTGACATAGCTGCAAAGACAGGCAAGAGGAGGGAAGGGACACGGGAAGGGAGGGGGCCGAAAAGCAGATCCGCGGCCCCAACACCATGACCTCATGTCTGAGTCAGGGAGCTCCCGCTCTGGTGCCGCACTGCCCCGACTTTCAGGCAATCGGGCAGACGTTACGAAAATGTTCTGGAAGCCGACCAGGCAGTAGGGGATGCCTTTGGAGATGCAGTGCATTCCAGGAGATGCAGCGAAGTGCAGAGGTGGAAACCGAGGAACCCGGGTTGCATGGCAACCTGCGAGCTCTGCGGGAAGAGGCTGGGAGAAGAGGCCTCCCGGTGGGGCGCAGTCACCAGGTGAACGTGGGAGCGCAATGGGGCTGGGCACTGTCCTCGGGAGCCTGCCCCCACCCGGCCCCTCCACCGGCCCCCTGGTGGAATGAGAACGGCACCACGGACTTCCCCTGCATTTTAACAGACCTCGTGTCTGATCTTGCCTGAATCAAAGATGAATAGGGAGATCAGTAAATGGATCCATGATGGGGAAAAGGGAACAGAAAAACGGGAACAGCATCCAGAGACCAGAAAGGAGGCCCATACCCCCTCATCAGGAGCTCCAGAAGAAAGTCTGAGAAACTGTGTGCCATGGGTGCTCTCGTCTACAGAGTGCAAGAAGACATAGCCTCTACGTCCCTAAAAATAGAGCCCGTGACGGGGACAAGGCAGCAGAATGACGCGAAAAGGAAGATGGAGGGGACGAGGCCGTACGGTGGGAGGGTAGCGAGTACATGAAGGGAAGTAGAAAGCAGAACGGATTCCTAAAGGGAACAGAGCCCATGGTGTACGTGAGGGGGCTGTGCTGGTGGCACGTGTGCCTTCAGATCCCCTCCCTGGCGTCCCCGGGGTCTCCTCGGCTTGTTGAGGGGGTGGGGGCAGCACAGCTAGACCGTTGAGGCTGAGCGCAGAGTCCCATGCCGGCTGGCTTCCGGCCGGCTTCAGCAGAACGTGACGCCATGGAAAACCAGGTGTGGAGGGAAAAAAAGCCAGAGTGTTTCTCCTCTTTCTCTGCCTTGGTAGCTTCGCCAGCAGCGCCTGCGTCCCCAGGGTTCTGGTACCCACGGCTCCTCCCCGCGGTCACAGCCCCCACCGGGCGGCCCCGACTTGGTTCCAGCCTCCACTGTATCTCATATAACAAGAAATGGAGAAGCAAGGCAGACTTTGGGATTGGTTGTTTCTGTGTCCCCATGATGCCATCAAGGAATCAGATTTGTCCAACCTCAGGGAGGCCGTTTTGTCCTCAGAATGGCTCATCTCTTTGTCATAAGATGGCGTCCAGCAACGACTGGGCCAGCCAGCTTCATATCCATTTGCTTTTCTCTGGAAGCTCTGAGGAGGTCCTCCTGTGTTTCACTGGCCCAGGCTGACTTAAACAAACACTTTCCCAAACCAGTGATGACAAGGAGAATGGAGTTACCATGACTGAATGACACTAATCCTTCGGAGTGTTGGAAATCAACCACAGTGTGTGCACTACTAATGTTAAACGCTCTTCCTAAGTGCAAAGGAAAAAAACAAAGTGAAAAAGAAAAAGTGGTGGTCATAAAGAGCAGAGGGTAGAGAGCCAACCTACAGAAAAGTGATATTACTGAAGGAGAGCCTAGAGCAAATGCATCGGAAATAGTAATCAAAGACATAATAGAAGAAAACTTACCTGCACTGGAAGTCTTAACTCCTAGAAGTTGAATGGATATTCTCTGAAAATCAGTGATGGGAGACACACTCTTTTTTTTTTTTTTATTTCTTTTCTTTCTTTTTTTTTTTTAGGATTTTATTTTTAAGTAATCTCTATGCCCAACATGGGGCTTGAACTTACAACCCTGAGATCAAGAGTCTCACGCTCTACCAGCAGAGCCAGCAAGGCGTCCTGGGAGACACATTTCTATCTACATTCTAACAAAAGTATTCTTAAAAAGCATGGAAAAATCTTGCCAAGTTTCCGAGCAGAAAACAGTTACTCACAAAGGAATAAAACTCAGGCTGGACTCTGATTTCTCTGCTGCCGTAGTATCATGAGACAAGGAAATATCATCTTCAGACTTTTAAAGAAAAGGTTTGGATGCTAGAATTTTAGACTCACCCAACATGGTTTTCATTTTGATGGCAAAAGTAAAATACTTTTAGATATCAGGAGCTCATAAGATATGCCTTCCTAATGCATCAAAAAAATACTATTTATTTGATTATTTAGTCAACAAATATTTATTGACCAGCAGCCATGTGTCAGCAACATAGTAGGTGCTTTGGGTATATGAGTAAACAGTTCAATGGGGAAAAAGTATTCCTGCCTTCATGGGGCTGACAGTCTAATGGGAAGACGGTCTTTAAACCACGAGCATAATGAACGGGCCAATAAAGTGATAAGGACTAGAGAGAGAGAAAGTGAGGGAAAGCGCGAGCAGTTGCAGTTGTTTGTGCAGTAGCTAGCGTGGGTGGCTTTGAGTCAAGACTTGAGAGAGGTGAGGATGTGGCCGTCGCAAGTATCTAGGGGGGAAGGGGCCAGCCAACCAGCAGTCGATATGCAGCCTGAGGTTAGAGCGGGCCCGAGCTGAGTGCAGAATGAGGGGACCAGTGTGGCTGATGGTGGAGAGAACTGGTGACAGTAAGAGATGAGACCAGAGGGAGAGGAGAGGCTTGGATCGTATGGGGTCTTATAGGGCACTGTCGTGACTTTGGCCATGGAAGGGCTTTGAGCAGAGTGGCAGGACCTGCTAACATTTGATGGGGACCCTCTGGCCTCCATGCTGAGGAAATACGTCAGGAGGAGGAGTGCAGAAAGCGGAGGGACAAGTTAGGGGGCTGTTGCCAGGATCCACGTGAGGGGTGCTGGCGGTAAGCGCGAGGGAGGCGCTGATTCTGGCTGTAATTTTGGAGGTGAAGCCACCAGGATATCTTGGCAGATTGAATGTGTGATATGCAAGAAAGAGAGGGGCCAAAGACGACTCCAAGGCATTCAGCCCGAGAGGCTGGTTGGATGGGTTTGCCGTCAGCTGAGGTGGGAAGGTTGTGGGTAGAGTAAGTAACAGAATTCAGGGTTGTTTTGATACCAAGGTAGCAGTTGGCTGTTCCAGTCCAGAGCTTGAGGAAAGGATTTGACTGACCTGGAGATACACTTTTTGAGTGACAGCGGCACGTGGGTGGTATTTATTTATTTTTAGTCAAGTATAATCAACACCCAGTGTTACATTAGTCTCAGGGGTACGATACGGTGATTCCACAATTCTGTACAATCCTCAGTGCTCATCCCGATGACTGAGCGCAGTCTTAGTCCCCTTCACCTCCTGCATCCATCCCCCTTCATGGCCCCTCTGGTAACCACCAGTTTGTTCTCTAGAGTTAAGAGTCTGGGGTTTTTTGGTTTGTCTCTTGTCTTCTTTCTTCATTTGTTTTGTTTCTTTGATTCCACATATAAGTTGGCTCACAGGGTATGTGTCTTTCTCTGACTGACTTATTTCGCTTAGCATCATACTTTCTAGCTCCATCCACATCGTTGCAAACAGCAAGACTTCAGTCTTTCTTATGGCTGAGCGACGTTCCATCATGTATACTTACTACACCTTCTTTACATACGGATGGGATCTAAAGCCAGGAGACTGGATGGGATCACCAGGAAGTGAGAATACACAGAAGAAGAAGAGGAATAAGGGCTCAATGCAGGAGTGCTCCCACATCAAGAGGAAGGAGAGATGAGAAGACGGCCGAGGAAACAGGAGGGGCCAGTGAGGGAGGTGGGGTGAGAGCACGGCTTCCTGGAAACCAGGTGAAGAACACATCACAGAGGGGGACCGGACTGATCGCGTCAGCTGTGGCCGACACAGCACGAGGCGAGGCAGAGCACTGGCCACCGGTTGTCAGTCACAAGGGCAGGTTGTCTCGGGTGCCCAGGGCTGAAGGCCCGTGGGGCGGAAGTACGCCAACTGCCAAAGAGATGAGTGAAAGACCATCTCAGGGTTGGGAAGCTCAAGTTTGCAGATTCCCTCAACTCCACCTCCTAACCGTCTCTCAGGATCTTCCTCCTCTTTCCATCCTGACTGCTCCCAGCTGACTTTTGGCCACCACCATCTCTCCTAGCCTGCGGAAATGTCCCGTAAGCTGCACTCCATGCCTCCAATATGGCCCCGGGAAACTCTTCTCAACGTTGTAGCCATTTTGATGCTTGTGAAATTAAAATCTGATCCTGTCACTCCCCAACTCGCAGTCCCCCAGGGCTCCCTTGTGTCCTCAAGGCCATGTCCAGCCTCATCACGGTGGTTGGCGCTCCTCCTGCCCGCGCCGTGCCTTCATCCCCAGTCCCCGGCTCACACTCCCCACGTCGAGCTCCGCACCCGGCCGACATTTTCAGCTCCTCCTCACCTCCCAGGTTTGAGCACTGTTTTCTCCCCCTGGAACATTCTTGTGCTAAGAACTCTCCATACTTTTGTAACTCCTCCTCCTTAGCAGGTCTTAGCTCCAATGTCACCTCCTCCAGAAATCTTCCCTGACCAACCAACTCCCCACCCACTGCAAATCCAGGGCTCACCTCGGTACCATTTCTAGTACCTTGTGATTCCCCCACCACGGTACCATGGCACCTGTTTTCTTTTTTTTTTATTATTAAATATTTTTATTTATTTATTTGACAGAGAGAGAGAGAGAGATCACAAGTAGGCAGAGAGGCAGGCAGAGAGAGAGGGGGAAGTAGGCTCCCTGCTGAGCAGAGAGCCCGATGCGGGGCTCGATCCCAGGACTCTGAGATCATTACCTGAGCCGAAGGCAGAGGCTTTAACCCACTGAGCCACCCAGGCACCCCTGGCACGTGTTTTCTATTGTGTGTGTGTTTTTTTCTTTTATTTGGGACTATAAACGTCTGTGAAGGCAGATCTTGCCGCTGTATCACACAGACATAACACAATCCCCAGCTTCTAGTAGGAGCTTGGTAAATATCTGGGACGAATGGCTTCATGGACGGGGGGTGAGCCTATGACCCAGTGAAATAGAAACAACTTCAGTAATTGGAAGGCAGGTTGTAAAACTAAACGCTAATACCAAAAATTATTTCTGGAGGAGATACATAACATAAAATACAATCTTGTAATATCATAATCTGGGACTAAAACTCCAGATCTTATTAAGGAAGAAGAATTGGTTATGAGAGGAATGAGAGAGTAGGGATAATGGCACATCTAGAACACAAAAGATACAATTTTGAGGTTTAGAAAACATAGGCCATTATTTATCGTGAAGGTAAGCATTAGTAGAATTTTAAATAGGCTACATACTTCCAAAATATAAACACAAGCAAAATACAAATCTGTATAACAGAAATAAGACAACAAAGGAAGCAAGCATAAAAAATCATAAAGAATAAAATGAGGGGGAAAAAAATGAGGGGTACCTGGTGGCTCAGTCGGTTGAATGTCTGCCTTCGGCTCAGGTCATGATTCCGGAGTCCTGGGATCGAGCCCCGTGTTGGGCTCCCTGCTCAGAGGAGTCTGCTTCTCCCTCTCCCTCAGCCTCAGCCTCTTCCCCAGCTCATGCTCTCTCTCTCTCTCAAATAAATAAAATCTCTTAAACATTAAAAAAACAAAATGAAACAGAAGTAAACCCAAATAGATTCTTTATAACAATAAATATAAATTTCTTATAAATTTCTTAAACTGCCCTATAACCAATACAGGGACTCTCAAACACTTTTAAACAAAATTAATTCAAAAAAGGTTAAAATTAAAGAGTGGGCAGAGGTACTTGTAGCAAAAACAAACGAAAAATAAAATGATGGATCGATATCAATATGCAACATAGAAGAATTCCTGGGAGATACACAGACTGAAGGGAAGAGAAGATTCACTGACAGAGATAAAAAAAAAAAAAATAGAGTCCACAGTGAAGATGTACCCATTAGGAACTTATCTACCAAAGAAACATTATGTTAAAATGGGGAAACTAAATGAAAAAATAATAATTTGAGATGATTTTTAGTTCACATCTCAGTCTTTCACAGATCAAGTGGGCAAAGTAGAAGCTTCAAATGGTAAATGAGACAAGTGCGTGTTGAATTTTGAACCCTGCAAACAGAATACAACTTCTGGGACTCCAAAAGCAGGCATCGTTTAAAACCATAATATAATACGCCAGGAAGTTAATACCAAACAGCTAATTTTTAAAAAATAATCTTTTGAAAATTGCATGGCAAACGCCCAAATAACTACCACATCAATAGTTCTATCATTGCAGAATAGTTAAGAAAGATAGAACATTGTGCCTCAAAACTTATGGCTATGACCACACCTATGTTCAAAGGAAAATCGACACCATTTTAAAAGTCGCTTATATTATGCTCAAGGGGGAAAATGTTACTAAACTAACGGAGCAGTCAATCCAAGGAATCAGAAAGAAACAAAGGAATTAATAACAATACACATAATAATTGATGGGTTAGAATATTTTAAAAGAGAACAGGTCAACAAAAGCCAATAGGGGATTCCTTGAAAAAACAAATTAGCGAAATTCCGATAAGATTAAATAAGGAAGAACACTGGAAATACAATTATTTCATCACTATAATATATGAATATATATATTCATTTCAGATGAAGAAAGGTGCTTATTTCTAGATGTGATGGGGATATCTCCGATCCATATTTGCTCTCCACCCTCCAGGACACATCGGCAAGGCTCTGGGCCCTCTGCCTTTCTGGGGTTGCCCAGTACGGCCTCCCAGCAGACAGCCAGAGGAGGGTGAGGTCAGAGGACGTCTCTGCTTGGACCCCCCACTGCCTTGGGCTGGCTGCATGTCCCCAGTCCAGCATCTCTACTCCTGATACACAGTCCTCCCGACTCTCCACTCCTCAGGCCCAGAGGTGGAAATGGCTGTATTTCCAACTCCACATTAGTGCGCTGTCCCTTGACTTCCCCTGTACTCACACCAGGCTAAATATCAATAAAATAAAATAATACAATAAAAATCAATAAAAAATGAAAAAATTCCTCCCGGAAGGATCCTATATCAACGTGTCATCTATTTCCTATATATATGCAATGCTAAATTTCTTTAAAATGAAGATCGTTGCCATTTGCGACAACATGGATGGAGCTGGAGAGTATACTGCTAAGGGAAATAAGTCAGAGAAAGGCAAATACCATATGCTGTCACTCCTATGTGGACTTTAAGAAATAAGACAAATGAACAAAGAAGAAAAGAGACAGAAAAAAAAAAAAAAACCCAGACTCTTAACTATAGAGAACAAATTGGTGGTTACCAAAGGGGAGGTGGGGGGATGGGTGAAGTAGGTGAAGGGGACATTAAACACTGGCCATATATTAGAAGATGCTAAGAAACTTGTTAATTTCACAGGTCTTATAATGATGTTGTATTTCTCCTAAAGCGTCCTGTAAGAGTCACACTGAAATATTTACAGATGAAAATACAGGATCCGTTGCAATAGCTTTAAAATAATACCAGGGGAGGTGACGGGCGTGTGGATGGGGCAGGACTGGCCATGGGTTGATGGCCAGTACATGGAGGTCATCATACCATTGGGTCGGTCTACTTTTGTGCTCACTGACATTCACCATCACAAGAAATTTATTTTTAAAAAAGCAAATAGTGTTCTCATCTTCATGATGAAACTGATGAACCTGAATTGTAAAATTCACAAACTTCTCTTAAATGCCATTGTATGAAAAAAAATTTGTTTGAATAAGAACCCAAATAAAGGCCAACAGGATTGAGATTGGTTGATACGATGTA
>CM052883.1:169362909-169408398 GCA_028534135.1 Potos flavus | reverse complement strand
TAGGAGCAAAATCCCAACACTGAGAAACTCTGCTGGACAAAAAACTCAGTTTCTTCAACAAATAAATAACATGACACAAAAATGAGAGATCTGATAGTACATCGTATCAACCAATCTCAATCCTGTTGGCCTTTATTTGGGTTCTTATTCAAACAAATTTTTTTTCATACAATGGCATTTAAGAGAAGTTTGTGAATTTAAACACTGGCCATATATTAGAAGATGCTAAGAAACTTGTTAATTTCTCAGGTGTTATAATGATGTTGTATTTCTCCTAAAGTGTCCTCTAAGAGTCACACTGAAATATTTACAGATGAAAATACAGGATCCGTTGCAATAGCTTTAAAATAATACCAGGGGAGGTGACGGGCGTGTGGATGGGGCAGGACTGGCCATGGGTTGATGGTGGGTACATGGAGGTCATCATACCATTGGGTCGGTCTACTTTTGTGTTCACTGACATTCACCATCACAAGAAATTTATTTTTAAAAAAGCAAATAGTGTTCTCATCTTCATGATGAAACTGATGAACCCGAATTGTAAAATTTGCTAATAAGAAGACAGGAATCCTTTGCCAGTGGGGACAGAAAATAAAATAGAAAGGCCAAGCCAGGAGGAAATTCAACAACAAAGCAATTCGTCTCTCTCATTGTCCTGACGTATAAGAAAGTCGAGATAAGAAATTACGAACACCATCCTTGGACCAAACTTCCCCCCACCCCGTGCCCAGCAGAACCTCCCTCCTTTGCTCTGAGCAACAATGTAGAGGCCAGGAGAGCCCACGGAGCCGTGGGCATGCTGCTCCCGGGCACGGGAATGAGCAAGCCCTTCGAAGCCCAGACTTGGGACGTGCAGCTCTCACGGCGCTAAGACAGCCCCCCCTTCCCAGAGCGCTGCCTTGGGCTTATTGCGAACTAACGCCCATGACCTTGCTGACCTCTTACCACGAGGGCTGTTGTTCCCCGTGCAGCTGAGGCATAGTGAGGTCCCACGGCCAGGAAGTGACAGAAGGGAGACCCAAACACACCGCCCTATTTGCTGGCCCTTTCCCCCACCTGGACCCAAAGCCCAGTCAATGCGAGCTTGGTCTCCCACCACTTCCAACCAGGTGCTGAAGACCTGTGCGCCGGCCCCCACGGTTATTGAGACTCTTTTCAACGCCTACCCTCAGCTCCGCGTGTCCGAGTCCTGGAGGGAAGTGATTCCTGACGAAGTCTTTCAGGTAAGGGGGCCGCCCTGCCTTCCCCCTCAGTACAAGAGCCCCGAGCTTCTGCTCACCCCCGCGTGGGCTTGGGTACTCACCCAGGGAAGCGTAAGGCATCTGAAGGACAGAGAAGGGGAAAGTGTGGGAATGTATCTGAGCATCGCTGGTTTTCTTCGGGAGGAATCAGGCAGCCTAGAGCTGTTATCACAGTGGGGTCCCGTTGGCTGCAAGGAGCAGAAACCCAACCTGCCCGGCTGGACTAGAGTAACCCGGCCCCCCAAGAGAAGGGGGCGTGCGGAGCCACCTGAATCCACAGGCTCTGCTCCGTGTGTCTTCCTCCTCCCCGTGAGAGCTTAGATGTCGCCAAGGCAGCGGCAGGCACCGCATATGTACCCAACAGAGTCCACAGGCACTGTCGAAGAAGAAAGAGTGAGGGCGTTTTTTCCCCAGAAGCCTCTAGAAGATGTCCCCTCACGTCTCACTGACTTGAGTTCCGCACATGTGGCTCAACAGCCAATGCACTGAGCAGGGGGCAGGGGTGCGGGGAGCAGAGCGGGGTGTGAGGACATTACCTGTGTTACCTGTCCTGACACCCAAAACGGACCTCCCTCGCACCCCCTCGGGAACCGCACCTCCGAACGTACACGCGCCCTCTTGGTGGCTGGCACGGCACCCGTGGGTCTTCGGGCTGTCGGGTCCGTGCGCTCGGGTTTATGTTCCATCCGCCTTCCTTCCAGATGCACACGGCCTTCTACCAGTCCTTCTTCGCCTTGGCCCGCACCCCGCGCTGTCTGCAGCATCTTTGCCGCTGGGCCATTCGGAAACTATTCGGCAAACAGTGCTTTCACCTCGTGCCCCTGTTACCCTTGCCAACGTCCCTGCAAAATTACCTCCTTCTGGAACCAGAGGGTGTTTTGCACTGAAAGCCAGAGCGCTGGGACTGAGGCTCCGGTTTGCACCGCTGCGTCCCGGAGGCTGCGTGTGGAGGAGAGCGCCGCGGGCGAAGAGGGCCAGACGGGGAGGGCACCTCCCAGGTTCCCAGGGGATGCGCCGGCCTCCCTGAGCCTCCCGCTCACTTGGGAATGGAACGGGTCAGAAAAGGCCTTTCTGCCTCTCAGGGTTGCTTGTGAGGATCAAGACTGCGAATATCACAGTATTTGCATCAGAACGTACTTCTCGACAGAAGTTGAACTAAAAGGTATACACGTGTCCCCTGCAGCGGGTGAACAGACGGCCCCACAGGAGGCACCCCACCCCTCCTGGAGCCCGGCCACCCAGAAAGGCTCTGTCCCCAACACATGACAGGTGTGCATATCGAGAGAGGACACCTGTTTCCGCAGCAAGAGTGCCCTTCCGGAGCCCACTGGTGCTTCCCGGCACATGGCAGCCCGGAACTCCCTAAAGGACATCGCAGGGGTGGCGGGCCCAACACTGCGATCCCATGGGCGTCTTCTCTCTGCCGCCCTCACCAAACCCCAGCGGGTCCAGCTGCAGCCGGCAGCCCAGGAAGCCAGATGCCAGGAATAGACGGGTCCGTGGAGGTTGCCATCAGCCCAGCCTAAGCATCGCACGACAAGAGAGATGTTCTAAGGGTCAAGGACTGTATAAGCCATGTCTTTCGTTTTCTGCATTCTGGTGCTTTGCTGTCCGGGGCCTTGCTGACCCTGGAGGGACGGCCCCTCCCAGAGTCGCGGACTCCCAGCACACAACTCGCCCCAAGCATGTTTTTCAAATGCAAACCAACCAGTCCAGAGCTCAGCCCCCTCCCCAGCCACCCCCTTTCCTGGGCTGTCACACTCTGGACTACCTTCCAGCTGTCCTAACTGTCCCGGGGCCAGGTGTCAGGTGGGGACAGCCCTTATACCCAGAGCCTGCAGAAACGATTCCGACCAGCTGATCCTAAGCCCGTCTGTCCTGCCTGGCCCGGTCCATCCATGAAAAAAACCCGACAGAGGCTTCTGTCCGCATCCCCTCCCCCAACTTCCTGACCACCCCTAGTGCGACCCCATGGGACCCCCCCCCATGGTACGATGTGCCCCTTCTCTCGGGAATGGTGAGTAGTAAACTATCTTTTCAATGGCAATTGTCTCTTGATCTGTTGGTCTTACTAGACCTCCAATTTTCTATTAATATGCCATATTATTTTTAGAGAGAGCACAAGTAGGGGAGGGGAAGAGGGAGAGAGAGAATCTCAAGCAGGCCCCACCTTCAGCACAGAGCCCAGCACGGGGCTCGATCGCACGACTCTGAGACCGTGACCTGAGCTGAAACCAAGAGTCGGACGCTTCACTGATGGAGCCCCCCAGGCACCCCACCCACATCCCCAAGACAGGCAACTCACCGGACCCGGAAAAGGCCTGTGTGCACATGACCTCAGGACTCCTCACCCCGCACCCCACCCCCCAGGCAGGTGGCAGCGTGCAGGAAGGTACAGGGCATGAAGGAGGACCAGAGATTCGTCCTCCCCCTGGAGGGGAAGGTCCCCACGCTTCGACAACTAGAAGAAAGAGCTGGGCAGCATGGGGGGCAGACTGGGAGGGCGCTGGCTTCCAGAGCACGGATTCTGAACTCCACTGGAGAAGCCACGGGGAGCCACGGGGCAGGTGAGCAGATGCGGTCGCAGCGGGACTCCGGGGAGATGGCTTTGTCCTAGAAAGGCAGGCAGCACACTGCGGGACAGGTGGGAGCCCTCAGTGGCCCCCAAAGATGCAGCAGCCCCCCCGGAGCAAGAACAGTTACTTAACCAAAACCGGTTGTGATTTGCTCAGCTGGCAGGTACAAGCATCTGCATCCCTCTTGCTGGGTCGGGATTCTGGGATCCCGTGAGAGAACCGATGGGAGGCAGGGCGTCTCCAGCTCTAAAAGGATCTTGTTGAATTGCAGATTCTGACTCTGGAAGTCTGGGGGGGGTGGCGGGAGGTTTGGGGCAGGTGGTAAAGGCTGTCCCCACTGAGCGCAGAGGACACAAAGCCCCGGGTCCAGAGCCGGCCCAGAGTAGAAATTCGATAAATGGTTCCTTCTATTATTCTGATGGCATTATTATTAGAAGAAAATGGCCCGAGAAAGGGATAAAAAGTGGAAGAGCGAAGTCACGTTATTTATAAGAACAAACGGGAAGGACAAGAGTACAGGGTAAGCAGCAGCCACAGTGGCCCCCGGGGAGCCCCATCCTGACCGGACTTGGCAAATGAGAAGCAAAGCAAACACGCTGTCCTTACAGGACGGGATCTCAGCCGCCCTCCCCATCCCACCCACCGTAGAAAACGGTCCGGTCGTGTTTCTGAGATGCACTAACATTTACAGAGGTTTTAGAGTCCTGGGACAAAGCAGAACTCCTTCAACCATACTGACCTTACATTTCTAAGCTTCTGAAAAATGATGATCGATTATTAGGTTTCCCAAAACATGTTTTCCCCCAAATTACAGCTTAAAATGACCACAGGATCCTCAGAAGGAAGCCGGGACGGCCTCCCACAGCTGCCTGGAGGAAATTCAGCCTTCTTCACTGTTTCCTCCTCCAAGAATTTTCTTTGAACATGTAGATGTCCCCAGAAGAGCTAATCCCTAAAGTTCCTGGGGTTTAATTTGTTGGGGGGTGGAAGGGTGCCTGGGTGGCTCAGTCGCTTAAGCGTCTGCCTTCGGCTCAGGTCATGATCCCAGGGTCCTGGGATCAAGCCCCGCATCGGGCTCCCTGCTCAGCGGGGAGCCTGCTTCTCCCTCTCCCTCTGCCTGCTGCTCCCCCTGCTCGTGCCCTCTCTCTCAAATAAATAAATACAATCTTTAAAAAAAAGAAAAAAGGTCCTCGGGTTTAATCACTCACTGATTGAGTCCTTTGCTCACTGCTTTAACCCATCCCGACCGAGCCTGCCCACCGTGGGGCTGAGGGCCCGTCCTCAGCAAGACAGGCTCACGGGCTCCTCCTCCTTGGGCGGCTCCCAGCCAAGCCATGAAGACCCACTCATCAGCCAGGCTGCTGGACGGACCTGCCGCGTGGTGGGGTGGGCTGTGGAGAGGAAGGGTCCCCTTCTCGGCCACTCTCCCTCTGCAGCAAATGAGAGATGCTGATTTATTCCCAGGGCAGGTCCTGTCCCTCCCTCTCCCCACTGTGCCCCACACACCATCGTGGGGCTTCCGTGAGAAGCACCCTCACCCCAGTCCACCAGCCAGTCCCAAGCTCTTGGGCAACCCGTGCCCGTGCACGACAGGAACCTGGCGACACTGTCGGGAGTTCTCCGGCTCATCGGGAGCATGACATCGCAGCTTCACGAGAAAAGGCAGAAAATAAACTGGCCCCAGAGATTCATTCAAACCCCCCGGGTTCTAGCGGCCATCCACGGGGGCTAAATACCACTCCCAAATGACAGTCATGACTGTATGGGACAAAAAATACCTCGTAGATTGGGGTTACCTTAACCGTCTTCCATCAGATGGCACGGAAGTCAGCCATAGTTTTTCAGAATGCAATTACTGCTAGCAATTTGCTTTGTTTGGCCAAAAATAAAATATCCGCCCAAAAACTTGTTGTTTGGGGACACCTGGGTGGCTCAGTCGGCGAAGCGTCTGCCTTCCCCGGAAATTGAGTCCCGTGGGGCTCCCTGCTCATCGCTCAGGAGGGAGCCTGCTTCCCCCTCTGCCTGCTGCTCCCCCTGCTCATGCGCTCTCTCTCTCTCTCTCTCTCTCTCTCTGATAAATAAATAAAATCTGTATGTAAAAAAAAAAAAAAACTTGTTTTGATGATTCTCCAGTATACGCTACAGGTATTAGGAAGTTCTGGAATCAAGGTGACTTGCATAATTCTACATAGAAAAGAAAGAGATATACGGGGGAGGATAGGACTAAGAGGAGGAGGGAGGGAGAGAGGTAAGCTAGGTGAAATAAATATCTAAAAAGACATTCTACTTTACTTTTTTTAAGTTTTTATTTTTAAGTAATCTCTACACCCAATGTGGGGCTCAAAGGCATGACCCCGAGATCAAGAGTCGCATGCTCTCCTGACTGAGCCAGCCAGGTGCCCCAAGACATTCTACTTTAAAGCTAGAATTATCCTGGCTGACTTCTCTTCCAGTGAACAAAATGTACCCTGGTATTTTTCTTTTTTTTATTAAAGGATCTAAAAATGTTTTCCATTCTTAAGCGGTTCCTGTGGACATCATTACTTTTCCCTTTGAGTATATTACATAAACTCAATTCCATAAGACCTAAATTGTTTTTTTTAACTTCATATTTAGCTTTTAATGATGGATTCACATGGTTCAAAAATCAGAAGGTAACAAAAGAATCAATGCTGTTTCCACTAAAAAAAGATAACAGAGGAATAGTTTCCTTCCACTTTTATTGAGTGTCTTTGACGACACTACTTATCATCCAACCCCTGAGAATTCAAAAATACACGAGTGAGGTTCTCCAGCAGCAGTGGTCCTGAGGAGGTCCGCCTCCCTGCATCCTGGCCGCTCCCTGCCCAGGGCGAACCGTCCACAGCACGGCCGGCCAGTCAGACGCTGTCCACAATCCACAGGCGGTCAGTACGTGGACCCGGCACCCTGGGACGTATATGCCTAAAATTCTGAACACGGCATTGGGCCGGTCTTTTACTGTCTTTGTGTCTGTTTGATCTTAAGTTACCTGATAATCATCAATGCGGCGTGTTTTCAAGGAAATCAACACCACTGACGCCTTAGGAGGAAGCATTTGCTAGTCCCAGTAACTATATAGAATTGCCACATTTCCAATCTCTGAAATAACCCTTTAGACACACATTGACGGGGCAGGCTGTTGAACTTTTGCAAAGAACACTTAGCCCTCGACCAAAATGGTGTAAAATATAGGCTTGGAGAATGAGCTGGTGAGCTCCAGCGACCAGCCCTGATGCCAGGCAATGGAGGGGAAGCTTAATCACCGTAATCGCAGGTATTATTAGCTGGCCAAGTGCCTTTCATCTCTTAAGGGCTGCCCAAGGACCAAGTGATAAGCCAGGAATATTGCACCTTTTATCCCATTATTTCAAGAATAAATCATTCCTTACTCAAATTTTCGATGTGCCCGTGGGGATAGTCAGAAACCCCGAAGTAGCAACTGTGATCAATATCGCATCTTACTTGTGGATTTAAGTATACTTTTCAGACCCCAGGATTTTGTCTTCAAACTGTCAACATCGTTCTATTTTAAAACAAAAACTAATTTCCCTGAATTGCTAAAACAAGCCTGAGGTTCCATTTCTGGAGCCCGGCAGAGGGTTGTAAGGATTGAAACTCATTTTCAAAGAATCCTGCAGGTGGCGCCATAAGCAAACGGTCTTACCCACGTCCACCAACCCGCTCTCCCCAGAATTAAAGAGAAGAAAACAAGATTTTAGCTCACAGGAAAAAGGGGAGGAGAATATAGAAAAGCTACAGAATTGTGACGTATCATACAGAATTGCGCTGCTATAATAAAAAATTCAGTAATTAAAATATTGATTATGGAATTGCCTACTTCCTTTGTATTAAATATGCACGTTTTATAGGCACTGTGTTTCTAAATAAATATATTTTAAGATGACTCTTTTATGATGCCATAATGACAGACAATCCTCATTTGTGTGTTAAACATGTTTTTTAACAAAATTATACATTCACTATGGCAATGGGACCGGACCGGCTTCCAGCCTCCATCTAATCTAACAGAATGGTATTTCTGCAGTCCTAACACTCTGCTTAATCACGCCAATAAAAAGAGTAGATTTCTTTGTAATGCAATTTGTAAGCAATAAACATGATTGAGAATGCAGTATTTGCTGTCGACTATGTTTAATGCAGGGTTTTAATTTGGTGTGTAATTATTCATTTAGTAGGTACTTTTTCCATTCACATGTCTTTGTCCTGTTCTAGAGAAAGTTGGTAAGTTTGCAGAACATTGGGGAAACAGGGTTTCCACGTACTTCATGCAAACCAGAGTTGGATGCAGATGTTATAGAAAAAGAATAATTTTTTTATCTGCTAAAGACAGGAGGTCACATTAACTGGTAATACAGACACATAAAAATGTGATTATGGGTTCTAAACAGAACGCAGTAGGCTCCTAGTTAACACAATGAGATTTCTAGGAAGTGATGCATAAATTCTTCAAAAATGACACATTTCTCACGTTTCATTCCAATTAAATTACTGAGGCAGCTAACAGCGATGAGCACAAAGTACGGGGGTAAAATGAGGGTTTCTTCTTGTAACTGTATCACTGTGAAAGTATATTTTTATGAGAAGCAGTTAATATTAAGCTATTAGTTTTCAACTGTGCTGGAAGGGATGTCTCGAGCCTTCCTTGCCGAGCTCTCCCCAGAAGAGTCTGCTCCTTTGTTTCTTGGGTGTGCTAAGAGGAAGAGAGAATTGCTGGGGCCCGCCCCCGCCCTCCTCTCTGGAGTCAAAGGGGCCAGCCAGGAAAGGGGTCCCCGGGTGTCCGTCCCCAGGGTCGGGCCCAACCGCCGCCCAGAGGTCTGCGGCCACGAGGCTCCAAGGTGCCCAGCGCCCCACTCGCTCCCCGGGGCGCCCGGCCTGGGCGAGCAGCGGGGCCGGGCACCCACCCGCGATCCGCCAGCGTTTGGGGCTCTACTCCTGCCTCGGGGGTCCTGACCGACCCGCGGCCGCGCGGGGGGTTGTCGCCCAGCGTGGGGGGTCTCGAAGGCGGGCCTGGGGGCGCGGGGGTCCAGCTCACGGGGCAGTGGGTTTCGGGACTGCTCCCCCGTGAAGGACAGAGGGGCGCGGGGCTGCCCCGGGGGAGGGGGAGGCGGGAGGGGACGTCGGAAGACAAAAGGATGTGCAGCTTTAAATTCAAAAAGATGTTTTTGAAAGCCTCGTCCTGGGGTTTGAAAGGCGCACCGAGGACAGCGGCAGAGCGATCCCAATCAGAAATGCGATTTGAAGTCCTAATGAACTTGATTGCGTGAACATTTATAATCCCCCATGGCCCTAAATGAAATCAGATATAATCAGAAGATACAGGGAAGGGAGTGTTTACAGCCGGCGCCGGGCGGCTGCGGGACGGGGAGATGCGGCCCCGGTATTGATGTCGAAAATGATGGATAACGCGGGAATGGCAAATATACTATTTGTCTAATGGCTCGGCAATTAAATTCCCCTGTAAATGACCCATGCCTCATTTCATCCTAATCTATGGAATTTTGATTGAATTCGTCAGCTCTAATTGAAAAATACTGCACTTTAATGTCTGCATTGCAGTTTCAGGACGAGAGTGGTTTTAATGAGACAGTGCCCCCCTGACCCGGGAATATTTGAGACTTTTATTCGGAATTTAAAGCCAGAAGATTGCTCAACTGAGCGCTGCGATTTCCTCTCCTGTATCCACGGCCATCTATCTCCAGACGCGATTTAATAAACGCACTTGGGGATAAATGCGCCCCCGACCCTCGCGCCCTTGTGGTATCCAAGGGGAGGCCCCTCCCAGGGACGCGAGCGGGCGGGGGCGGGGGGCGACGCAGAGGCCGCAGGCGCGGAAGGGGGGGCGCTCGGAGGAGGGGCTGCCCCCTCCTCGGGGCCCAGGTGCCCCGCCCCCGCTGCTGCTCTGGTCCCCAGGCCCAGCAGCGGACCCCGGCCTCCGCCTTCCCCGGCCAAACCCAGGCGTCCCCCCCGGAGGAGGTGGCCCAGCTGCCTGCGACCTGGGCACCCCAAGAGGGGGCCGCCCCCGACGCGCTTTATATGCAAATGGCGAGGCGAAGCCATCCCTGAGAAATTAGCTACTTGCTGAAGCATATTTACTAGATTGAAATGAGTTAAAGAGAAACATTTTAAGTCGTTTAAACGAGATAATTGGGCCACATTAAAACTGGAGATGTTTGCTCCTTTCCAAAAAAAAAAAAAAAAAGCCGGGTGGGGCGGTAAAAGCGCCCCAGCACACACACCCGAAACGAGGACTCGGGGCTCCTGCTGCTCAGAGACGAGAGTGCGCGGGACCCCAGCCTGCCGGGACCCCAGCCTGCCCGGACCTTGTAGCCACAGCCGGCCTCCCGGGCTCCGAGGGACCGATCCCGACCGCGGCCCGCAGGGGGCGCCCTCGAGCCAGGGTCCTGCCGCGAAAACGGAGCCCAGCAAAGGAAAGGGGCGGTCAGCCTTTGGTCCCGGTCGCGCACTCGCGTCGGGTCCCCCAGCTTCGTCCACCCCAGTACCCCAGACACGTTCAAAACTCCGACGGTGGGATCGCGATGGGAGCCCTGGGGACATGGAGTCTGGGGGGAAGCAAGAGGGCAAAGTGCACGGGCTGCCTATCCCCTCCCCAAAGAGTTCGGGATTTAGGGTTTGCTTGTTTAGTACGTTAATAGAATTTACAGAGCTTTTATTTAAAATAAAATAACTAAAATGACATAGAGGCCATCTCCCCAGGAACATAGTGCTTTATGCCCTTCGGATGCTCAGTTTGGTGATGAGAGCCCACTGCCCGGGAAGCTCCCAGGGCCAGGAACTGCCTCTGCGCCTGTCGCCGTGCGTGCAGAGGGGCTGACACCGAGCCCACCCGCGGGCGGTGCCTTGGGACCTCCGACCCCCACCCTCAGCCCCCAGTAGTCGTGCGTGTTAAATACTACACTGCGGCCTGTTCCACTGGTGGCCTGTGGTTTGTCTTTAAATGCTCGGGAGTCTTGTGATCAGAGGCTGCCCTCAAACTGACACTCTCCCTCTGCGCGCACAGGCTTGCGCCCCCCGCTGCACCACGTCCATCCAGCGCTCTGCAACGCCCCGGGCTGGCGGTCGGCGCGCAATGCAGCTACCCTACCGAGCAACCACTCCCGGCCACGGCCCCTGCCCAGGAGGGCCACGCGATCTAATTCGGTTCCGCGACCACCCGTGGCAGAAGCGCTATATTAATGACCCCCGTTTTAGAAAAGCAGTCGGGCCGCTGGAGGGAGAGAGCCGGGGTTCCCGCCCATTACGCAGATGCGGCAACGGAGGCCGCGGTGAGCTCGGCGGTGCGCCCCTGCAGGTCGGGCCCGGATGTCAGAGGGTTTCTTATCCAGCCACTTCCTGGATGAGGCTGCTCAGGATGAGTCAGAGTCAGGAAAATTGGGGTCGTAAAGAGAGCCGAGGTGGGGTTCCTATTATCACACCCAAAATCGGATCATATTTCCTAGCACTTTGTCTGAATTTTCCCCCTCGTTTGTGACAAAGGCTTCTCCTGTGCCCTAGATGTTTATAATGAAAAGAAAAGAAAAGAAAAGAAGGAAAAATGCATTTTTCTTATGCAATTGTAAGCATGAAAAAAAAAAATTGACGTCCCAGCCCTTATGCCCCAGAAGGGGAGCCGGGGATCCATCTATTCCCCCCAACGGCGGAGCCCAGGCTCTAAAGCAGATGCCATTACTTCCATGGCCCATAGGGGGCGATGCGGATCCCTGAGCGCTCTGCACACCCACGTCGCTTTTCAGGCTGTTAATCCTTTGGAAATCGTGAAGCCTCAAATAAAAATGTTTGCTGTCGTTCCCTCATTAATTTATTAAAATACATAATAACACATTTGAGTTCTGTTTACAGATAGGAAATAGCCTTGTTACATCGTTAAATTGAAAATGTGTAATGTGAAATTTGTGTTGCAAAATACAAGTATTCAGTTCATTACATTTTAAAGTATAAATTTCCAAATAACATTCAGTAACACGGAATGAACTGAATCAGAATGTTTTTTGAGTTAGAATGAAGTTGAACTTTTAAGTCTCTCATTTCTTAACTGTCCTGGGGTTTTCTTGGGTTTTGGCGGTGGTGGTGGGTGCTTGTTGCAATTTAAGTGGGTCTGAGAGAAATTTAGAACAGGGGGAAATTGTAATAAGCAAACGATAAGCTACGACTACCACAGCACAATCACAAACAGATTCTAAAATACTCATCTTCTCAAAAACAAAATTAATGACTAGAAGGAGAGGACATGGTGAGCAAGGGGGGAGGGGAAGTGCCTGAACTCAGCGGATGCATCATATTGGTCACATGATGTCAATGCCCCTCACTCTCTGCGCCATCATGATCAATTTCTGCTGGTTCTGAAGCTTCCGGTTCATTATTGTCCCAGACTTCGGAGAACAGAAGGTTTGTCCGGGTGGAGACGAGCAGGATTGCTTCTGGCTTTGGCTCATTTCCCAGCAGAACCTAGTTTTTCACACATGCTCCCGGGGAAGGAGAGACTGAGGCAGAGGGCTGCAAGAGGCCTGCTCCCCACGCCCTGCCCCTGCCCCACTGTCAGGTCTGTCACCACGCTGGATGGCTGCGCTGCTGTGGGCTGGTTTGAAGAGGCATCAGTCACCCACAGGGGCCCCCAGAAGCAACTTCCAAACCCCTCTCCTGGTGTCCGTGGCAATGTCCCTGCAGGCGGCCGTCACCCTCTGCGTGGACACTCACGTGAATAACTTCCCTTTGAAGGATGTTTCAAAGTCACTGTGCAGAATAAACACTAGATAGTAAGGTATGAACAATAGGCTTTCTTTAACTCTCTGTTGGAAGGAAGGAAGGAAAGAAGGAAGGAAGGAGGGAAGGAGGGAAGGAAGGAAGAAGGGAGGAAAGGAAGGAGGAAAGAGGGAGGAAAGGAAGGAAAGAAAGAGGGAGGGAAGGAAGGAGGGAGGGAAGGAAGGAAGGAAAGAAAGAGGAAGGGAAGGAAGGAAAGAGGGAGGGAAGGAAGGGAGGGAGAGGGAAGGCAGGGACTCCCAACACACACACACACACATACACACACACACACACACACACACACACACACACACACACACACGGGCAACATGCCCCACAAAAAGAAATGTTATTTCCTACAAAACCCAGAAGTGTCCCCTAGGACAGTATGAGGACAGCATTCGAGTTTTCTGGATTTTTCCTGCTGGGCCTCAAGGAGCTGCTCTCTCCTCCTTCCCCTTTTCTCCTGTGCGATCCACAGGTGCTCTAGCAGGTTGGGCCTTAGCTGAAAATGCTTCGGGATGCTGGAGTTTGCTCTCCACCCTTGCCCCTGATTCCTTCCTTCCCTAAAGTTCTGAGACTTCAGGTTATACCCACAAAGGAGATCACTGTTGGCAGCAAAGTCAGGCAATGCAGTTCCCCTGTATTTTTTCAGATGACAAGTGGGGGAAATTCCAAAATTCTTCTCTTTCCAAGGCCTGGCAGGCCAGCATCTCCAAGTATTTCTGCAGTTAGCACCACCAAGAGGCTGTATATTTAGGGAACCTGAGGCAGCAGGGACAATTGAGGGGCCTACAGACAAGGGCGCTCTCCTTCCTCTACCACTGTAAGCCTCTCAGGCAGTAGCAGAGCGCAATAAAGACCGTGAGTGTGCAGGATGTAACTAGGGAATGGTTTTAGGCTGTCCCCCCCTGGCAAATGCAGGTGCCTGCTGACATTTCCACTTCTCAAGCCTCACTGAAGGAAACTGGCTCACTCCCTTTTGGCCAGTGGCCTACAGCTAACCTCAGCTCAAGAGCGAAGGGGATAGGTGAGTCAAAGAGGGTGGAGAGGAGTGTTGAGTCCTGTGGCCCCTCTCCACTGACTGCCCTCCTCGCTGACTCTGGTGCTCCATGTCTTTTTCGTCCCTCATTTGATCTACGCTGGGATCTTCGTCCAATGTGGAATGTGTCCATCCCAGTGGCTTTGGAGCGAGCACGTTTCTTTCCCCTGCTTCTGGAAGCTGGGCGCTCTGTTGTAAGCAAGCGTCCCAGTCTGCTTTTTCAGATGGGGTTGGCATCTATTAGCTTCCTCCAGCTGTGGGCTAATAGAGGGGCTCTCCCAGCCCCCCCACAGCACACATCCCTTCCAGCCTCTCCTTGGGAAAGCCTGACATTTAAGGTGGCCCTCCTTGAGTTGCTGTCCCTACTAGTCACAGCCGTCCTCCTGGGGAACCTCAGCGGAGCTAGGCTGCTCAGGTACACGCACAGTCGCCTGGAGGTTTTCTGGCTGAGCTTACTGCTAAGCGCAGTTTTACAAAGACCTTCCCCCACCCCCCGAAATCCACAGGAGGGACAGAGGTCATTCTCAGGCTCCCTCCCCAGTTGGCCAACTTCTCTCCCCTGTGTTTACGCCCAACGCCTCGCCCCAGTCGGGTGGCCTCCTCTCTAGGTGCTGGTTTCGGATCGGAAGGGGCGGGAACGAAAGCCAGCGCGGGCTCCGCTGTGCCAGCAGTTCTCGAAGGAGGGGAAACGGAGTTCCGCCTCCAGGCCACGGCCGCTTTGTGTTCGGTCCCCGCAGAAGTTAGAGTCGGAGCGCCGCCCCTGATGTGGGTAACTGCTGGCCCAAACACTCTCTTGCTCCCTCCAGGGTGCTTTCGGAAGGGTTAAACGGATGAGGTCGAGGCAAACCGCGTCTTTTTAAAAAGACAACCCGCCTCCGCGGGTCTGGGCTGTCGAGGGGCGGCGGCAGGGGCCCCCGCTTCGCGAGGACCTGGGGGTCTCCCGACTGCCAGCCATCGGGGGGACGCGCGCCAGTCCTTGGCCGGCCTCTCCCCCGACACGCGGTCTCCTCTCCGGAGCTGGGAGCCCGCGGGGCGCACCGCTGAGCCCGACGCTTCCGACTTCAGCATCCATCGGACGCCGGCCGCGTGCAGCCCGGGACCTTCCAGGGGAAGGCGGCCGCGCCGGGCCGCGGGGACGGTGGCGGGCCCTGGCGTCCCAGGAGGCCTGCTCGCCGGGCGGTCCCCGAGGCCCCAGTCCCGGCTGCGCCCCTCCTCACCCCTCCGTGCCCTCCGCCCGCCTCCCAGGCCGCCCGTTTCGCGGCCCCGGGATTAGCATATCTGTGAAGTCCCGCAAACAATGCCCGCGGTGCGGGAGATGAAAGTCGGGCGCCGGGTGGCGGGGGGCCGTTTGATGTCCCCGAAAGGTGGGGCCGCGGGAATCCCAGGGGGCAGATGGGAGGAGATAGAGCCAGGTGAGAAACGCCGCGCGGCCTGCGCCTCCCTCCCCAGCGCCCCAGGGCCCGGGTTTCGCAGACCGCACGGCCTCCCGGACCCTGGGAGCAGCCTACCCCGGACCCCAGGGGACGCTCGTCCTGTGCGGTTCCGCCCGAGCGCTCGCGGTCCTTGTCGTCCCCGCCTCAGCCTCCGTCCCCCAGCTGCAGCCCTGGGGCCCGGTTCGCCCCGGCCTCCGCCTGACGTGTCCCCTTCCCAGGCTGGGAACACTGGGGCGGCCGGGCTCAATCCCTGCCGAGGATCCCCCCTCCCCCCTACCCCAACCCACCCCCGGGGCTGGGTGCTCCCGGGGCGATTAGCTTTGAGCGCGGGCGCGGGGCTTCCCGGGCCACCCAGTACCCCCAGGGGTCACGCACTCCCCACTCCAACCTGTAGGACTATTCCCAAAAGCAACTAGGACCTCCGCCTGCCTAGGACGCCTAGGCCCGGGGTCTGCAGCCGAGCCCAGGATTGGGTGACAGGTCGGCGCGTCCAGGCGCAGCCCCCAGGCTCCCGGGCGGTGCAGAACCCCCCTCACCCCGGCCGCTAGATCCCAGGAGCGCATGGCTCGAAGGCCAGGAGGCCGTGGCTCCGCCTGCTACTCGGCACCGGGGTGGGGAGGGCGGCGCAGGTGTTAAGGGCCAGGTTCCCCGGCCTCCAGGCCTGCGGGGAACATTTTCCAACTCCCCCAAGAAAATGCACACACACACACACACACACACACAAAGTTTCCTCCCCTTCACGTTTCTGGTTTGCGGGTTTGTTTCTGCTACTTTGAGGGTGGGGGACAAAAAGCAAAACTTTCTACATAAGAATGTCGCAGCACACACAGTCTGGCAAAGTGTTTCTTCTTCAGGGCGCTTTAGAAAAACCCCCTGTCCTGCTTTCTGCATGGTCAAGGAGGAGAATAATGAAACCAAAGACTTTCATTTTATAAACCACTTGATCTTTGCTTGGGAAACTCTATTAATTGAATGGGTTTGCCTTTTTTGCCAGTCCCCTTTATCATTATTTATGGGCTTTAAATTGTTTAAAGTTCCCTTGACGTTCAATTTACAAGTTTGGGGACTTTTTTTGTTCTGCCTTTTGTCCTGGAGAAAGACATCGTGTTGGAAGTGCTTTGAAAAGCCAAACAGGAGAGGTTGGCAATGAAAGGGAAGCGGGCGAGATCCCTTTTAATTCCGTCCTGTTAGTGAATGGCTCTTTTACATAATTGCAGGAGCTATTTCAAAGCCAGCCAAGGGCTGACTTCACTTAGAACCACATGGAGTCTATTTTGGGCTTTCAGATTAAAAAAAAAAAAAAAAAAAGGCTGAATAAAATAGTTAAAAAAGATGAGGCTTCAATGCTTTCTGCTACTTGCAAATTGGTGTGTCTGATGGGGAATTTTACACAAGCACCCCTTTGTAAGTGCGTCTTGGGCTTGGGAGGGACTGTTGTGGGTTTGCTGGGTGTGAATCCCAATTGCCCTTCCATAAATAAAACCCATCCCAAGCTATTTCCCAACGATTGCCAGGAGCGAGAGCCGCTGCAATGACCGAATGATCAGGCCACTCAAAGTCTCTATAAATAAAAACAACACGGTTGCCAGAGAAACCGGCCTCTCTCCCGGGACTGGGTGGCGGGCGGGAGGACCCGGCCCGCTGGATCTGCGGGTGTCTCCGCACCCACGGAGACCTGGGGCGCCCACGGAGCCCCTTCTCCACCACCGCCCGCGACCTCCACCCTGGCCGCGGCTTGAAAACGCGCGGTTCGCGGTGCTTCCTCCTCCGGGCTGGACTCGGAGGGCCATCGCCAAGTTTGCCACATGAATATTCATTTACTTGTGCGTTTAGCATTTTATACTCAGCCTCCACACACCTGCACGCGAACGTCGACTGGGACAGCCCCGAAGCGTGGAGACAACTTAATTACCATCACTTTTACTGACGTCTGAGGTTTTAAGTGGCTTAATACGGTCTTGACACCAGCTTGGCACCGGCCGAGGAAAGTGCCCAAGGGGCGGGCCAGCGTCATCCCCGCGGGAGCCTTCCTGGGAGGGAAAAAAAGTTCGCGGAAGTTAACTAGAGTTGGAGGACCCAGATGTGCTTGTGGTTGTGTCCTTCCTTTTTCCTAATCCGCGGGAGCTGGGGGTGGGGGACCTCTGAAGGCAAAGTTGCAAAGATCTGTGCCGGGTGGTTTTTCCTGCGCAGCCTGGGCCGAGCGGAGTCACCCCAAGGGCTCTGCAGTTGGACGCAGTTCCGAGGTAAGCAGGTAGGAATCCGAAGAATGGATAAACCCTGTACCTGTCGCTCGCTACCCATAAATCTCTCGCAGGCGACGAGGAAGAACTCTAGGGGCTTTTATTATCCGCAGTCCCCGCGCTCTGAACGCTTTGCAGGTAGCTGAGGTGCCCCGAATGAATCTTGTTAATCACCGGCGAAACACAAGAATCCTTTTATGATGCGAACAGTCTTTTTCTGAACAGTTAAGCATTAGATGAGAAAATATTACTGCATTGCACTCGAGAAAAAGCATACTAGTAAATAAAATTCATATTGATGAGAATTCTCTGAACTCACTAATAAAAGAAGATTAGTATTATAACCCCCGCAGTCAATACTTCCCACAGCAATTTATGGATGCAAATAATATGCCATCAAATTATTTCAAGTGTAGCTATAATTCAGCGGACCTAAATCTTCTTGCTGAACTTTAAATGTAGAATTATCACCAAAATAATCAAAGGAATCCCTGTCTCTCGGAGGGTAATCAGGCGACGGAAGTCCCTAGAACAATATTTTTACGGCAAAATAGCAAAGTGGATGGCAAATCTGCCTAGGTAAGATGACTAACAGCTTACACACGCACGCCAGTGCCAAGCCCCGAAGAGCCCCGGCTGTAGTAACGCAAATCAAGCAAGGAGTCGAACATTTTTTCTTAGTGTTCAAAAAGCAAGGTAACCATACCAGGGACTGTGCCTGCAACTATCTCATAATGAGAGGGAGTATTTATTATGCTCCTAAAGAAATCAGCCTTTTGCCCTGGGCTTCGATTTTCCCCCCCTTTTCCTTTTCTTCTTTTTCTTCTTTTGTGGGAGTGGAGAAACAGGGATAGAGCTTAGAGACCCCACAGACACCTCCTGCCCCGCGGATTCCACCGCTTCCCCCTCACGCCGCCTAAGCCACCTCGGGGGTCTGGGAGTGAAGGGAGTGCAGGCGGTAGAGTCAGCAGCGTCCTAATGAATTCCTTTCAAACCGCCTGCCGCCGGAGCCATCTATTACAGCCGCCTGGAGTGGGGAAACGCGCTCGAGACGTCTTTGTCCGGGTGGCGGTGGTGCGGAGGGAGGGGGCGAGCAGGAGGAGGGCGGCTGGCGGCGGGGCCGGCGAGTTTTCCCAGCACTCAGGGGCGCCGGGGATGCACCCTCCTCTCTTTCCTCCAGGGCCCTTTGGGTGGGCAGTGGGTTCCTGGCCAGACCCACGGCTGAAGAGGTGGTCTGGAATTAAGACGTCCCCCTGGTGGCCTTGGGGTTAGAGCGGGAGAAAGCAGAAGAGCGAGAAAGAAGAGCTTCAAAGAATAGGGTCGATAAATTCATAAAGATCGATTTATCTTTATCTCCCAATTAAATGTGCTTGTAAGTGATACATAACACACGTCCAACACGGGCCAACTCCCCAACCACTAGCTCCTCGGCGCGAGCTGATTTTTAATGACCGATGTAACAATGCGCTTCTCGCCTCTCCTCGCGAGCCAGGTGCTCGTCGGCCGTTCCGGGCTAACGTCTAGACCCGGGAAGTTGGAGCCGAGGCCCTGGAGGCGCGTGGAAGCCCCGCGCGCGGTGGCGCGCACTGCACGGGCTGCCCCGGCCACTAACGATTCCGTTTTTAAAGAGAAATTCGAGCACTGGAAGTTTCTGTTTTTGTCATAGAGAAGGGGATAAGCACCTCCCTGGCTCCCACTCCCTCCCCGCCAGTTCCCTTACTCCCAAATTCTGGGGTTTTACCATTGTCGAGGCAGGGGAAACATCTGGAGGGAATCCACTCCATCGTGCAGTAGGCAAAGGGGAACCGCGCGCCCTCGAGTCCTCGCGCAGGAAACCGGGTGGCGGCGCCGGGGTGAGCGCTCCCTCCGTTCTCAACGTGCTTAATTAGCGCCTATTTACAAAACGCAGCTTTTATTTGAGCAAACATCATAAAGCTTTCATCAGGATAATCTCGCGTTATACAATCTGGAGACACAGCAACTCCCCCTTCCTCCCCGAGGATGGAGCAGATAAAGGACTCGCTTTATTATCATAATTATCGTGGCTGGTATTTTGGTGCGCGCAGGCAAAGTGTGTAAATAGGTGCGATGATTAAGAATGTCATGAAAAATGAGAAGGGATCGCTCGCAGGAGGGCCCAGGTCGGGATGGGGGAACCGGCAGCCTCCCCGACCCGCCCGGGAGCGCGGGGGGCGCAGTGAGCAACCCGGCCGGCTCCCGCCGGTGGCTGGGGCCTTCCAACTCCCGATCAGCGCCCTGGGGGCGGATGTGAAGGGGCAGGACCTTGTTCCCAACTCCGGGAACCTCTCCTGGACCATGGGCGCAGCAGCAGCACCCAACGCTAGGGTGAGCCGCGGGCAGGTTTGTTCCAGTGCATTTGAGCAAGAAATAAAACGCCCGCGGCCCAGCCGCGCTAGGTCCTAACCCCGGAAGCTGCCCTGGGAGACGGCCTCGACAAGGCTGTCGGGCCGCTGGGTTCGAGCCTTGGAGCTTTGGAGCCAACAGCCCCTTTCAAGTTTGCGCGGCGCGGGCCCGGCGCGCAGGTCCCTGCTCGCGGGCCCGCGCGCTCAGTCGGTGGCGCCCGCAGCCGGCTCCCGGCCAGCCCTGGTGGAAGGGGCGGAGCCCCATTTTCGCCCCGCCCCCTCCAGGCGCAGCCAATAGGCGATGGCGCCCGGCCCCACGTGAGGTAAGCCCGGCAGGGCAGCAGGCAAAATGTGAATGAGAAAGAGGAGCGCGATTTAAAGGTGCTGGCGGCGCCCGCGGAAGACAAGTGCGCCAGCTTCGCGCGCTCCCCAGCGGCCCGCGGGAGGCGACGGACTGCGGATCCGACTGACGGACGCACCGACGGCTGCGAGCCGGGGCCAAGGGTGGCAGACGAGACGCGCGCGGGCTCCGACGGGCAAGCGGCGGGCAGCGGCTCCAGCGAGCCCGCGGGGCCCGGGTGCCCGCTCCACTCCGGGGCGCACGGCCTCACCCCAGCACCGCCCGCACGCGCTCCCGCCGGGCATGCAACCCGCCCAGGACTGAGGGTCGGCGGCGCCTGCTTTCAGGGTCCCGCTCGGCCCCTGCCCGGCGCACCCGGCTGTGCTCCCGGCGCCCGGCGGGCTTCCTGGCGGCGGCGCGGCGCGGGGACTTTTCGCCTCTCGCTGGCCTCTCCCGAGCGCGTCTATGAGCGCAGCGTTCCCGCCGTCGCTGATGATGATGCAGCGCCCGCTGGGGAGTAGTACCGCCTTCAGCATAGACTCGCTGATCGGCAGCCCGCCGCAGCCCAGCCCCGGCCATTTCGTCTACACCGGCTACCCCATGTTTATGCCCTACCGGCCGGTGGTGCTGCCGCCGCCGCCGCCGCCGCCGCCCGCGCTGCCCCAGGCCGCGCTGCAGCCCGCGCTGCCGCCCGCGCACCCTCACCACCAGATCCCCAGCCTGCCCACCGGCTTCTGCTCCAGCTTGGCGCAGGGCATGGCGCTCACCTCCACGCTCATGGCTACGCTGCCTGGAGGCTTCTCCGCGTCTCCCCAGCACCAGGAGGCGGCGGCCGCCCGCAAGTTCGCGCCGCAGCCGCTGCCGGGTGGCGGCAACTTCGACAAGGCGGAGGCGCTGCAAGCCGACGCTGAGGACGGCAAAGGCTTCCTGGCCAAGGAGGGCTCGTTGCTTGCCTTCTCCGCGGCCGAGGCTGTGCAGGCGTCGCTGGGTGAGTCGGCGGCGCGCGCGACCCGGGCGCGGGGGCGGGAGGGGGCGGGGGCGAGCCAGCTCCGGGTTCCCGCTGGGGCCGAGGGGGCGAGGCCGAGCCCCCTCCCGACCCCCGCCCCGGCTTCCCCCCTCCTGAGCAGCAGGAGGACGCGGCCGAGCTGTGCCGCGAGGCCTCCGGGGGGCATTTAGAGCCGAGCAACAAGCTAGGGGGTGGGGTGGCATTTAGCTCCCGGGGCCAGCTGCTGCGCGGGGCGGCTGATCTGGCTGGCGGCGAGTTTGGATGAGTCTACCCCCGCCTCCCGTGAGCCGTGACCTGGGGTCCCGGATAGGTTTCAGCCTTTAGGGGTGGCGGGTTGGGCTGTGTGTCTCAGCAGTACGTGTTCTGGCGGGGGGGGGGCGTCCAGACCTACTGAACCTCTTCACTGGGCTTGCCCGGGAGAAGCGGATTCCTGGGAGGGCGGTGCGTCTGCGTGTGTGTTGGGGTGTCTGGTGGGAACTTCTCCTAAGGCTACACAAAACTTCCCTTTTGCCAACGTTATTTGTCTCAAACAACAACAACAACATACGGTCTGGGGTCTGTACCTCCCTGTGTCCCCACTTTGCGATGTAATTGAGGTTCACTAAATTTTCACTGGGGAGGGCAAGATGGATCATGAATTTCCCCCTCCGTCCTCACCCAGCCCCCACCCTGGGGACAAAGAGGACGCTCTCTTGGGCCTCAGGCCTCCTGTTACTTCTGCCTTAAGCTGCTGGAGGCTGGGAGGGTGCAGACGTGGCCTGGGGCCCCTTGAGTGATGGTTCTGGGCAAAGGGCCGTGGTCTGTACTGTCTTCTTTCCTCCTTTGAGCTTTCTCACGCCCCCCCCCCTCCTCTGCCCCTCAAAGGCCAGGAAATCACAATGTGTTAATGTCATAGAAAGACAATCCGCTAAGGGGGGAAAAGGCCCAAGTGACGGTGGGAAGGGGAAAGGAAGGCCAGTGTGCGAAATGTAATAAAACGCCGTTTGGTTTTGCTTTCAGTCGGGGCTGTCAGAGGGCAAGGGAAAGACGAGTCAAAGGTGGAAGACGACCCGAAGGGCAAAGAGGAGAGTTTCTCGCTCGAGAGTGATCTGGACTACAGCTCGGATGACAATCTGACTGGCCAGGCGGCTCACAAGGAGGAAGAGCCCGGCCATGCGCTGGAGGAGACCCCGCCGAGCGGCGGCGCCGCGGGCAGCACCACGTCCACGGGCAAGAACCGGCGGCGGCGGACCGCCTTCACCAGCGAGCAGCTGCTGGAGCTGGAGAAGGAGTTCCACTGCAAAAAATACCTCTCGCTGACCGAGCGCTCGCAGATCGCCCACGCCCTCAAGCTCAGCGAGGTGCAAGTGAAAATCTGGTTCCAGAACCGCCGGGCCAAGTGGAAACGCGTCAAGGCCGGCAATGCCAATTCCAAGACAGGGGAGCCCTCCAGGAACCCCAAGATCGTCGTCCCCATCCCCGTCCACGTCAGCAGGTTCGCCATCAGAAGTCAGCATCAGCAGCTGGAGCAGGCCCGGCCCTGAGGACCCAGGGAGAGCCGGGGCCTGGACCACCGTGGAGAAGCCGCAGCTCTGGAGGGACCCGCGGTGGCCTCCGCCATGTTTGAAGCAAAACTCAAAGTCACCCCCACCCAACTTTGGACATCCCAAGCACATTGAGAGTATATTCATTAAAAAGGCTTAAAAGACTGCTTTTGAAGGGGCTACAGCTACACCTGAAGGCACACTAAATATTTATTATACTATCCTACTTTGTACATAGATATCTATATAAACTGGATCTCAGCTGCAGTATTTTGAAAGTTATAGGACCAAACTACCCAGTAATATTCTCCACTCACATTCCAGAAGAAAACAAAACCTCTGCTGTAATCCTCCACGCATAGCAGCCTCCTTTCCATACTTTTCCAAAGGTAAACACGACACTCAAGAACAAACCATGGGGTTTACACTCATTTTTGTTTCTATCTTGGTTTTTTGTTTTTTTTGTTTTTGTTTTGTTGTTGTTGTTGTTTTTTAGTTTACTGAAAAGCGGATGTTTTGGGGGCAGCCTGGAAATTTGCTTTGCTTTGGTTTTGCCTGGCGTTCTTTCCTGGGGTTGCACATCCTATCTGAGCCATGTTTGAAGCACGTCTCAGTTGTGTTTAATTTATTTCAATGTAGCTTATTTTCTTATAAGTTATGACATTTAAACAATCGCAGTCTTGTGAATAATAAAAAGGAGAGAGAGAGAAGGAAAAAAAAAAAAAGACCAATCTCTGGTTCTCATAAGTGTGTCCAGATTTGACTGTTTCGAGGGCACTACTAAGGTCTGGGGCCAGTACTGGATAAAAGTCCCCTGTCCCGGTCTCTGCAGGCTGGCTGGACACCAGCCACCTTGCACCTTACCGGGTTTTTAAGTGGAGAGCAAGAACTCTAGTTGGGTTATAAATTGAAGGAAGCCTCCTTTTCATCCTAGAAAGCTGACATCTCCCCCTTTGCCTGGACTAATCAATACCTAGGAGGCTGGCAAACTTCGGCCAGAGGAGGAGGCGGGCGCCCGGAGGAGGGAAAGCGAGTGCGGGTATTGGTGGCTTTTCACAAACTCCTGATGCTCTAAATCGACCACTGACAGGGAGGAAACGTGTTTTCTTACCAACACCCCGGTCGGAAAAGGAGCGGTGCTCGCTCCCCAAGCTGGGCCAAGCGCCCATAAATCAGGCTCCGAGCGTTATCTGGCGACGGGAGCAGAAACCCATCCAACCGAGCTCGGCTTCCCTGCAGCGCTCGGCTCCAAGGGGCAGGCGAGCCGGCGGGCCGGGCCACCTCCCTCTCCGGGCGGGGTCGGAGGGGCGGGCCCCGACCACCGCCCCACCCCGAAGGCTCCCGGGCCGTCGGCGGCCCAAAGCGGGTACGGGAGAGGAACGCAGGCGGGGTGGCGGCCGGGTCCGCAGGGGTGCCTGAGAGCTGGGCAGCTCCCCGCCTCGGCGGGGCGGCCCACAGGGCGCGGGAAGGGTGTGCCCCGGCCCCCCGGTCCCGCTGCCCCCAGCCCCGGCCACCGCGCCCCCGAGCCCAGCCCTGGACGCCCGCTCCCTTTCCGACCCCAAAGCGCCGGGCCAGGCCCCCTGGAGATTGTCGTGGACCGGCCCGGAGCGCTCCAGGGGCGTGGAGCGGGCGAGCGAGAGCGCGCGGCCCGCTGACCTGCGGCCTCAAGGGCGAAGAGAAAAGCCAGCGGCTTCGCCAGCCTCCGCCTTCGGCGTGGGGAGCAGGTTCCGACGCAGCCGCGCGCGGTACCCACCGCGGTTCGCAGCCCTGGGAGGGGAGACGCGTCGCCTTTCGTCAACACTAGGACTGACCTAATGTACTCCGCTTACAACCCGTCCCCTCCCCGCCGCGGAGGGCCGTGGGGACTGAGGCCTCCGCCGGCACTTCAGGCACATGGTGAGGGACGGAGGCGACAGAGTCAGCGTTTCCCGCCGTGTTCCCAAGATTTCCAGGAGCGGAAAATGGCCCAGACTTGGTTTTCGAGCACAATAAAACGGCGCGGCCGGTCCTCCGAAGGCCTCAACCGGCTCTGCGGGGCGCGGAGAGCTTGGGGGCTCCTTGCTGTCCCCCCCCCCCAAGAGCCCTGGGACCCGCGGTGGGGGCTACGCCGGGGTCGTTCCCTGCGCCCGGCGCCTGGTCCTCCACGCCCGACCGCTCCCCCTGATCCTGCCCCAGCCGCCCGGTGCGCGCACCCGGATCGCCCGTTGGCGTCCCCGGCTCGAGGCAGGTTCCCCGGCCACGCGCCGCCCCCACCACGTCCCATTCCCCCACCCCCACCCCGCACACCTGAGCTAGTCCGTCCCGGGGCGGGATGGACAGGCGCCCCCGGCGGAACAGCGGCTGGTGGTGCGGAGTCCCAGGCGAAGGAGCGGCGGTCCCCCGGGCGGGGGCGCCCCCACTCGGCACTCTGGGCCTGAGGGAAGAACCCTGGGTTTCGAGGGCGGGAAGGGGGGGGTACCCGCGGCAGATTCTGGAGCGCCCCCACTTCCCGTATACCTTTACACCATAACAGGTGTAACTGCTACCCATCTTCTCCGAAAGCCCTCGGTAGGGATAGAAGGCACAGAGGGGCCCAGAGCCTTGGCTACGCGAACCCCGCGGGAAAATGAAGCTCCCTAGAAACTGGGGGCCCCCTTCGGCAATGTCCACCCCGGTGGGGCGGGGGCACCAAGCTGCCTGGCCCTCTCCAGCTGTGAGATCCTCGCCCTTCGGAAGTCCGAGGAGAGGGGCCGGAGCTCCCCCAGCCTGGGGACGCGAAGCCCCTCCGCTCTCTCGGGAAGCTGCCCCCTCCCCCAACCCCTGAATGCCGGGGCGCCCCCGAGAGCCTGGTGCGGAGGCCGAGGCCCGAGAGACAGGCCGAGGGGAGGAAGATAAACAAGCGGGCGCTTGATGGCCGCTGTCATCATGGCCGTCATCATGGCTTTCATTTGGCTGCCTAATGAGTCACATCACAGGCAGAGAGAAAAATTGTCAATCGCCCGGGCCCTAATGAATTTTTTTGCAAATTGTAATCAAGCCAGGCCGTCTCAGCTGGCTGATTAATGAGACCCACGAGGCTCGGCCAGCACCTCGGCTTTCTATTCCATCCCGTCCTCCCTGCACTAAATTAACAGCAACTTGTCTGAGCTTCAAATTAACTCCCAATGATTAATTCTGATGGGGGGGCCTGAAGAATAGCTTGTTCTAATAGGCTCTGGCCTGAGATGCTGTTGGAAATTAATACACTTCCCCTTTGGCTGCCGGCTTTAATCCAAGGTTGGGTTTTGACATCACTATATTTGTTGTTACAATAAATTCCACTTACATCTGCAGATCAAATAATTACGCTTGGGAGCTCCCGGCCCGGTGCCCCCAGCCATCCGCTAGAGCCCCCCAGGGGCTGCTGGCACCCCTTGTCCACCAAGCTGGGCAGGGGTCTGTAGTGGGGGGCTGGGGGAACAGCCACTCTACCGGGGACCCTCTGCCCTAGATCCCTGGGGAGTTGGGCGAACCCCTCCCACCCTCGTTTGGAGAACCAAGGGTCCTTTGAAAACACAGATACACTTCCTTGAGCAGAGCCCTCGTGGGATTGGTCTTGGGCCCCCAAGCAACCTCTCCCACCCTCCCTGCAGGGGCTGGGGATATCCCTGCGGCAGCCCGGGCCGCCAGCGCTTGGATCCTCCCCAACCCCAGTCCACGAGGGAATTTTTGAGAGTTAGCACATGCATCTACATCCAGCCTTTGGCTCCTCGTCTTCAGCCCCCTGGGTCGTCCTTTCACAGGAGATTTGCAGCTAACTGGGGTGGACTGGGGTGGGGTAGGGGCCCTCCAGGTCTGGTGTGCCTCCCAAGATCATCCGAGTCTCTATCACCCCCAGCCTGTGGCTAGCCAGAGCACCTGCATTCCAAGACTGCGCATTCTCTCGGGGTCAAAGCCCGCTTAGCCTCGCGTCTGTTTGTTTGAGCTTAATTGGCTTAATCATCTCAGCTGTGTCTGGCAAGCCTAGCAGAGGGATCCTGCCACTGCTCCCTCTGCCCGGGCCTGTCCCTGGCCCCCTCCTGGCAGGGGCATCCGCGTGCGCGGGAAGTCAGGAGGGTCACCACCTTCTCCGATCCCGGGCCTTCCCAGATCTCATCGGTGGCCCCAGGAAAGCTGGAGGTGAATTCTGGCGGCCCAGCCGTGGAGTCACCCCGACTGGCTCTCTCGCCTGTGGGATATTGGAGTGACCACGAGGCCAAGTGGCCTGCCCACGCCCAGCCGTGGCCTCCCTGGAGAGGAGGCTTCGGTTCGCGTGCCCCTGTTTCTGTCCCCGGAGACCCCAGGCCTCTGCTCAGCGGGCACAGCCTGAGCAGGCGGCCTGCTTGGACCCTCTCTGCAGGGCACGGCTTCCTGGAAGGCCCTGCCGCCAGGGCCCCTTTCTCCCAAAGTGGCGCCGGGGCTGTCCGGGAGCCAGCTCTGGGGTCCAGGGGGAAACTGCGGTCTGGGGTCTGCCGGGAGCGGCCCTGGGCAAAGGGAGGAGGCATTAATCTTCATTTTGGGCCCTTATGGTGTAAACAGGAGAAATATGATCTTGGCAACCTAACATGAATGCAAATCACACCGTCAGAGTAATAAAGCACCTGAAACCCCGACACACAAAAGCAACACCATATGTATGAAGACAACCTGCATAAATTATAAATTACATCATAAAAATTGATTGCCTATTTGAATAGTTCAGAAGTGAGAGACCTAAGCTGACTTCCGCCCTCCATGGCTTTGGAGAAAGGTCAGGGAGCGCGTTGCCCCCGACTGGCCGCAGACCGGGGTCACTGGGCCCAGAGTCTCCTGCCCCGCGCAGCGGCCCAGCCTGGTGGCACCAGGGGCGGGAAGCGCACTTTACACCAGGCGCGCACTGCCAGCTCCGGGCCACAAGGAGGGGACAGGCCCGCAACCATGGACGCCCTGGGAGGCCTGGTGCGGTGGGGCTGCTGCGGGTCATTGCCCAGTCTGGGTCCCAGGAACCCCTGGCGCCTGCTGCCCCTGCCGCTGCTTTTCCTGAAGCCGCTCAGATTTCTAGCTCGGACCCAAAGGTCCCTGCAAAGGCCTCCCTCCCCAGGGAGTGGGCTCTGGGGCAAGCAGGGGGGGGGGGGTGAGCCTGTGCGTATGGGTGTGGGTGTGAGCGCATGGAGTTGTGAGATTCCCTCCTGCGACTCAACCCACCTTGCCGCGTTTCTCCGTTTTCCTGGATCCCCAATGGCCAAGAGACCCCAGCCCACCTGAAAACACCCTTTGGAGGCGCCCATCGAAGCTGAGCTCCCACTGTGCACCCCAATCTGCCCTCGGGGCTTCTCCGACTCTGGGACCATACCTTCCTCTGCCAGAAGCTGTTTGGAGGGGCCTGCGCCTCTGTGCTCCACCCTGTTTCTTTTATTTATTTATTTATTTATTTATTTATTTATTTATTTATTTATTTATTTGACAGAGAGAGAGAGATCACAAGTAGGCAGAGAGGCAGGCAGAGAGAGAGGGGGAAGCAGGCTCCCCGCTGAGCAGAGAGTCCGATGAGGGGCTCGATCCCAGGACCCTGAGATCATGACCTGAGCCGAAGGCAGAGGCTTTAACCCACTGAGCCACCCAGGTGCCCCTCCACCCTGTTTCTTTCCCACGGCCTGGACGCCCAGAGTCTGGTCTCTGGCCCCCGGCCCCCGCCCCCCACCCCCGTAGTCTGTGTCCCCTCACCACGTTTGGTCTCTGCGATCTCCCCACACACCCCAGACCTCCACCCTGCAGGAATGACCCCCACTTCTAGTCTCTGGGATGACCCCCCCCAGCTCCACATCCAGCCCTGCCCCCCCATCTGGCCTTTGAGCTATCCGAGTGTGGACTCTGGGCTGTTCCCTCCTTCCCAACCCCGCAGGCCATCACCCCCACCCCCACCCCTACCCCCACCCCCACCTGCCCCAGTGCGTGGGCCCTGGCCTACCCCTGCCCACCGTGCTCTTCTTGGAACACGCCCCATCGACTGCACGCGTCCACCGCGGAGCTGCGCCACGCGCTGGGGGAGGGAGGGGAAAGCCGCTCAGCACGGGGTCGTCAGACCGCGAGGAGAGCCCGTTGTGCCCGAACCATCCTGCGCCCCATGGACCCCAAAGGGGAGAGGAGCAGATCTGGGCGCCCCGGGGCTCCCGCAGCTCAGAGCTCGATGGAGGCAAGGAGGCCGTCGGTGGGCGCGGCGGCCCATCCCGCGTGCGATTCTCATTTTCGACCCTAACCGACCTTGCTGGGGTAACTCTCCCGGGCCCTGCGCCCAGTATTGCGCGCCCTGCCCAAAGCCCCCTCCCCCCTCCCCAAGGCTAGAGGCAGCGGCCTGCTGTCCAGGCTAAGGCCTGCGGCAGGGCCCGGCCTTGGAGGCGGACGTCACGCTGGGCGCGCACCCTCCCTCCTCCACCCGCCTCCATCTCCTGATTTCCCGCCACTGGATCCCTAGAGGCCTTTGTCGTGCTGGTCTGTCTCTGGTGTGGCCGCGCGTCGTCTTAAAGGGCCCGGCCCCCCAGCTCGGTCTCCGCGGCCACCCGAATGACAAAGGCTGAAATGGGATTACACCAACCTGATCCCATTAAGCCTCCCTCCCCCACCCTCGCCCCCTCCCTGCCAACCCACAGCCATCCAGCAGCAGTCCAGAAGACTCAGATCCCCTGCCCGTTGCCTCTCTCCCCGCCCCCAGCCCGACTTCTGCCCAAGCACCTGGCCTGGTGACCCCCATGGCCAGCTGAGCGCCTTTAGGGTTTGGAAGTGGCCGCTTGACCCAGGGTGGGAGCGGGGTCCTGGCTTTGAATGACAAAAATCGAGCCCGCCACATCGCGGAAGGAAACAAGCGGTGGGGGTGGGGGTGACCCCACCAGGCCCTGGACTGGCCTCCCTCGGGCAGGGTCGGTCCAGTGCAGGCTGTCTGAACCCAAGCTGGGCGGTTCAGCCTGGAAGCTTCCAGGACACCCCTCCCCCTGCGCCAGCCAAGGTAGCTGGGGCCTGGGGTGCGAACAGAATCAGGAATGCCGGGAGCCTGTGCTCTGCGCTTTCTCTGCGCACGCAGATCTCACAGCCTGCTGGGGAAGGCAAGGGGGCTGCCCCCTGGCTGCAGAGGTAGTCTCTAGACCGTCCGGAGAAAGGGCCTCCAGCCGGGTGGTCTCTCCTGGATCACTGCAAAACCTGAGCTCTGTCTCTGCAACAAGCCTTGGGCGCGGAGGACAAGACCACCAGCCCCCTGGTCCTGGGGGAGACAGAGCCGTGGGCCTGTTGGGGAGGAGGTGAGAGACGGAGGCCGCTGGAGGGAAAGGGATTCCAGACAGTACTCTTGCTGGTGGATCTGGGATGGTGGGGTGGGTCCTGGGGGCGCTTCGGTCTTGTTTCAAGTTTCTCTTTCTCTTCACAGAGTCTAGCATCTGGAACTGGCTAGATCTTGGGGGAGAAGGAGCACGGAACAGTGCAAAGGGCCCAGGAAATGGGGGGGGGGGGAGGCGGGGCAGATCCTTGTAGACACTCCCCTTAGCCAGACTGGATCACACCAGTTCACCCATCTGAACCACTGTTTCTTCACCCGATGACCGGGCACTAGGGTGGAAGCTTCAAGATGTCTTGGTTTCTGGGGAGGCTGATGATGTAACACAGGGGAGGAGAACGGTGACATCCAGCCACGGCAGCAGCCACGGCAGCAGCCACGGTAGCAGCCCACGGTAGCAGCCCACGGTAGCAGCCCACGGAAGGCCAGGAACACAGCCTCCAACTCAGACCTCCTGGGCTCCCGTCTTTGGGCATGAACTCTCCGACCTCCGCAGGCTGCCTCCTCTGTGACCCACGAAGACCATCTCGACATGCGCGGGGGTACCTTAGCCCCCTGAGTCGGGAGCCCCCCAGGGAGGGGGCAGTGTGGCTGTCCACGGGAGTCCTGCTCTGGCCCCTTCTTCTTCAGCAGGACGTCGGCAAGGGGAGGTCTCAGTGGTTGCGTAAATCAAGACTAATGACGTGAAGTCTCATTGCAGAAAGGCCTTCATCATTCCTGATATTTGCAGTTACTGCTTTGCACAGACACCCATCCCCCTCCGGAGGTGTCTGGAGGGATTATTTAGAAAGCGGGTAGGAGCCCGCGTGCTGGCAAAGGCAAACGCCGAGGTGTCCCGATCCTCGGTCTGCGACTCTCAGGGTTGTGTACTGTCTGGCTAGACTCGGTTTCCAGTACCGTGGGGCTCTGTGCCATCCAGAGTGTCGACCCTAGTGGGGTCATCTGGAACATACGAAAGCAGTCCTTTCACATATAGGCTTGCAATTTTTGCTTTTAGACCTTAGAGGTTGGATCATTTTTTCAATGTTTACTGGTAGTTTTGAGGTGGGTTCCCATTTTCCATGACCATGGCGGGAATTTGCTCGCCAATAGTTTCCATATTTCAGCATTTTGAAAGCTACAAATTGCCAGAAAAGAATGATAATTGCCCATCTTTAAATGAGAAATTGTTAATTTGGGATTTATAAAGGACTTTCCTTAATGAATAATAGTAAAGACAGATTTGTCTTCCTGCCTCATTTTGCAAAGTCACATTTGTAAAGTCAGGAGATTTCCATTCTTTCCCCTAATTACTCTCTCCCTCCACAACGCAGTTCTGCCGTGAAGAGGAGGCCGTCCGGGGACGAGATGAGGGGACCCTAGAAGAGGCCCCGGTTCCTGCGAGGGCCGTTGGAGGCTGCCCTCTCCCGGCCTTGGCACCACCTGTGCACAGAGCCCCTCCCCCACCGACGGTCCGGCGTTGGCAGCACGACAGTCCTGTGGTCGTGTGGGACTGTTCCACGAATGCCAGAGGTGTGACCCATCATGTGACCGCCAAAAGTGCCCTCGAGGAGAGGGGCACTGTCCCGGTTGAGAATACTTCTGTTGGCACTGTGCTAGGCAAGGCTGGACACACCCTTGGACCCTCAGAGCCGAGGGGAAGACAGCAACTTTGATCGTGGGGAGACCAGTAGGCCCTGAGGCTAAAGGCAAGGCCCTCATCCCCAGCGAGCACGGACAAGAAGGGGACATAGGCTCGGAAGCCTGGGCAGAGGCCGCGGGGAGAGCAGGCTTTCACCCCCGCCTCTCTCCCAGCGCCCCAGGCAGCGGGGCTGTGCAGGGCAGCTCCAGGCCCCCCACCCCCGAATCCACACAGCAGGGCTTGTGTCCAAGCCTCTCCAGACTCGCAGCCTAGAGCTCAGTGCCCTCAGGGGTCACCCGGTTCCTCCACGCAGATGTCCCCTGGACTCCGGTGTCCCTGCTTCTTCGGAAGCTGTAGGAGAGACGTCCCTGCCCTGAGCTGAGCGGCTGGGTGGCTACTGTGGAAACACAGCTCTCAGGGCCCCCGAGCTGCGAGCTGACAATGAACCCACCCGGGGCAACTCCCGCTCTGCCAAGGTTGAGACGCGCCTACTCGGTTCAGCACCCCGTTTCCTTGGGCTTAGGACCGCAATGCCCTCGGTGTGTCTTGGGGACATGAGGGCCTCCGTGGTGGCCTGCCCGGGCATCCCGGAGCTCTTGGGGGCCGTGCTGGCCCTGCTCCCCACCTGGGCACTTGGGTCTTTGGGAAGCTTTCTCAAAATGAATGAATAATACCGAGACCAATAATAATACCAACGCTAACGGTCCTCCCACCCCACGTTATCCTGCTCCAGCCCTGACGGCCGAGTAAACGGAGGGGTTCGCAGCCTAATTTGGAGACGTTTGGCCAAGTCCTTGGTGAGGTCAGAGCCCACGAATTCCGAGCAATTCAGCACACGAGGCCTGGAGTCTGCCAACATCCCCCTGCGTCTCCATGGCCTTAGCTGGAGGAATTCGGTGATGCTTTCGGGAAATTTTCTCATTCACATGATTTCTTCTTGACAGGGTCGCCTTGGTCTTGAAATAATGATTTAGTAAGATGACCCCCTGTGCCCCCCCAGCCCTTAGGTCAGATCCGCCTCCCCCACCCCCACCCCCGGACTCTCCCTCCAGGCGGGAGAATTCCCAGATGCTTCACCCGGCTCTTCCCTCAACTCCGTGCAGAAACATGGGAGGAGACTGGAGTCAGCTGGAGACCAGCCCATGGCCGGGGAGAGGACAGGAATCCCAAAGCTGCCAGGGCGCCCCAGATGAATCAATTACCTCCATACAGTCCCAACCAGAGTCCCAGAAGACTTATCTGAAAGTGAGTAAATGATTCCGATGTACATCTGGAAGAAGAAAAAGATGAATGTGGCTGGGGAATTTTTAAAGAGAAGCATAATGAGGACGGCACTTGCTCTAATAAGAGCCAACAACCTACATCCATGGGTGATGGGCCCTCCTCTGAGCACTTGACATTCGTTAATTTCTTGAATTCTCACAACAACGCAATGAAGTAGGTATTATGTTTAACCATATGAAATGGCTGGTACTGGCTAGCATTTTGGACCTACGAAGGGGCAATTTTGTATTATTGTCACCCACGTTTTGCAGATGGCAAAACCATGGCAAAGAGAGGTAAGTATGGTCCCAAGTTCACACAGCTAGCAATCGGTAGATCGAGAAATTATATCCAGACAGACTGGATGTAGGGTTAGTGCTCCTGGGATTATATTATATAATTGATGGACTAGCTACTCAGAAACAGACTCAAGAATATATGAAGATTGAACCTGTGATAAAGAAAGCTCCACGAACCTGTGGAAAATGAAGAATTATTGCATATATGGTATTTGATAAAACTGGCTAATTGGGGGAAAAGACAGAGAAGATCCTCACTTCCCACCTGACCGTGGATCAATTACAGATGGATTACAGAATTCAGTGTATAAGAGGAAACCTTCAAAACCTAGAAACGAGGATTAGCTAAGTAATTATCTGCTGAGTGGGGAGGACACAAGGAAAGAAGAGCAAAGCTGTCTGCATAAAAAACGGAAGCTCCTGTTCATTAAAAAGATCAGAAAACAATTAAAAATATCAGAAGCAACTGGGAAAATTACTTGTCAAAAACATGTTTCAAAAACATCAATGACTAGAATAAAAGGGAAAGGAAGTTGGGAAGGGGCATGAATGGACCTTTCATGGAAGGTGAAAAGCAAACTCATTGATCCCACAAATATTTATGGGGACACAGTACTTGTCAGACACTGTTCTGGTGTTGGGATGTAGCTGGCATTCCAGGAGGTGAGAGCGACATTAAACAAACCAATGAATGGATGTCACGTAATACCAGACGGTACACAGACAAGTAGGTGATAGGAAGGAAAACAAGGCTAGATAAAGAGGCAGGGGTGAGAGGTGCTATTTTAGATAAGAAGGTCAGGGGCAACCTTGTTGATGAGGTGACAGTGGGTGGCTCCCTGAAAGAAGAAGGGAGCAAGAAATACACAGATCTGGGGGAAGAACATTCCAGGCAGAGGGACCAGCAATGAGACCACTGTGCCTGGAGCAAACTGGCGGGGAGGAGAGTGGTGGGAAGGACACTGGGGTCACAGAGGTACTAGCCAAGCATCTGATCATGGAAGGCTTTGGAGATTCTGGAAAGAAGTTTGGATTTTCTGTCAAGTGATACAGGAAGCCACTGGAGGGGTTTGGGCAGAGGAATGCCTACTTTTTTCTTTAATTGCTAATAAACATGTAAAACTGGTCAAAATCAGCAGTGTCTGCATGGCTCAGTCAGTTAAACACCTGCCTTTGGCTCAGGTCATGATGTCAGGTCCTGGGACTGAGCCCCGCATCAGGCTCCCTGCTCAGCAGGGAGTCTGCTTCCCCTTCTCCTTCTGCCTCTACCCCCTCCCTCAGCTTGTGCTCTCTCTCTCTCTCTCAAATAAATAAATAAATAAATAAATAAAATCTTTAAAAAAATAAAATAAAATTGATCAAACTCAAAGGGGTATAAATTAAGACCCAAGCAAAGTAATACTTTAATCCTTTAATAAAGTTTATAATATAAAAATAATGTAAGAATTTATAATATAAAAAGTTAGTAAGACCAGACACTGATACAGTAGAGAAAGGTGGCTCTCATCCATGGCTGGAGGAAGCACATCCATTCAATAAATAATGACTGACCAGCCACCATAAGCCGGACAGTCTTCAAGGAGCCACAGGGGTGGTTGTGGACAAGAAGGACAAGGGATCCAGGCTCAGGAGAGAGGGCAAATTTTTCTCTCAGTCTATTTTAAATTTGTTAAGCAATAAACTTTGCTATCAAAAAACGAATAAGAAAACCACTATTACTACTTTTAGTCAGCATTATAACTAGAGGTCCTAACCAAAGCAATAAGATAAGAAAAATTAAAAGGCGTAAGAATGAAGAGGGGGAAATGAAAGCATGCATTTAAAAACAGTAAAAATATAAGGTGATTGGGAAAATCACAAAATTTTCTTGAGAGACATTAAAGAATATAAAAATAAATGGAGAGAGGCGCGGTGATTGTGGATGGAAAGATTCAGTGTCATAAATGTGTCAATTATTCCCAAACCAGTTTATAAGATTCAAAGTCATTCCTATCAAAACTGTAGGAGGATTTTTGAAGAACTTGGGTTAAGAATAGCTATGATACACCTGAAAGAAAATAGGCAGAGTGGAGAGGTGTATCCTATAAAATATCAAGTCTTATAGGGGCACCTGGGTGGCTCAGTGGGTTAAAGCCTCTGCCTTTGGCTCAGGTCGTGATCTCAGGGTCCTGGGATCGAGCCCCACATCGGGCTCTCTGCTTGGCAGGGAGCCTGCTTCCCCTTCTCTCTCTGCCTGCCTCTCTGCCTACTTGTGATCTCTCTCTCTCTCTGTCAAATAAATAAATAAAATCTTAAAAAAAAGTCTTATAAAGTTCTGGTAATTAAGGAAATGTAAGTATTACCACAGGAGTAGACCAATTGAACAGCGAAACAGAATTGAGGGCCCAGTGCATATAACATCCCATATATTTATGGAAACTTATTTATTTTTATTTTTTTTTAAGATTTTAAAATTTGACAGAGAGAGACACAGACGGAGAGGGAAGACAAGCAAGGGGAGTGGAAGAGGGAGAAGCAGGCTTCCTGCAGAGTAGGGAGCCTGATGCGGGGCTCGATCCCAGGACCCTGGGATCATGACCTGAGCAAAAGGCAGATGCTTAACCCACTGAGCCACCCAGGTGCCCCTATCATAGGGCTTTAAATAAATAGTGTTGCAGCAATTGATTATTTCTCCAGAAAAAAATGTTTCCTCATACACCACACATACAAATTACAAACAGATTGAAGATAATGATGTAAAAGACAAATTTAAAAAAAAATTAGAATCAGGGGCACCTAGGTGACTCAGTCAGTTAAGCGTCTGACTCTTGATCTCAGCTCAGGTTTTGATCTCAGAGTCATGATTTCAAGCCCCACTTTATTTATTTATATATTTTAAAGATTTTATTTATTTATTTGTCAGAGAGAGAGCGCACAAGCAGGGGGAGCAAAAGGCAGAAGGAGAGGGAGAAGCAGGCTCCCCACTGAGCAAAGAGCCCAATGCGGGTCTCGATCCCAGAACCCTGGGACCATGACCTGAGCTGAAGGCAGACTCTTAACCAACTGAGCCACCCAGGGGTCCCTCAAGCCCCACTTAAAAAAAAAAATTAGAAGCAAATATGGAAGAATATTCTTTTCTAAAAGATTTCTTCAACAGGTTACAAAATGCACTGCTCAACAAATGAGAGCAATTTTTTCTAAGCCACAAACTAGATGAAAATTTTTGTCAGGAATTGGTATAAAGAATAAAAGAGCTGCTACTAGTGAAAAAGGAACAGATTAATCAGTAAGAAATAAGAAAAGTACATTTTTCATAAATGAGAAACATGATTGGCAAGCACATTTATGAGTATATGCTCAATCTAATTTGTAACCAGAGAAATTTAATTAATTAAATTTAATAAATTTAATTAAGGCCACTATGAAATATCATTTTACATCTATCCGATTGCAAAAATTTAAAAACCTGATGATACCAAGTGGTAGCAAAGGTGTGAAGACCTGGAACCCTCATATACAGATGGCAGGAATGTAAATTCATACCACTATGTTGGAAAATGATTTATCTCTTGTAGTGTGAAGTGAAACACGCACACAGCCATGTGGCGATTTTACTTTTAGGTATTTATTCTAGAACAGTGGTTCATACAAAGACTTTCCAAGGAGTAATGAGAAACTGATGGTTTTGAGGAAACCTATTTAATCAAATTTCCAAATGTCCTCCTTTCTACCCATTCTGCTCTCACCAATGCTCCCTCTTCCGCTCTCCCTCCACCATGCCCAGTCTTAGGTGCATCACCCCAGGTTGTGAAGAATATTCTAGACTGTCAGCCAAAGAAGCAATGGCGTCAACGTTGTAAAAGAGAATGACTAGTGATTGTCTAATAAACCTCCTGCAAGTCGTTTTCAATTTATTGTCTTCAAAGACACAGAGGAGAACCAACCCAGTGATTAGCTGGTACATTATTAAAAATAATGTGTGTGTTTTTTTTTTTAAGATTTTATTTATTATTTGACAGAGAGAGACACAGACAGAGAGGGAACACAAGCAGGGGGAGTGGGAGAGGGAGAAGCAGGCTTCCCACCGAGCAGGCAGTCTGATGTGGGGCTCGATCCTAGGACCCTGGGATCATGACCTGAGCCGAAGGCAGGCGCTTAACGAGTGAGCCACCCAGGCGCCCAAAAAATAATGTTTAACAAGTAGAGAAATAAGGTCATGGAAAGTTAAAATAAATTAAAAATTTGTGTTATAAACATATCTGCATGGCAGAGATGTGCCATAAGGTGACCAGTAAATGACCTTTTAGGATACAAGTATTAGGATTAAATTTTGTGGGGAGGATAAATAGAAGGACAACTTCAAGGGAACAAAGGGGGAGCAAGGCAAGATTTCTGAGCTTCAAAGACCCTAGTCTTGTAATTTTAAATGGGATGGTGACTGATACAAAATTGCTATGGTGTTTCCATTCTACTGGACACATTTCTATTTTTACCTGTTTTTTATTGAAGTATAATTAGCATACACTGTTACATTAGTTTCAGATGTATAAGATAGCAATTCTACTCAACAGTTCTATACATTCCTCAGTTCTCGCCAGCATAAACATAGTCACCACTTGCACTGGGTAGAATTTTTTTTTTGGACAGATTTTTTTTAAAATGGTGTAGCTTGAAAAGTTATAAGAGCTAACTCCAAAATGCGACAAAGAACCATGTATTTATTAGCTGTTCACCATCAGATTAGATATATTCCTTCTTTGTATCTTTGACAAAATTCCTTATTTTTTCCTATTTTCTTTATAAAATAGGAATGATGTTAAGGATAATGCACTTGGAATACAATGAGATAAGACTAGTTTATCTAAAAAATACTGTCACTATTTTAAAATGTTAATATTTGCGATGTACCAAAGTTATATCCTTTTCAACTCTTAAACTTGTGATAAAAAGTTGAGATTTCAACTTTAAAAAATGGAAGAGCAGGGGCGCCTGGGTGGCTCAGTCAGTTAAGCGGGTGCCTTCTGCTCAGATCATGATCTCAGGGTCCTGGGATCAAGCCCTGTGTCCGGCTCCAGAGTTGGCCAGGAGTCTGCTTCTCCCTCTCCATCTGTGCCTCCCCACCACTCGTGCTCTCTCTCTCCCAAATAAATAAAATCTTAAAAAAGAAATGGAAAAGGCTACATAATTCTTCAAATTCTTTTAGAGAGTAAGAGAGGGAACGCTTGGAGACCACAGACCCGTAGGAACCCTCAAACACCTGCGCTGGAGAAACATACGAGAATATTCTTGGCAGCCTGCTTGGTGATGGCAAACACCGGAACCTCAAATCAGGAGGAGAATGAATAAATAAATCGTGCTCCATTCACATGCTGGAACAGTACAAATGGATGAATGTCAGCAACACACAGCATAGATAAATCTTAGGAAATCGCTTGAGTGGGAAAAAAAAAATAGGATTTCAGATTTACAAAGCTCAGAAACAAACCAAACCAACATGCTATAGGACTAAAGTATTTTTTTAAAGCAAGGAAAAGATTGGCACAAAATTCAAGGTAGGGATACTTCTGCTGGAGGCACTGGGATGGTGGGTTTCTTTATTATTTGCTTTCATAGCAGATTAACATCTACGTCATTTCGTTATCACACCTTATCTAACTACAGATGTTCCCCAAGTTTTACTTTGAAAATCTTCAAACGTAGAGAAAAGTTAAAAGAACAGCAAGTGAAGATCTGTATACCCTTTGCATACATTCTCTAGTTGCTAACAACTTATTTTTATTATTATGGCTGTTGAATCCCTCTAAACCTTCATGCATCTTCAAGAATAAAGACACTGGCCCGCGTGACTCAAACCATCACCGGTTTGAGAAGACTAACATGAATTCTCCAACAGCATCTAATGTATAGCCTGTGTTTGGATTTCTTCAACCATCTCACTTTTTTTCTTTAAAGATTTTATTTATTTACTTGAGAGAGAGAGAGAGAGAGAGAGAGGGCACAAGTGTGAGGGGCAGAGGGAGAAGGAGAGAGAATCTCAAGCAGTCTCCAGGCAAGCACAGAGCCCAACACGGGGCTTGATCTCACCACCCAGAGATCACAACCTGAGCCAAAATCAAGAGTCAGATGCTTAACTCACTGAGCCACCCAGGTGCACCCTGACGTTGACTTTTTGAAAGGCTTCCGGTGAATATTCTTACAGAATGCCTTCCTAACTAGAATTGTCCAACTAGTGTTTCTTTCTCTGTCCTATGTGTTTCTATAGGTAATTAAAGCCCTTAGGGCGTGGGATGGCTCTAAGAAAAGAAAAACAATGCATTTTATTATATAAGAGTCTTTCACTTTTATGTATCAAATCTGTCCATTTTTCTAAGCCTTTGGTTTTTATATCTCAGTGAGACGAGGCTTCTCCAGGATTATAAAAATATTCCATACATTTCTAGTATTCTTGTACCTTCTGTGTTCACATTTCGCTTCAATCCATTTGGAATTTATTTTTGCATATGGTGGGGTAAGAGTTGAGGTATACTTCCCCCTAAATGCATAGCCAATTGTTCCTCTTTATTAAATGGTTCATATTTTCCACTGATGTGAAGTGCTACTTTTATCATATTCTAAATTCCCATCTGTCTCTGGTCCATTTCCTAGAACCTAGACGTAACACTGATTTCTTTGTTACAGGACAAGGAACAGAACAAGAGAGGGAACAGCATGTGTAAAGATGGGAAGGCCATCAAATGGGACATTCGAGAAAGAGCAAGGGCAGGGTGCCTATGGGAGGGCAGCTTGTGGAGGAGAGGTCAGAGGAGAAGAGGGACAAGACTGCATGGGACTTTTGCAGGACAAGGTAAGCAACCAGATTTTATCCTAGGGATGCTAGAAGCCATCAGCATTGAGAGCACAAGCGTTTCAGGAGCTGACTCACATTTTAAAAGGGTTATTCTGGCTTCCAGATGGAGATTCAACAAAGGGGGCAGCAGAAGAAGCAGGAAGAGCAGCTTCAGCCGCACAGCTTGGGCTTCTGGGAGTAACCTGGCACTGGGATACGGGTGCCGAGCTGGAGAGAATGAGATGTAGTCAGTGCTAAGGTGTGTCTTTGGAGATGACAGAACAGGCTGACAAGGAGAGAGGTCCCTGATGGCTCCTGTGCATGTGGGCAAGAGGTGCTGGCAAAAACAAGGTACTACTTACTAAAATGAGGTGTATGTTGGAGGGCTGTGTTGGGAAGGAATACTGGATTTTTTTTTTTTTTTTAAAGATTTTATTTATTTATTTGACAGAGAGAGAGAGAGAGATCACAAGCAGGCAGGGGCAGGCAGAGAGAGAGGGGAAGCAGGCTCCCCGCCGAGCAGAGAGCCCGATGCGGGGCTCGATCCCGGGACCCTGAGATCATGACCTGAGCCGAAGGCAGAGGTTTTAACCCACTGAGCCACCCAGGCGCCCCGGAATACTGGATTTTTGTTTGGGAAAGTGCACTTGAGATGACTGTTAGGTGTCAGAGGCACTATTGTTGGCCAGCCCAACACCTATTCCTCTATTTTCTCTTTCCCACCCACAGAACAGAGGCTGGAAAGGAGAGGTACCATATTTGCTCTTGCAGTGTCTCTGCATATGGCCACATGACCAAGCTCTGGCCAATGAGACCGTCATAAAGGGAAAATTAGCTGGAGGATGGTGGAAAACCTGGGAATGTCTTTGCTTTCCTAATCAAAAGGATAGATGTGGCTTTTGCCATCTCTTTATTCCATGGATGTGAATGCAATGTCTGGAGCTGTGGCAGCCATTTTGCTAACAATAATAGCATGAAAGAATCTGATTTTTTAAAGATTTTATTTATTTATTTGACAGAGAGAGAGAGACAATGAGAGAGGGAACACAAGCAGGGGGAGAGGGAGAGGGAGAAGCAGGCTTCCTGGTGAGCAGGGACCAGGAATTCCAGGACCCTGAGATCATGACCTGCTGAAGGCAGATGTTTAACAACTGAGTCACCCAGGTGCCCCCCCCCTCTTTTTTTTTAATAACACTGCTGAGCCACAGCACCAGCCCTGGACTGTCTGCCTCAAAATATTTTATGTGATACAACTAAACCTCTGTAATGTTTAAGGGGTAGTGCCCTTAAGTCTCTGTTACTATTATTTGTAGCCCAAAGCATTCCTAACTATACACCATCCAAACATCTACTTAGCAGTGCATAGAAGAGTCTAGAACTCAGGTGAGAGGGAAGGCTAGAGATAAATTTGGGAGTCAGGGGCAAATATTGAAAGCCTTGGGCCTAGATGAGATCATTTAGGCAGGTCATGTAGGTACAGAATAGCTCAAGGCCTGAGTTTTGGGACTCCCAATATTTGGAAGTGAAAAAAGGAGGAGAAGCAGGCAGCAAAGGCGACCAAGAGGGACCAGAGAGTGTGTTGTGTGTATGTATGTGCCTACACACAGATATACCTTTGCTTCGGGAGTCACATGTTACACGTATGTGCTCTGCCTTGCAGCGTGAATTTTTGTTCAGTAATATGTCCTGGAGATCTTCCCTTGTCAGGACCTATCTGTCTACCTTATTCTTTTTAACAGCCAATTATTAGTCTATTACATGGAAATTCCATAATTTATGTGTCATTCATTTAATAAGGACTTCCCTCCTATTGTTGATACACGAAATTGGTAAGAGAAAAATTAAAATTGGTATGATTAGCTAACCATTTGGAGAAAAATGCAATATTCACAAACGGAAGAGGGATGAGAAGTTTAACTGTAACGAAGTACCAGAAAACAACAAGAGTGTACTAGAAGAGAAAGGGAGGTGAGGAAGAACTTTCTAAGGGAAGCACTAAGGCCAAGAATCATAAAAGTAAATGCTGATCTGAGGTCACAAGTGTCAAAATTCAGCACATTAAAAATTTGCAAAGTTCGAAAAGGAAACAATGAGAAACATTATATAACATGTGACACGTAGAGGGTAATGCCCTCCAAGTTCACAGGTTATTAAGACAAAGATAAATGCTCCAAATGAAAAGTGAGCAGAGAACATGCAGGGGGAACAACACCGAAATACCAGGTGTCATTAAACATAAAAAATTGCAACCCAGTAGTCTTGAATGCAGAAAAACCAAGAGATCCTCATTTTTGCCTTTCAAAGGGAAAAAACTTAAATAAAATGTTAGTGCTGGTGTTGGTGAAACGCCAGGAACCAGGCAGCCTCCTTCCTGGCTGGTGAGTGTTTAAATCATATTAGCTATTTTTTTCTGACATGAAAAGTTGTTCATGCTCATTTAAGTTTAAAGAAGTAGGTTATCGTGACAATTAAGGGCCCTGTGTGATTATTGATTGGATCTTGGATGAGAGGAAAATCAGCTATAAAAGACATTATTGGGACAATTGAGGAGATTTGAATATGGACTGCATATTATATCATATCAATGGTAACTATCTGGGGAGTAATAATGGTCTTGTAGTTACGACAGGGAAAGTCCTTGTGCTTATTTATTTAAGGGTGAAAAATCATGATGTTGGTAATTTACTTTCAAATGGCTCAGCCTAGTGCGTGTGCTCATTGTCATCTCTGTATCGTCTGTGTAACATCTATCTGTAGATCACCACGATGTGAAAATGCGAATAACGCCATTTACACATAATAGTGACGGCAGATGAGGTTTCTCTGAGTGTTCGCTGGAATACTCCATTATTCCACTTTTCTGTTGGTTTGAAAACCTTCAAAACCAATATTTGAAGGGAAGAGTAGGTACAGAATCATTTGGAGAATGTTATTTTATGTTTTAGAGATTTGTTTGAGAGAGGTGGGGAGAGGCAGAGGGAGGGAGAGAGAGAGAATCTTAAGTAGGCTCCACGCACAGCATGGAGCCCGACGCGGCACTCGATCTCACGACCCTGAGATCATGACCTGAGCCGAAATCCCGAGTCAGATGCTCCACCGACTGAGCCACCCAGGTGCCCCTATTTTATGTTTTAAATAAAAGTACACATATATATGCATTTAGAAGGCTGAAAGATACACATTCAAGCGGGGAGTGACTATCCAGGCTGGGCGGGTCCTAATTGCTCATTTCATTTTCTTGATTTTAAAAATAGTTACAGGAGTCATCCATGTTCAGATGAATCAGAAAATGCAAACAGGCAGAGAACAAATTAAAATCAAGATTAATCTCCACGAGAACTCCTGTCAATACTTGCTGCATGTTCTTCTGGAGGGCCTCCGTGTATATGTACGTTTGCATATGCGTAATTCTACATATTTTTACGCCAAGAAAGGACTCTCACTATCCATGCTGTCTTGATAACTTGCTTTTGTGCATTCTCCCTCTGCTGTATATAGATTTTTTAAAAAGATTTTATTTATTTATTTGACAGAGAGAGACAGAGAGAGAGGGAACACAAGCGGGGGAGTGGGAGAGGGAGAAGCGGGCTTCCCGCTAAGCAGGGAGCCCGATGCGGGGCTCGATCCCAGGACCCTGGGATCATGACCTGAGCCAAAGGCAGATGCTCAAAGACTGAGCCACCCAGGCGCCCCCCCCCTCTGCCATATAAATATCTTTCCATCTCAGATAACATCTTTTTGCTTTCATATGGATTAGGGGGAATATTAATGTTATGTACGATGTTGCTTATTTGGATGTTCCAAATTTTCTGTGACAATAATGATGATGATGAGTTTTAATACTTGCTGTGAGCTCCTTGAGGACCAAGCACGGTTCTCAGTTCTTTCCATGTATTATCAACTCATTAAGTCTTCACAAATTACACCCATTTTACAGATGAGCGCTCAGAGGGCCTCGCAAGCCCGGGTTGTCTGGGTGCACAGCCCCCACCTTCACCAGCCCAGTACGGGGCTTTGGCGATGAGCGTGACATTCTCCCGTTCAAAGGTAACGTTATCTCTTCCACACCAAATCGCTCAGGTGCTGGGAGAAGCTGCAGCCCCAGCTCTCGGGGGAACTCGGCGTCCAGGCCATCGCTTGTTTTCGGGAAGTCGTTTTCCTGAGCGAGGTTTGGCAAAGCCAAGACGAATGCAACAGAACGAAGGTGACCAAATCTCCGTGCATTTTGAAAGTCCGAGCAACCAGGGCACCGGTCCCGGGCCAGTCGCCCCAGCCTGGGGCAGAGTCACCCGGACAGACCGCCGGGAGCCGGCAGCCGCTGTGGTGCCTGATCTGCTGCGTGTTTCATGAGAGCGGGCCCTGCGCACACATTCATCACCGACTTCCTCAGCCCACAGCAGGGCAATGCCGAGTTCCCATCATCCCTGCTAGTGTGTGTGTGTGCACACGCGCGTGAATGTGTGTTCTCTGTATGTATGTGGGTCTGTGGTGTGCATGTGAGGGTGTGTGGTGTGTGTGTTCATGGTGTGTATGTGTGAAGATGTGAGTGTCTGATATGTACGTGGTGTGCATATGCAGTATATGCAGCTGTGGTGTGTGTAGTGTGTGCTTGTGATGTGTGTGTGGTGTGTATGTGGTGTGTGTGGTGTGTGTGTGAAGGCGTGTGCGTATCTGTGATGTGTGGGGTGTGTGTCTTGTGTGTGTGTGGTGTGTCTGGTGTGTGTGTATGTGTGCATCTGGGGTGTGTTTGTGGAGTATGTGTGTCTGTATCTGGTGTATGTGTGTGTAGTGTGTGTGTTGTGTGTAGTGTGTGTGTGCCTTGGACATGTGTGCATGCCTGGTGTGTGTCTGTGGTGTGTGTCTATTATCTGTGTGCGTATGGTGTGTGTGTGTCTGAGGTGTGTCTGGGGGTGTGTGTGTTGCGTGTGTGTATGTGTGTGTATATCTGGTGTATGTCTGTCCATCTGCGGGGTGTGTGTGTTTCCATTGTGTGTGTTTCTGGGGTGTGTCTGTCCATCTGTGGGGTGTGTTTGTGCATCTGGGGTGTGTGCGTGTGTCCAGTGTGTGTGTGTGTGTGTGCAGTGTGTGTGTTTCTGGGGTGTGTCGGTCCATCTGTGGGATGTGTGTGTTGGGTGTGGGGTGTGTGTGTGTGTGTCTGGTGTGCATCTGTCCATTTCTGGGGTGTGTTTGTGTGTCTGGGGTGTGTGTGTGTCTAGTGTGTGTATGTGTGTGGTGTGTGTGTCTGTCCGTCTGTGGTGTGTGTATGTCCAGTGTGTGTGTGTCTGGTGTGTGTCTGTCCATCTGTGGGGGGTGTGTGTGTGTCTGGGGTGTGTGTCCAGTGTGTGTGTGTGTGTGTGTGTGTGTGTGTGTGTGTATTTTTGGTGTGTGTCTGTCCATCTATGGGTGTGTGTGTGTGTCTGGGGTGTGTGTGTGCCCAGTGTGTGTGTGTCTGGTGTGCGTCTGTCCGTCTATGGAGTGTGTGTATGTGTCTCTGGGGTGTGTGTGTGTCCAGTGTGTGTGTGTGTCTGGGTGTGTGTGTGTCCAGTGTGTGTGTGTCTGGGGTGTGTGTGTCTGGTGTGTGTCCTTCCGTCTGTGGGGTGTGTGTGTGTGTCTGGGGTGTGTGTGTGTCTGGGGTGTGTGT
>CM052883.1:169345193-169362409 GCA_028534135.1 Potos flavus | reverse complement strand
GTGTGTGTGTGTGTGTGTGTGTGTGATGTGTGTCCATCTGTCTGTGGGGTGTGTGTGTGTGTCCAGTGTGTGTATGTGTGTCTGGTGTGTGTCTGTGTGTCTGGGGTGTGTGTGTGTATCCAGTGTGTGTGTGTGTGTGTGTGTGTGTGATGTGTGTCCATCTGTCTGTGGGGGGTGTGTGTGTGTCCAGTGTGTGTGTGTGTGTCTGGTGTGTGTCCGTCCGTCTGTGAGGTGTGTGTATGTGTGTCTGGGGTGTGTGTGTGTGTCCAGTGTGTGTGTGGGGTGTGTGTGTGGGGTGTGTGTGTGTGTGTGTGTCTGGGGTGTGTCCGTCCATCTGTGAGGTGTGTGTATGTGTGTCTGGGGTGTGTGTGTGTGTGTCCAGTGTGTGTGTGGGGTGTGTGTGTGTCTGGGGTGTGTGTGTGTCCAGTGTGTGTGTGTCTGGGGTGTGTGGCGATGGGTGTGTGTTGGTAGTGTGCTCTGTCTGGTGCGGTAAATGAGGTTTGTGTCCCTCCAGCTCTGCAAATAAACAGCTCTTGAACGTGAGAGGCGCCAGCGATTGGTCAATACCGTATGCAAATAAATAAGTGCTAATTGCCTGCAGTGTCAGGCGCGGTTATTGGACCACATTTATGGGCCAATTAGGCGCCTTACTGGACTCGTCTGGTGATAAATTGTGGCTCGGCGGCTTCTGGGAACATGCTGGGGCCGTGGGGCCACTGGAGCTCTGTGCTCACTGCCGGCATGCCCGGCGAGCGAGGCTTTTGTCCCCGTGCGGGCCACGGGGGGGGGGGCATGGGGGGCATCTCTGGGGGCCGGGCTGGGGGCCTCACGTGAGGGAGGCCTGAGCGAGCTCCGCACATCCACCCCGAATCGGGCCCACCCGCCACGACGGAGGTCCCACCCGAGTGCCTTGGGATGGCTGTGGGGCCGCGACAGGCCTGGTGGGGAGTGGTCCCGGCAGGCCCCGGACGTCCAGCGAGGACACCCCTCAGACCTTTCCCCGTGACGACAAGGCTCGGTTTCCCAGAAAGAACACTGTCGGTGCAAGTGGACCCTGGGTGCCCCGGTGCCCCGGGTGGGGCCGGCCACGCGTGGCTGGACTTTGTTCCTTTCCTCATGCACGCCTTGGGTCAGTGGATATTTGGTGGGGCTGATATCCCAGACCCGGACAGACCCAGGGCCCTGGAACCCAGGGAGGCGCAGGAGGGGCTGACTTCTCCCACAGAGAAATGCACCGTGAAGGTCAGGGAGGGTGCCAAGAGCCAGTGCAGGGAGGCCCGACCGAGCCGGGGTTAGGGTGGGGGACGTCTCTCAGAGGGACGTTTCATCTGAGACCCCAAAGATGAGAAGGAGCTAGCCACAAACAGTGGGGTCTTCCCAGGGGGAGGGAAAGGTGGACAAAGGTCTGGAGCAGGAGAGGCCAGGATGCAGGGGTGTGGCTGGAACTGACCACAACGGGCAGGGGGGCAAGAGGAGGCAGGGGAGGGGGACAGAAAGGCAGAGCAAGCAGATGGTGGGGACCGCCTTTAGGATTGTGGACTTGCTGTCAGAAGTGGGGAGCTGGGGGCACCTGGGTGGCTCAGTTGGTTAAGCATTGGGCTCTTGATTTTGGCTCAGGTCATGATCTCAAGGTCATGGAATCCAGCCCCCCATAGGGCTCCATGCTCAGTGGGGAGTCTGCTTGTCCCTCTCCCTCTCCCCTGCTCTCACTCTAGAATAACTAATCCTAAAAAAAAATAAGTGGGGAGCTGTGAAGGGATCTCACGCAGGGAGCAGCGAGATCAAATCCCTAGGATTATTGGCAGCAGGGGGCAGGGGAGACAAGAGCAGGCAGGGGAGCAGCTGTGGTCCCCTGGGGGAAGGACTGGGCAGGTTGAGGGCAGAGCGAGAGCACCTGGGAGGGGAGGGGAGGAGGCCAGGGAGCTTGGGGTGGCTGGGCCTTCCAGAAGGTTCTATGTGCGGAGTCAGCAGTGAGAGGTTTCTTTGAACTTTGTTCCTTCGGATTCTGTGAATTATTGTTTGCTCCTAGCCTGAATGCTTCCTAATTTTTAATCAATTTGTTTTAGGCGTATATGAATCAATTAACCAACCATTTCTCCAATTTTAGTATGAGCGAAAAATACTTATGGAGAAAAGGTGGACAGTAACTCCCCGGGGAGGCAGCACTGCAAACATTCTGGATTTTTTTTTCCTCAATATGAAATAAGGATATAAAAATAACTTTAAGACACCTTACATACATTCTTTATTAATAGAATTTTATGTATATTCTGTATCCTAATTTTTAATTTCCATGCGATCATTTCCCCATGCGATAAACACATCTGAAATGACTCCTCTTTCCATTTATAGATGTACGTGGATTTATTTCACTATCCTCCTCCTGTTAGACTTTGGGCTTGTTCCCCAAACTTTGTTATTATAAATACCGTAGTCATGAACATCTCTCACACCAATGTTGAAGTAGCCACGTTACTCCTTGGGCAGATTCCGAGGCATTGAATTCATTCATGTCATCCACACACGTTTACGGGATGGAGGTGTTGTCAAGGTCCTGGGTTCCTGGGCCCGAGGGAAGGTTCTCAGGGCCCTCTCCACAACCCACGGGGCTTTGCAGAAATGCCGGTCGACTTCGTTTCTCCCAGCGGCACGTTCCCGTCAGTCCTGCCAGAGCCGGGCCAGCACTGAGTACGGTCACTTCCCAAGATCTCGGCTGTAAAATCTAGAGCTTCAGTCTTGTGTTTGTTACCTGGCCGGTCTGACAGAGCGTGTCAGGGCCTGGACGGACCCCCGAGGTCGACGCGGGAGCGCCGGACGGAAGCTGGTGACAGTCGTGGGTGGGGCCGAGCGGGAGACGAGGAGCCGCCGAGCAGCACGACCTGGGCGGGCAGCCCACTGGTTGTGTCCCTGGGGGGCTGCTGTTCTGGGTTATTGACGGAGGGCGTTTCAGGGAACCACAGGGTGGACGGGTGGAGACCGCGTGCTGCCTGACACCCGCTCTCCCCCTCTTCCTTACCACCCGACCCTCCCCGCCCCCAGCTGCCACGTCCTCCAGCCTCCAGTGTGGCCAAGGAGGGGGGCGGTCAGTGGAGCCAGGACTGGGGCTTCGGGAACACTGGATACGAGTTCGCTGTCCGCTGCCTCTCCCCTTGCCTTTTTCCTCCTTCCCGCCTGGAACGTAGGTATGGGCGGTGGAGAACCTCACGCAGGTGCCCGGAGCTAACACACACCCACGGACCGCGTTGACCAGATGGCCAGGAGGAGGCTGGGCCCAGGAGGCCTTTCCGGTGTCCGTGCTTGCCCCGGCTTGCTGCCCAGTCTCTTACTTTATTTAAGCGACACGTTACCAGATCCAAGAGAACCAACATACATGTAAGTGGAACGGATTCCTCCCCAAGCACTTTCTTTGTCCTCCTTTTGCTCTGTGTCCCCTGTAAGACAAGGAGCCTGCTGGCTGCTGTGGGAGCACGTTTCCAGGGGCCGTGTGACCTCGTGTGGCCGGGTGGGATGCTGTGGCCCCCCCTGGGGCCATGAGAAAATCTCCGCAGCAAATGTCAGTATGGACGTGTCGTGGGATCTTAGGGCTTTATGTTTGGTGCCCCCCAAGAGTGGGTGAGGGAGCGGACATCCGCCCATCTGCAGAGAAGCATCTGAAAGGTGTCACCAAATTGCTGACTGGTGATGTCTGAGTGGTGGCAGTGGGTGCTTTAATTTTCTGAGTTTGGGGGTAAAGATACTGTGTATTTTGTGTGAGGAAAATGTGATGCTACTCATAATGAGAGTATTAATAAGGCATTCTGGAACAGTTTTCTTTCCTGGCCACCCGGGAGTCCTTATCACACATCTGGGGCAGTGTGGTCCAGCGCCAAGACACTCCACGAGCATCTGGAACTTCCAGGCCCAGCCAGTCCCTGGCTGGGGCGCCATGGCCCCTCGGAGTGGCTTGGGGATGAACAAGTGGGAAGGGACGCCCCTCACGGTCCCGACACCATGACCACCGCGCGTGTGCGCGTTTCCTCACGCGAGAGGCGACCGGGGCCTGGCGCCTCCCCTCTGTAAGCACCTCTCCTCTAGAGTTACCTCGCCTGAGCACACACACCCAATTAGTCGTGACAAATGACCAGCCCCTCCCACCCCCCAAGCCCCCACAAAACCTGCACGGAAGCAGTGTAGACATATTTTCATTTCTTTATTAGAAAGAGGCCTCTACACTATAGCCACCTCTCTCCTTTACTTTACACATTTTTCTTTTTCTCTTTTCCCCCCCTTAGAATACTGTACAGCTGACACAAAAAATCCCAATGCAGGAAAATACAAACTGGCATATTTAATCAAAACAAAATCATGTGAAATAACAAGCAAAGTGAAATGTCTGTCAATGGTTTTAATTACAGTACAAACAATATAAATAACGCATCATTGAGTCATTGTGAAACAAACTTGCTGAATGAGGTAATAGAAAAACAACCAAAAAAAAACAAAACAAAACAACGAAACCACCAAAAAAACCCCCCAAAGAAATCAAACCCATCTCTGGATAAACCCCGGGCCGCTGTTCCATCTTCTATACATCGCTATTTACAGAAACAGAAAAATGTGCTGAGAGGTGGGCAGAGACTCGGCCTTCCCCGTTCCCTCTGAGAAACGCCTCTTGGCTGTCACCTCTGACCCGCTCGGGCTCCCGTTCAGAAACACACACGCATGACCCCATGAGAACCCCGTTCAGGGTCACGGGCAGGAGAGCGGGGGGCTGTCTGGGGGCAGGAAGCACTCTCAGAACCCAAGTGGCCGTGCCTGGGGCTGGAGTGGCCGACTCCTGCAGCCCTTCCCGGGGCAGCCAGCTCACGGCTCCCCAGGCTTTGTGCAGCGCCCTTGGTCAAGGCCACACGGCACCCTCCCCAGCACCCTCCCGTGGGTGCTCAGACCGGGACAGGGGTTGCAGAGTTTGATATATTTGAGACAGAAGCCCAGCTGGAGTTGGGAAACCGTGATGCTTTTCAGGGTTTGGAGAAGGCGTTACTTCTAACCCCGAGACGTGCGACGTGCCAGAAAGCAGTTTCTAAACATCCCGGCCGCCCCTGCACCGTGGGACGGCCCCATCCTCACTCAGGTCCGCCCGCGCGCCCTGGGGCAGGAGGGGCAAGGCGTGCTGCGCTCCTGTGAGCGGTCAGTGTGGGCTCGCGCCCCGCTCTGGCTCCAGCTCACGCGCCCTTGGTCCCCCCCGTCCTCCGACCCTCGAGGAGCCCAGGCAGGATGAAGTCTCCCCCAGGCCACTCAGTGGAAGGTCAGGGGCCGAGCTGGGTGCAGTGGTCATCCGCTGGGCTGCCGCAGAGTCCTGGGAAGAGGCCTGTCACTCAGGCTTTCTACCTCTGGGCGCTAGACCAGGGGAGGAAAGCCCTGCGACGTCCTCCATCAAGCCTGGGCACTCCCCCTCTTCCTCGCGGGATCGCTGGCTGCGTTGGTGCCACATCCCGTTACTCGTGTTGGGCCAGCTCGGATGTTCGCTTCCCCGGCCACCGTGGACACCGCCTGGCCCGGGGAGATCAGGGCACACTCTGGTTTGGGGGCAGCGGCTCCCAACACCTGGTTGTTCCGTTTAGAAGATCCCCCAAGGCTCTTACATGTAGCTAACCTGGGTCTCAAGATGAAGGACGCGGGATCCCCATTGACCGTGAATTCTAGACTAGACCTCACTTGACTTTGACAGGCAAGTCTCTATCACATGGCTCCACCCTGACCCTCGGGGGCATTCCCTGCACAAGCCGCACACCAGGCCCAAAGAAAACACAAGCCCTGAGCTGACCTCGCGCACCCTGACGAGGGCGCCTTGCCCCGCATGGACCCCGCAGCTGCCGGGCGCCGGGATACCCGGCCAGACCCCAAGCTCGTGTGTCCGCTCGGCAGGGGCGGCTCACGGCGGGTCGCTGCTGGGCACGCCTGCCTCACCCTGGCCGCCTCTGAGCGCCACGGGCCCTATGGGTGGGACGAGGGCCTCAGACAAGGGCGTTTTTTACCAAGCAGGCGCGAGCCCCACCAGCAAACGCTACCATCTGAGAGCAAAGCCAGCCCCCCCAGAAATGAGATGCGGAAAGGAGAGGCTTTCAAATCTGCGATCCTGAATCCTTGCCTTGGGAGGGTGTTTCCCACACTGGTGAATCGGAATGATTTCTAGAACCTGGACGCTTTAAAAATCACAGACTAAAAACCAGACTTTGTGGTCTTACGGAATCCGGTGCGGGGGGAACGTCCTCCGCTTCCCACTCTGGCCCACACTGAGAAACTGGAAGTGGAGGGAAGTGTCAGCCTGTGCTCAAAAAGCAGCAGACACCCGAAATGAGATGGGGAATCCATTAATATTGCTTAAAAAAATCTCCGTCGGGACAGCCTTTCTCCTCGAAGGGGAAGAACATCTGCGTTTTGGGAGTAGGAGTTCTAAGGTGTCACGCGTCCCTTCTTCCCGGAGAGGGGAGCGGGGAGGGTCCCGTGTGGGCCTGCTGACCCCGAGTGGCACGCAGGCGCCCTCCTCCCCGGCGGCCTGGCCCTTCCGGCTTCCGGGGGCCACTTCAGGCCGCGGTGGAAATAAAAGCCTGACGCGTACCTGTCTGCTCGAGGGACGAACCCACTGCCCATCGTCTCTCCTGCGTAACTGGAAGCAATTCAACGTTTTGACTGAAAGGCGACCTGAGATGCCTGAACCACGAAGGACCCGCCGGGGTGCAGGGCGCGGAGCAGGGCGGGGGCCGATCCCCCTCCAGCGGGCCGGGCGGGGAGCCAGACCCCTGCCCGCCTGAGCCGCACACCTGGGGGGCCCACGCCGAACCCTCACGGACCACGGGGCTCCCAGAAGAAAGCCACTTGGAAATGCAAAAAGAGCAACGTGTCGATAATGGCCCAAAGTGAAAAATCCACGTCTGGATGCCAAAGGCCCTTATTTAGCTTTTTGGTGAAGGATGAGGGTGAAAACCACTTGAAGACGGGACTTCACAATGTGTGAGGAGCCCTTTAGAAATAAATTATATTTCCTGGGAAAGAAAGATGTGTATCTTCAGCACATTCTATTTGAATTCCTTCCTGACTGCTTTTCAATTTGTTTGCTTGAAGGACATAAATACGATCCAGGGGAGTTCTAGAAAGTCATGCCGACCTTGTGGGGCGCGTGAGGGATGGAAATAGAGCCGGTGGGGGAGGGGCAAACAGCCCAGGGAGGGGTAATGGATTTGCCTTCCAATTCTCTTTGCCTTTTGAGCAGTTCTGGAGCCCTGATCATACTTACTCGTAGAGGCTCTACATTGTTGCAATGAACCTTCTGAACCTCCCTAGGTGGAAATGTGGATTTCTTATTTCCAGAACATTCTAAATGCCAGGAGGAAGGAATGGCAGAGCTGGAGCTGTGGTGGCCTGGGTCACCCTGGAGCACAGCTCGGGCTGGGGGCCGGGCAGGACCCAAGGCCCCCCTCGAGGGGGAAATTACGTTGGCCAAGTGCAGGCACGAGCCGAGCCGAACACCAGCCTCCACAGGGATCGCAGCTCTGGCGAGGTGCCCGCTCACTGCGCAAGCGTCCAAGGGACGCGCGAGAGGCCTAGGGCCTAGACCTCTGCCGGCCAGTGTGCTCTTCGGCAAGCCCTGAGGACCAAGTGTGGACAGCAGCCTCCTGGTGGCTTCTGAAGGGAGGGAGGCCTGAGCCAACACCACAGCAGGGCGTCGCAGAGAAGGAGGTCAAGGGACCTTGGTGAATGCGTGGGGGTAAGACTCAACCTTTACTCTGCCTCTGGAAAAGCAGACTCAGACCACAGAAACGGGAGGATAAACGTCAGGAGGTGAGCAGTGGGGCTCACCCCTTGGGGCAGGGGCTCACAGAGAGCCCCGCCCCTCCTCTGGCTCGGCAGGGGGGAAGGGGGCTAGCGAGCACGCGGTCACGGGCTCCCCGGGGCGCGGCTGGAGGAAGCGAGCACCTCCAGCCCGGGGGCCGCTCTGCAGGCGGGTGCGCGGGCTTCGGGGCCATCAGCATTTCTGTTCTTCCTGAACATTCCCATTTCCTGAGCTTCCTGCCGCTGGCGGGGTGTCTGGCCGGCAGTGATCACATTGGTTGGAAACCAATGGGTCATCGGATCCTGCAAGGCCACTCCCCCGTTTCACAGCTGAGGAAAGAGCGCCCCAAAGCTGGGGACCTGGCCAGGGTCACCCAGGAGGGGCGGCAAAGCCAGGTGAAGCCGGGGCTGCTCAGCCCCAGGGCTGTCCTCATCACTGGACCCTGTTCTCCCCTCGCGAAGTCAGTGACCACTCCTTTGCAGATGGAGAGGACGACCCGGGAAGGGCGCGGAGGTTATGAAACGGGGAAGACTGGTCCCGAGGCCGGATGGCAGAGGCTGGGTAGATGGCATCAGGCTCGACGACACTTCAGAAGGCAGGCGGAAGAGCAAGTCCCTGCCTCGGTGCCCGGGCTCACGGGCAGAGAACGGGCTCCTTTTAGGGTTCTGGTCAAGAGGAATCCAGCAAGAGCCCTCGACAGTCTGGGATCAGCAAGCACCCCTGCCTGCCCCTGCTCTCGGGGAGAATCACACACCGCGTGCTCCTGCTGGGGGACACGGAGCCGCGCCTGCTCACGGGGCTGAAGACTCATGAACGTGTCACTCGCCCTCGAGCTGCTCACCTCCTGGGACGACAGGAGACAGAAGGGGCCGGGGCCCCATGACTGGGCCTCTGGGCTGGGTGAGCCATCCTCCTACCCAGTTCTGGAAGTCTGCTCTCAGGGGATCAGAATTGAGGCTCCCTCCTGTGCCGGGTTTCCGGCCGGATGGGGAAGCTACCCGCCCCGGTGACCACGGGCACCCGTGCCTACCCCAGCGGGTGGTTTCAAGTTCAGGGAAACTTACTTCTGGATAGAAAAGGCTATGGGGATGATCGGTGGTGTCTTCCTGTCACTGTCACTTCACAGGACTTCCGTGGGAACAGACAGTGACAACTCGGCCCCCATCCCGAACTGGTCATTTCTAACACCAGCCCTTGTGGCTTTTGCTTCCCCGCCTCAGTGTTAGCACGGTTTTAAGATGGGCATGAGAGCACTGTCGGTGAGAGAGGCCTTCCGGTGTGACACTGAAATACAAGCAGATTAGCCCCCAGCCACCTTTATTTTCGAGGAAAACTCTTGAAACCCACCACCGCCTCCCCTCTGCTGCCAAAACTCAGGCTCAGGAAAGCTGGCCGCCTCCCGGCGCAGATGGACAGTGCTCGAAATAGCAGAAGAGGGGTCAGGGTTTCTGAGAAGGAATCAGGGAAGTCCCCACGCCGGAGAGAGGGAAGGGAGGAAAAAACAAAACAAAATAAAAAAAACAATCTGGCATTCAGGTTGTGAAAGGCTAAGTGAAAAAAGAAGTCATTTGGGAAAATATTATATTATAAACACATATAATAATATGTACACACTCATATACATCTCAAAGAGAAGCCTTACAAGGAATTCCGTTTCTTTTCAAAACAAGGCTTCGCTATATGAATAGAGCATTCCTATGGTGGGAGTTAACTACAGTGAAATAATTTACGAATTTCATTTATGCCGTATCTGCGCTCACTACATAAAGTCTATGCTAAAGGCGAGGCTGCGCGGAGACGAACGCGCGGAGCTCCATCAGAACAGTGACGCGTTCTTCAAAAATAGGCAACGACATTTTTTTTTCTATTCACATTTAAAATAACTACACAGTGATGAAACACGGAATTAAAAATCGGGGTGGGGTGGGGGCGGGGGGAGGGTTAGGGACCTGTCGTCAAGGCTCCCAGACCCGTGACTTCCGCACCTGGTGTTCCCGGAGCCCGCTGGCCTCCACGCAGCGGAATCAAGGTTACACGTGTCCATGGAACACTGACCCACATATACATTCTGTGTAAAGCTTTATTTTTTCCCCACCTACTTAAATTTTTTTTTTTTCTGAAAAAAAGAAAGAAAAGGAAAAACTCTTACAAAATAGGTTTAACACAGGAGAGCAAGGGACCTGCCTGGAGGCTGCTGGGCAGATGTGGCCCCGCTCCTGGGCGACGCCGGGCCCAGGGTCGCCTGCCAGGCGGACAACCCTCTTGCTCGGACTTGCTAAAGGGCTCCAGGCACAGTCACCCCTTCCTTTTTAACCTAAGGTGTCGTGATCTGGTTTTTACTGCGTTTGGCCATCACGCTGAAGGCGGCTGAAGTCGGAAGCTGCCCCGTACCTCGGGGACGGCAGGTCAGGTGACAAAGCAAAGGGAACGGAGGGCCTCGCCACCCAGTGAAGTGTTGGCGATGCCCGCGGGCCGGCCGGTCGTGGCCTGCCTCTGCCTAGCACCCGGGGCCGGGACTCAGAAACTCATCCCCGGCCCCCCCCACGGCCCCTTCCTCCGGGTTGGCAGAAGTGGTATCATCTAAACAATGAGAAATCACATGCCTCCCCCCCACCCCCTTCTCTCATAGGCATCTAAGTGTCTTTTTTTTCTCTTTCTCAATTTTAATAAGCAAATTGTACCACCATCTTCTTCTGATAGGTTCCTTTTTAAAAGCTGTCGATCACATTAATGGAAGTGTTTGCTGCTGGGAGTGCTTTCCATGTACAATGATCTGTAACCCTCTTATCTCAACTAGTTGCACGTTATTAGTTCACATCCAGTTCAATTTATAAATTAACAGAGGTGCCATTTGTCTGTACAAAAATCAATGCATATTTATGAACTTCTTTTATTCAAATAGATTTTCACAATCTTAGCTACAGACATGACACAGAAGCCTGTGTGACACTCCGGTGTGGCCCGGCACTGGCTGAGACCCAAGACATCCACCTTGGCAAAAGGAAGTAGAATCTCTCTTAGGTTTGGGGGGGGGACGGGGAAAAGAAGCCTTTTGTGCCTTTACTGAGTTTACTACATGGCCTCGAAATGTTATTATTAGCTTGAATTCGTGATTTCCTTGTGAATTTCCGACTTACTCTTATTTATTTTTTCCATTTTGTTTTTGCACCAAGGAGGCTCCAGTCAAATAATACTCAGCAACTGATTTCCTCTCTTTGGACTGAAAAATTAAACAGATACTAAATTATGACAGTGAATTTAGAAAGGAGGGCTCCAAGGGCTCGAAAGAACATGTCTGGGATAATATGATGCTTCTGAGAAGGATTGCAATCACATCGTGGCAATCATCGGAGCGTGCTGCGTAACTACCTCCCCGGCTAATATGCTTTCTTCCCGGTGATGACTAATCATGTTCTATTAAACAGCGGTAACGCTGGAAGAACTCAACTATACGAGTGTAATGAAGCCAGTACTCTCCGCGGACAGATTAGCTACAACTGATTTGACACATACCATCATAGGGGCTTCAAACCTGACAAACTCTGCTTGCCTCTGATTTATGCCGTCAAGCTCCTCGGAGAGGAGATGAAATCCGAGTGTTCCGTTTGGTCGAGGTGAAATGTCCTGATGTGCTTAACTGCCACTTAAGGAGAGTCCCCTTCTCCTTGCTCCTCGCGTCCCCTCGCCCTCTCGTCCGGGCCCCTGTGCTGCGGGTCCCCGGGTCTCCGGGCCGCCAGACGGGGGCGGCGGCGGCGGCGGGGTCCCTCGCCGTGCGCTGTCGTCAGGAAACCGAGGCCCCCCGGAGCTCCTGCGTGTCGCTAGGGGAGTTTATGGGAAGGAATCCGTTGGGCAGCCTCCGGGCTCCTCTTCGCCCCGCGAGGACGGTCAGGCTTTGTGATTTCGGTGGGGGAGGGCGGGCGGCCACGGGACGGAGCGGGGACGCGACTGCCGGGAGCGCGCGCTGCTCAGATGACGGTGGGCACCCTGCCGCCGCCGCCGCCGGGCCGGTTGCTGCTCTTCCGGGACAGGTTGGGCGTGGCCATGAGCACGAAGCGCTCGTCGGGGCAGCCGTACTGCAGCAGCACGTCGGTGCACTCCTGGCTGGACGCCTGGCGCGCGTACGCCAGCGCCGTGTTCCCGTGCGCGTCCCGGGCCATCACGTCCACCCCGTACTGCGGAGGCAACACAGGGCCGTCAGGGCACCGGCGGGGGCGGGGGCGGCTTGGCTCGTGCAGGGGCACGGACCCCCCACCCCGGGCGGGCTGCACAGGAGCCCCAGGGCCGAGGGGAGGGGCACGGCCGGCGCCACAACTCGCCCCTCCCCTGTGCTCTTTGAGAGAAGGTGCTTTGGGGGGTGCCTGGGGGGGCCGAGTCAGTGAAGCCTCTGCCTTCCGCTCGAGTCGTGATCCCGGGCTCCTGGGATCGAGTCCTGCATGGGGCTCCCTGCTCAGCGGGGAGTCTGCTTCTCCCTCTCCCCCTCTCCTTGCTTGCGTGCATCTCTCTCTCTAATAAATAAAATCTTAAAAAAAAAAAAATAATGTGCTTTTTACAAAAGCCCCTCCTTTGTGTGGCAGACCAAGGATAATTCTCATGTTGCTATTTCTATTCTGACTTTACAATTGTAAAAAGAAAAAATAATCACTTCTTGATCCAGGAGGTGATTCCCTTCCACTGTAGGAAACACGTATGTAATACGTAAGAGCACAGAAGGTCAGCTCGGACGGCGCTATTCAGTCCGAGCACTGGCAAGTGTTTTCCTCCGCGCCAGCCAGGGACCTCTCGGCAGCTTTCCGGCACCTTCCGCGGGACCCACAGTGGCGCAGCTCCGGAGCAGGCTGCCCCCCCGGGGTGCGGGCTTCTCAGAAGCAGCCCCCCGCCGCCCAGGCGCTGCCCTGCTCCACACGCTCTCCCTTCCCTGTCCCCATGCAGGGTTCATGGCAAATGCGTCCATAGATAAATTTAAGAAATAATTTCCTCTAGTAGAAGTTAACCAGAAGAGTCCAGAAGAAGCCCTTTGGTAAAGTCCTACCGCATCAAACACGGAACCTTGGGTCCAGTATTTTTGTGTCTGGGAAAGGGAAAACCGCATAAACTAGCAGTGTCCTCAATCTCCACCCCACTCCAAAGCAAAGATGCTGGGAGTGTGTCGTGCAAAGATGCTGGGAGTGTGTCGTACAAGGAATAAGAGGGACATCTCCAGCCACGCTCCGCCCAGAGGTGTCATGAGAAACGCGAACTCCACAGACACCCTGGCCCATGGCGGGCGGAGTGTGTCCCGCTCACCTCCTCCCGCCCCTCCCTCAGTCCTGCAGGGGTGTCCTCACGCAGGGGAGCCTGAGAGCCGGGGCCTCCGCACCGAAATCCCCCACGGCCTGCCCACACTGCTTCCCACCTTGAGACCTGTGACCCTCCACCGCAACGACGCCCGCAGAGCAGAACACGGCGCCCCCCTCCCCCGCGCGGCACCTGGGCGACCTACCCAAATCAGGAGCTGTGCCAGGACCACGTTCCCCTTGCGGCAGGCCAGGTGCAGCGCCGTGCGGCCGTCCCCCTCTCCGCAGGTCTCGTTCACCTCCTCCCGGGAGCCGTGCGCCAGCAGCAGGATGACGGCCCGCAGGTCCTCGTCGGCGGTGGCCCGCAGCAGGTGCTGGCCCAGGGACAGCTCCGTGCAGGGCAGCGGCGCCAGGAAGAGCTTCTGCTCGTACTTGGCTCGGATCCACCGCTCCTTCTCTTCCCTGCAAGAGCCACCACACGGCATGGTCACTGCCAGGAAGGACAACCGAGGCCGAAAGCCCACTCTGCTCCAGAACCTAGGTGGTCCGGAGGCCTCGGGGCGGGAGTGCAATAGCAGGAGACGGCTGCCTCCACGGAGCACAAGGAAGCCCCCCGAGGGACAGGTCCGTGTTTCCCAGACGGGGGTCCCTGCCCAGCAGCATCAGCACCACCTGGAAACGTGCTAGAAATGCAGATCTTAGGCTCTGCCCCAGACCCCCTGAGTCAAAACCTCTGGGGGCAGGGGATTCTGAGGCCTGCAGGTGTGCACAGAGGCCCACGGCCTTGAGTTCTCACATGACTTCCGGTTTTGGCCCAGAAGCCGGAGGAACCACCTTCCTGCCTGAGGCCCCACACAAGGCAGGGTGGCCTGGAGGTCCACTCTACGATAAGCAATGACAGCTTTTAGTTGGGATTAGAGGACCCTGCTGGAGTTCAGGGCCAAGGGACAGGGTGGCCAGGGGGCTCCCCCACCTGGGTGTGACCTTGAACTCTTAGCTCTTAACTTGGCGCCTGGGAAGGGAGCGTGCGAACTGCCCCGGGGTCTCCCAGTGCTTCGGCTAAGGAACATCTTGTTAGAGACCCACGTACGAAACCACAGAGACCCCAGTGGAGAGGTTTGGCAAAGACAAACAAACTAACTCAGTTACGACTTGATTTGGTAACCTCTCTGGAGATCTGGGGAAGGCCGAGGTGGAGAGCGTCAACTGTTTGAGGGCCCAGCCCTGGAGACAAGGCAGGGGGCCCGAGGCCAGAGCTGAGCTGGGCTTGCAGGAGGGGATGATACCAGGGAGGGGAGGGGAAGGGCCTGCGGACGCAGACGGCAATGAGCTGCGGCAGGAGTCCTGCCCCCAGGAGCTCCGGCCTTCTGGGACCTGGGTGGGAGGGGTCGGGATCCAAGCAGGACAGGATGCTGCCTGTGACATCTGGAAGGAGGGCTGGGCATGAAGAGGAGGGGGGAGAATGGGAAGAGAAGGGAGAGAGAAAGGAAGAAGCCAACTGCAAGATGTGTTCATGGGTTTCGTTTTCTCAAAATGGGGTACGAGAGACACTTCAGTGTCGCGGCTCTGCAGCCTTGCCTGGGGCAGAGGAAAGGGCGGAGCCTGAAGGGAGATTTCATGAGTAGCTCTGGAGGTGGGTGAGTCTGGGGGGGGGGTAAGCGCGCCGGGGTGGGGGCGGGTGGGGTGCCGCTAGCCGGACAGATGCTTTTCGATGAGGACGATAAGAGATGAAAGGACAGCCCTGCAGAGCAGAGTGACTGTCATTACCGAGACTTAACACACTGCTTCACCGCTGCCCCCTCCTAAAACCCAGCGTTTCCTCCCGGAGAAGGATCTGGGTACATAGCTACACACCACACAGAGAATCACTTAGGGCCTCTGCGATACTCTAGAAAGAAAACTCATTAACCATGACATTTTTTCTTCCGAAGTACAGAAGAAAGGCCTTGTTTACACCTTTTACCCGTGTTTACATTGCTCCTAGTGATCTAGTGTCAGGTTAGCCCTAATCTGTTTTTAAATACTTGGACAAACAAATTCTTCCAGGAGTAAATCTGGATTAGTTTTGCTTCACTTCCTGGTACATGCGAGTGACCCCGGAGTGACCCCCGACCCTTTTCAGGCAGAGATTTCCAGGACAAACACTCGGCTACAGCTGAGAACCCACCCCATACCCCACCCGGGATGCAGCCCGAACCCTGTCCCCACTTGGGACAAAATACAAGCACAAAAGCTCTGAGCAGGAGAAAGAACACTCAAATTGTGTTTCTCATGGTATTAAAAAAAAAACCCCTTATTTAAAATGTATTTAACATACGTTGATGCATTTCATAAATCACCAAAGAGAAGGAGCAAAACATGAACGCAATGAAAAGGGACAGTGGTGAAGGATGCGTCCAGATTTTCAAGTTTCAATTTGCTAACTCTCGTTTTTGGGGGTAGGCATTAAAATCAGAGCTGTTTTATTCTGCTCTGGTGGATTTTAATGTGCATTGCCAAATCGCCCAGGGATAAAATAGAGGACTGAACACGGTAACCATCATCTTCACTGTAATTATCCAATTCTCGTTTGCATATTCGGATGCCCCAGCCGAAGGCTGAGGACAGCTTCTGAGTCCCGTCCGGCGCGTTCTCCCGGGGGGAGCGAGGGTGACTGTCTGGCTGGGGGTCGGGTCACCCCACAGACGAGCTCCCCTGGCTTCATGGAAATCGACACGCGTCTCAACGACTGTCCTCTTTATTGAACTGTTCCTTGCTTGTCGGTGCTGTTTATGTCACAAAGGTGGGTCCAGATTTTAGGGGGCTGAAGACTATTTTGGGAGCTTCTTCAGGAGAAAGACTCTAATGTTATGTGTGTGAAATTAGGAATAGGGTCTTGGAGAGGGTTCCTGCAAGGGAAGGCCCGAGGCCTGAACTCTTCCCGGCTGGTCTACCTGCGACCCCGCAGAGCTAGAGGGAGGGGGCTACCCCCAACATGCTTCCGAACCTCCGCCAACTCCCATACGGAGAACAGGCTTGCTACGGGGGGCCGTCCCCGAAGGAGCGCTGCAAGGACTTGGTGGGGACTGCCTGTTCCAGCCCCACCCCGCCTGGTCCCCGTGGGCTGTCTTAATGTGTGGCTTTTGTCGTGGGGGGGGAACCAGGGCTCTTCACCAAGACTTCTTTGCTGTTTACAAACAGAAGCTTCCCACGCTGGTTCCTGGGCCCCGCGGGACCGCAGGGCGTCGGTGTTCTCCTGATACCGGGAGGGGCCGGAGAGCTGCGGGAGGCCACTGGGCTGCGTGCCTGCCCCAGGCGCACCCCAGCTGGTAGGAGCGGAAAGCGCCGACAAGGGCACGTGGGTTTTGCTCATTCAGGAAGCCGTATCGATGCGCAAGCACTTGCCGTTATCCTGAACCACGTCCCCTGGTCACCACGCACCCTGGCAACCGAGGGGGTAACCTTCACCCTGCGTGCTCTCCACAGTGGCCAAGGGCGGAAAAGGGAACCGCCAGGGGCCACAAGGCCCTGGCTTTTGGCCATGGAGACTTGGCATCTATGTTCCTGCTTGGTTCCTCCTCTTCGTGGTGTCGACTGCCACACCTTTGGGGACCCCTCGGGCCCTGTCTTCCTCGTCTGTAAAGCGGGCACAGTGGCATCTGCAGCAGGCAGAGTGGTCTTGGGGCCGAGGCCGCCACGTTTGGGGGGTGCACTGGCCACGAGTGGCGGCCGTTGGCGCTGTCATGATGGAATCGAAGTGTCTCTACTGACGCGCCACCGCTATCAAGCACCCATGACTTCACCTGTGGGGGTGGCGTGTGGGACAAGGCGGGGCCGATGGCACAGGGGTTCGTGGGAGTCAAATGCCTGCTGGATGCTTTAGGTTTCTAAGTCTGGGCTGTCCATGTGCTGGGGAGGGTGAGGTGGGGGCCCTCGGCCAGGGGCCCTGATAAACCCGTCGGCACCCTGTGGTTCCCCCCACAGCCCAACATGGGGCAGAGGGGCTCGGGACGCGGGGCGAGGGGTGCCCGGCTGGTGTGAAGGACCTTGTGGCTGTCAGGGTGTTTGGGGCCAAGTGAGGTTAGCCCCAGCCCATAGCCTTGAGATGTCTGATGTCTTCCTCGGTGCTACGCACTGAACCTTGTGCCCCCAAA
>CM052883.1:169325220-169344693 GCA_028534135.1 Potos flavus | reverse complement strand
GGGGAAGGGCTAGGTAATGAGTCGTGTCACCCGACAGGGCAGCGTGAGCCACATGCTGGTGTCTAAGTGTCATCGAAGTAAAACAGAGCGTTCTGCTCAGTTCCTCTAGACGCCCCGCACCCACGCCCGGTGTGCAGCTGCCACGCGGCGGGCAGCTGAGGGCTTGGACGGCGCACACGATCTAGAACATTCCCTCTGCTGCTTGCACAGGACGGCGCCCTTCCAGACAAAGTGTCCTTTTTTTCCCTCCCATCTTTTTTCTGTTCCAAAACTATTTGGCATTAAAAATACAGAAGGAAGAGAAAGGAAACCACACAGAGGTAAGAAGAATGAGTGCAAAGCCAACACCGCAGACGCCAGGACCCACGACAGGAGTACGGTGAGGCAAGGGGCCCTGGGCGGCAGGGCCCCCCAGAAGCTGTGTCCCAAAGGGGCCCTTGGTCACCGTCAGTGAGGAGCAGAGTGCGGGGCACATTTCACAGGCCCGTGGGGGGACCCGGAGAGAGAGGAAGAGCCAGGCTAGCCACCGTCCTCAGAGAGTATCCTCATGACGTGGCGCCCCCGTCTCAGCTCCCGACGCAGCCACGCGTAACTGCCATCAGCTGCATTTTAAGTCTGGCGGGGAGGGCTCAGCAGGCTGCCAAGGGGGAATGAGGTTAATGGGTTGGATTCCCAGAAAAGGCAGTTTTTAGCAAATAACTGCAAAGCTTCTGATCGGCTCTCGGCACTGTTCTGCGGCACTCCAGGAGGCGAGTCACGTGGGGCACAGACACCGGTGTGGTGACCAGATGCCACGCCAGGTCCTCAAGGACCCGTGACCCTTGGAGGATCTGGCCCCAGCCTTCCACTCCTCATGAACGAGACTTTCCCTGGATGCCTCCCTGTGACACGGACCAGCACTGGCCTTTCCCGAAAGCCCCCCCCGTGTCAAGTCTAATGTGTTCATTTTTATGGGAACCACCCCTCCCAAATGTTAAAAGGCCAAGAACTTTTTTTGGGGGCCTGTCACTTGTCACATTGTTCTTTTCGGAAACATCTCTCTTCCACCTTCATGGGCTGGGAGAGGATTTGTCAACGCTGATTTTAAAGGAGATTCTGGAGCAGAGAAAATGGGAGCGAAGGGCTATCCTTAGCGGCGAGGAGGAGACGCGCTCGGCTTACGCGGGGCCGGTGACAGTGACTGGAGAGGGAAGACAGGGCTAGCTAGCAGCAAGGAATTTCCAAAGCGTCTTTCTGCCTCAAGCAAAGCAGGAACTGGGAGGGAGGCACAGAAGGGGGGCTGGAACAATATGTTAGGAAAACAGGGGGCTTCCTCTCTGCAGGGGAAGACCCCGGCCCGCTGCCGGCCGAGCACTGAGCACTTGGCTGCCCCTGGCATGCATGCCTTCTCCCCCGGCCGCGTTGCTAAGGGAGGGAGGCCAACAAAGACTGATGGATATTTATTCCTTAATTACTGAAAGCTTTTAAGAAACTGGCCACTGTAAATCCCGCATGCGGAGAGCAGGAGGCAATGGACAAGGATTTATGCTCATGGGGCAAAGACAAAATAAATATCCCGCCTGACTTCTGATCAATATTATGAGTGTTTTTGCCAACCTGCAGGGTGTTTTATGAGCTCGGAGGAACAGAACAGAATCATTATTAATTAAATAAAGTCAACTGTATTAGGCTTATTACTTCTGTGAGTCATAGGTAAGTGTGCCCAGCTGCAGGTGCGGGGGCAGGTGGCTCGGGGGGCAGGTGGCCCCGGGCAATCCAGGAGACAGGAGCACGTGCTCCCGGTGCACGCTGGTTCCCCCTTCCACCCAGGAGGCAGTGGATGAGCGCGCTGGTCACCAGCAGCAGAGCGGGGTCCCACCCCCACACCTCAGTCCGGGGTTCAGGCTGAGTCCTGGGGCCCCGGTGGCTTTGCTGTCATTAGCTCGGGGCACCTCCCCACACCTGTCTGTTCGGAGCCTGGCCAGGCTGAGAGGAAGCATGCTCTGGGCTACAAGCAACATACAGCACCATCCCTCTCAAGTTTTGGGACGACCTGCAGGGATTCTCCTTGGAAACCTCAAAGTAGGCATAAAGGAGATGTCGGGCCGGGTCACAAGCTCGAGTTGGCCTGGGGAGAGGGAAGCGGTCGGCTGGTTCTGGACCAGACCCAGTTCAATCCTCACAACCTGCTGGTTGTCTACGATAGGCCAGTCACAGAGGACAGACCCGGCGTCTCTGGGAGGGCCACGGCTGGCCCGGACGCCCTTCGCCAGGCAGCCCCCCTCTCCGGGGCCTCCATCTCCCCTCTGGAGAGGCTGGGTGATTTAAAGGCCTATTGACTCTGAAGTTTAAGGTCCCATGGGAACATCAGCTTGAGAGGTCGTTGTCAGTGATGGGACAAAGGCGGGCACTGCCTCACCGGGCTGGGAGTCCGGTGAGGACTCGGCTGGACGTCCACTCAGGCCTTCCTCCTCTTGCTGTTCCGCTGGAAGGAAGGCCTCACCTGGCTTCCCATTTGGATAACACACGGCGCCCCCGGGCAGCCACTCCCTTGCAGCCGCCACCGTGGGTCCTCTCCGGGGCCACTCCTGGTGACCCGCAGCCGCCATATTGCTGCCAGTGAAGGCGGAATCCCTGACCCAGCCTGCGGCCCTCCGAGAGCGACCTGAACTGCCTTCTCAGGCTTCATTCATGGGATATTAATCCCAGAATGGGGGAATCTGCTCATGTTTACTTTCTGGTACCTGGAATCACAGCACGGACTCCAGGGCCCATCCTCCAACCTGTAAGTGCCCACTTTCGAGGCGACCAGTTAGAGAGGTGGGTGTGGCTGGAAGGGGAGGCGGGGCCTGTCCTCCCAGAGCCCTGGACAGAGCTGGGGGCAGTTGGCAGGGGCTGGCCCTGGAGAGGGCAGAGCAGGCGCAGGGGGCAGGGAGAGGGGCGGGGGGGGGGGCGGGGGGGCACTGAGGGCAGCTTGGAGCACGTCTGAGTTTCAAGAAAATCCTTCTGAAAACTTGGGATACTATGAGAGAAAGTCAGAATGCCCAGACTGTTCCAGAAACAGCCACGGTGTTTTTGTTTTCAGGATTTCCCTCCATTTTCTCACCTATTATAAAACAGCCTGCAAAACGTGGGAAGTTAAAGGAAAAACCACCGTAGTTATAACCACCTCGACGCGCAAACTCTTAACCATCTCTGTGCTCCCGTGCCATGTTCTGCTCCCGGACATATTCTCTTGTTGGGAGTTTTAGCAGACACCTTAATTATTCTGTGCAAAGCTAGTTTGACAAAGTAAGTTTGTGAATTAATCTGCACGTTGAGCGCGTGTTTTCACACTGTAATCGTGGCTCGGCTACGGTAGCCACGCACACACTGGACGTTTCTGTACTTTGACATGAGAAAACATGTGAGCAACTGTTTTAGAGCATAAATCCCGATAAATCTGTGCCAAGCGAGAGGGAGCCCGAGCCAGTCAGGTGAGGCGGTCCTCGATCCCGCGTAATGTGGCATGAAACGGGACGCGCCTCGGCAGCCCTCGCGGCAGCCCTGGTGGTAGGGCCCCCATCACAGCGAATTAAGTTCACCATAACAGTGGCTGATGGGATCCGCTTTGGAACATATCGCATCATAAACAGATAAGGGAAGAGAAATGGCCCTTTTCCTCCGCTCGGAATACTGTAAAATGGATGTAAGCCTCTGCTGTGTGTGCTCCAGTGCCCTTTAAACACCAGGGAGCAGAAACTCCAGGGCTGTTCGTAAACGCAAAACCAAGGGACAGGATGGAGCGCTCGCAGAGGGCCAGGTGTGACCCTGTGGCTTCTCAAAGACCTGTCAGCTAAGTAGTTGTTAGCGGCGGAGAGAGACAGGGGAGGCCGAGGGTTACGGACCAGAGACATGCGGGCCACGCGCGCAGAGCTCCGTGCAGGTTTCCAGTAAAAACGGCCAAGTGGCTTCAAGAACGGCAGCCTCCAGCGATATGATGATTTTAAAGCCCTAAGGCTAACAATTTTGGACAATAAAGAGTCCCCCTAATGTAGCTTTCCTTTTAATTTGGGGGGAACGGGGGTTTGGAATAGTCATGTGGTTTCTCAACGGCCACACAAACAAAACAGTAATAACAAGAACAGAACAGATTTTACAAGGGGAAATGCGTTCCACAGGGTATGCAAATGCAAAAGGCATGTTGATTTTTTTCAAAATACGAAAACAGAAAAACGTGCTGAAAGATCCACACCAGATCAGCCGTCGGCTTGACTGACACAGTCGGGACGGCGGGGCTGGTCTGCCGGTGACCCTCACACCAGCCAACACGGACTCTATCCCAGCGTCACGGCAACTGAAAATCTACTGAAGGCTAGATGTCCCTCTTAGAGAAAACCCAACAGATAAGTAACGGCTGTTGTTTCTTTCTCAACTGATCTTAAATATTGAAAATATTAGACCCAATCTACACCCCCACTAGGTACCATTTTTTTGAGTTTGGTCACGTGTGACTGCAGAGGTGATCTTGGGAATGAGTCACTGTAGCACATACGTGAATCTCTAGAGTAAGGAAAGCATGATTCTTTAACAAGCTAAAGTTAATTCTTTCATGAAAATCACCAAACATCTATCTACCTAATTGGATCAGGAGGCAGAAACTGGTCAGATGTTTTATTTTCCACAATTGACACAGCGTTTAACTTGCCCAATGTCATTGTCTTTGATGATGCAACATGAAAATTCTGCCCGCTTTATCTTGGAGAGCGAACCCCAGGACAGGGGTGCAGAGAAGATGTCAAGGCTTCCCTAGCCCAGGCTGGCTTCGTGGGGGTGTCAACTCTGCACACACACGGGCCCTCATTCCACAAGGGGCCCACGCTTGGTTTCATGTTCCACCGTTTTGAAATTTCTGATGGTTCCTGAACAAAGGGCCCACAAATTCTCTAGTTGGTCCTGATAGTCTAGTTGCTTTAGATTGATTGATTGATTTTAGAGAGAGAGTGTGTGTGTGTGAACAGGGGGAGGGAGAGGGAGAGAGAATCAGAAGCAGACTATGCACTGAGCAGAGCCCAACATGGGACACGATCCCACGACCACGAGATCATGACCTGAGCAGAAACCAAGAGCTGGACACTTAACCGACTGAGCCACCCGGGTGCCCCCTGGATAGTCCAGTTGCTTTAAGTATCAGCTGGTGAGGCGCCTGGGTGGCTCAGTGGGGAGTCTGCTTCTGCCTCTTGCTCGGCTCATGTGGTCTCTCTTAATCTCAAATAAATAAATAAAGCCTTAAAAAAATAAAGTGTCTGTTGGTGGCAAAGCTATCTCTGGTCCACTAAGAAGTGGCAAAACGTGAACCACGTAACAGAGCTTGCATAAAGCTAAATTCATGCATTTGTAGGGCACTTCCTTTTCTGAGGTTACGTCCTTCCAACTTCTGGATGTTAACGTCCTTTAATGAAATGATGGTGACAACAACCAATTTATCATGTGTCCTTAATATGACAAAGTAGGAACCAGCTGCCCTCCATCTTAACCGGGAAGCCCTGGTCCACGCGGCGCTTCTCTGCAGACAGCCTCGCCCAAGGCGGACCTGCCCGCTGATGTGGCGGCGGCGAACGGGAAGCCCTGCGCTCCTGTGAGCCTGCCCTCCCCCTCTGTCCTCACGCGGTACATGTCGAGGCCTCGAGGAGAAAGGGGCTCTATGAGGCAGCCAATACTCACTATTTAAATGAGTCAAAAATCTAGAATCTGGGAAAATACAGCAAGGCAGTTCCTCAAAAGGTTAAAGATCGTATTACCACACGACCCAGCAAGGCCTCTTCTGAGTATATAGGCAGAAAAACTGAAAGCTGGACGCGGACGAGTTATTTGAACACCTATGTTCACAACGGCATCGTTCACAATAGTCAAAACACGGAAGCAACCTGAGTGTCCATCAGCAGACGAATGCATAAGCACGATGGGGTCTATCCGTACGACGGAATATTATTCAGTCACGAAAGCAGATGGAATTCTGTCCCACGCTACAGCACTAACAAACACTGAGGACACTGGGCTGAGCAAAATAAGCCTGTCACAGAAAGACAGATACTACATGAGTCCTCTTCCACGGGGCACCCGGAAGAGCCAAACTCAGAGACAGAAGATGGAATGGTGGAATGGTGGGCACCGGGGCAGGGGGAGGGGGAAGGGGAGTTCGTGTTTAATGGGGTCAGAGTTTCAGTTTGGGAAGGTGTGAAAGTTCTGGAGATGATGGCCATGCAACAATGTGGACATACTTAAAGCCACTGAACAGGACACTAAAAATGGATTAAAATGGTAAATTTTATGTTATGTCTATTTTGTCTCAATTAAAAAATATTCCAGAACCTGAGTGCTGTCTTGTGCCCCCCAGACACTGCTGTGTGAGACTCAGGTCATGTCCCTGCATCTTGACGGCCCCTGCTATTAGACCCAAGCAACTTCACACCAATATAACGTTGTTACCGACGATACGCGGTCCATACTCTGTTTTTCCCCAGCGATCCCCGACACCCGCGAGAGCCGAATGTTTCCTCCAGCCAGAAGTCATTCCGTGAGGCTGTGCTGCACCTGATCGCTCCCCACTTTCATCTCCTTTACTCTGACGGTCCTCCCGAATCCCCCACCCTTTCTGGTCTTTCATTACATGGGGATTTTTGAGGAGTCCAAGCAGTTTGTATTGTACACTGCCCCCCAATCTCGTTTTGTCTGATTCGATTCGGGTCACTTATTTTTGGTGAGGACACTAGACACATGCCCACTGCTCCCCCATCACATCTGGAGGTAAAGACTGGAGGGTGCTCCCACTACCGAGTCTGAGCACAGGTCAAACAGTGGTCCCCAGACCTGTCCTCTGGCCAGAACCTTCTCCCCTTTATAACTAACAAGTGACCTGGGGCGGACCTGTCGAGACACTGCACCTCTGGTTCCTCAAGATGTTTCCCCAAAGCTCTGACGACGCCTGCAGAGTCAGCTGGTAGGTCCTTGGAGGCAAGACAGAGACTTTCCAGCTCTGTCAGTCCTTCTCTAATTATTAGTTGGCATCTTCTGTAAAGAAGAGCCACCCCCCCCAAACACCTCCTTTCGGGGGTATCATCACAGACCCAGAGGTTTTAAAAAAAGTGCCTGTGTCCTAGAATCTACGACCACCATTATTCTGACGCTTGCGCTGCTCCAGGGCTGGCCACTGGGCGCCTCCCAGAGCTGCCCCTGTTCCCTACGACAAGCCCCCGTCAGTCCCCGACAGCACCGTGCTTCCCGGCACGGCAGCGTGTCCCAGGCTGACCTTGTGTTCTCCCACATCTGGGATCAGCCATTTCTCTACAGAGTCCTCATCTTGTTACTGAAGCCGCCACTTATCTTGCCTTATTTACTTTGCTTACATGTTGAGACTCATACGTAGTTTAAGGACATAATGTGGGGAGAGCCCGTGCGCCCCTGAGCTAGCTTCCCCCCGTGGTACCATCTTGGGAAACTACAGTCCGGTCTAATGACAGGACACATCTTGACGGTGACACCATCCAGCCATCTGGTTGAGATCGAGCCAGTTTTATGTGGAGTCACCCGTGTCTGTGGTGCGTCGTTTAGTTCCATGCCATCCTATCCGATTCCTGAGACACGCTGCTGCACCCCTCACGGTCAAGGCAGGCGACGTTCCCACTGCTGGGGTTCCTCTCGCCGATCCTTCTAAAACCACACCCCCTCCCTGCTCTCTCCCTCCCCCTCCCCCGACAACCACTGATCTGTTCTCTAACTCCGTCATTTCCAGAATGCTCCATAAATGGACTCATACAGCATGTGATCTCTGGGGATGTGCTGTTTTCACTCCGTGTAACTCTGGAGTCCCCTCCAGGCTCCTGTGTGCGACAACGGTCCACACCTTTCTGCTGCTGAGCCATGTTCCGTGGTGCGGATGGACCACGGCGTGTCTAACCAGCCCACTGAGGGACGTCTGCGCCATGACAAATAAAGCTGCCATGAGCATTAGTAAAAAGGTTTTTGTGTGAACTTAAGTTTTTATTTTTCTGGGACAAATGCCCCAGAGTGCTGTTGCCGGGTTGTATGGGACTTGCGTGCTTAGTTTTGTAAGAAGGCGCCAAACTGTTTTCCAGAGTAGGAGCTATGAGTTTTTGTTGTTGTTGTTGTTGTTTTTGGTTTTCTTTAATATTTTATTTATTTATTTGTCAGAGAGAGAGGGGTAGCGTAAGCAGGGGGAGCAGCAGGAAGAGGGAGAAGCAGGCTTCCCACTGAGCAAGGAGCCCGACATGGGGCTTGATCCCAGGACCCCGGACCCACGACCCGAGCTGAAGGCAGATACCTAACCGACCGAGCCACCCAGGTGTCCCACAGAAGCTACGCGTTTTTAAAAACATTACTTGAGGGGCGCCTGGGTGGCTCAGTGGGTTAAAGCCTCTGCCTTCGGCTCAGGTCATGATCTCAGGGTCCTGGGATCCAGCCCCACATCGGGCTCTCTGCTCAGTGGGGAGCCTGCTTCCTCCTCTCTCTCTGCCTGCCTCTCTGCCTACTTGTGATCTCTCTCTCTCTCTGTCAAATAAATAAATAAAACCTTTAAAAACAAAACAAAACAAAACAAAACAACATTACTTGATAAAACTAAATTCCATGATGAGGAAGAACGAAGAGAGGCCTATGACTGAGAGGAACGCGGCACTGCCTGCGTGTGAACGAGAGCACGGCCTGCTGGGTGACCCGGGGCCACTGCCCCCTCGGTCCTCGTTCCTCCAAAATTCCTGGACACAGAAGCACAGACGCCTCCAGGTTTCTTTCTGCAAGTAGGTGAGATCTAAAACTGCGTGCAGGTGTGCAAATATGTGTGTGTGTGTGGAAGGTGTGGCCAAGGACACGGGGAACAGGGGCGGGAACTGTGTTTACAACACACTGACACGTGAGGGCTGCGCTGACCAGACGGGCCGGCACAGACGCGGGCAGCCCCATCGCTACTGGGTTTTGACAGGAAAAAAAGGGATGAACACAAAATCTGGACGACCGAAAACAGAAGGGCTTCCCACACCTCACTGTCCTGCAGTCGTGGCCTAAATGGGCCTCGCGCTGGCCTGGCAAAGCCGTGTTTGCTTTTCTACACCTTTCTCCCGTTCCTTCCCCCATCTCTTCGGGGCACATTTGGAAATTATTTAAAAAGATAAAATGCCTCTGATCTGTTACCAATTAGAAGACACATGTGAATATTATTTTCTAATTTGTGACTCTCGAGTGTGAGTCTGAAAACACCAGAGAGAAGTAATTGAAATAATTATGTCTGCTCCTGAATATTTCTATTATGTTCCTGAAATAAAAGGGTAGATGTGTCCTCTTCGCATGATGTGCCCGAGGGTTGAATGTATCAATAAGAACATCAAAGCCCTGGATGTGAACGACCACAAAACTGCAATTTCCAGCCAGCGCATCGGTGGCCCGAGCAGCTGGAGCCCGGGGGTGGGGGGTAAGGGGGTCAGCCAGACGGCGCCGGCCAGCGGTCTTCGTGGACAGCTCGCGGGGCGTGCGAGCAGGGGTGCAGAGAGGCGGTGGGCTTCCTTGTGAGCACGGGCTCTTCCCTGAAACTCCGCTGGTCCCAAACTTCCCCATCCCAGTGATAATTGGCAGCCGGAGGGCTGTGCCGTACGAGGCATAAGCCTGATTTATAACATGAGCGGCATGCACTTTTTTTTTTAAACCTAGTTATAGTGCGACTTGAGTGACTAACTCCTGAAAATTGGTAATTTCTTGGTGGTTAACAGTAGAAAGTCCACCAATGACAGGCGAGGCCCGCTAATAAATTTATAGGGCGTTCTATGCCAATTAGACCTCGTCAGCCATTCAAAAGGCAGGGATGCCAATCAGGTCATCATTCCACAAATGCACTCTTTATTGCTGACATTCTTGCAATTCAATCCCTCATTTATATGTTTGAAAAGCAGCATATTAATGCTGACTGTATAGGAATCTGTAATTTCCAGAGAGCCTTTCTGGTTAAGCCCCCTCGCTCTTCTTCTGTGCAAACTTCTCTTTGTTCTCGGGGGGTAAACAGGGACCTGAGAGGACCACGAGATCTATACAGAACAAGATTCCACACTTCGGGTTTCCTCGCCAGGCACTGGCCAGCAGAGAACCTTCTGGATTACTGGTATGGCTACCTTTAGTGAGGCACCACGTCCTCGTCTGCCAGGCCCTGAGGCCCGGGACGGGCGCATTTCTGTCGCGGAGCCAGAGGAAAGCATCTCGGCCTGAGCAGAGCCGGCGTCCCGGCAGCAGTGAGACCCAGAGACGTAGAGGTAGCATTGCCCTTTCTGGACTAGCGAGGAGATGCGCAGATCCGCCAGGGAAAAAGTGTGGACATTTGCTCTTTGCATTAAAGCAACTGCCTAGAGGAACTTTAATTTTGTATGTTTTCTTTGGGGGGGGAAAATCACAAAAGAAGTACGTGATCTTTAAGAAAAAGTCAACTGTGAAGAAATGGGACAATGTGGACTTGGGCGTTACCACCCCTGTGAGTGGGCTGCATTCCGCCCTTCCCTCCTGGGCATTTCCAGCTGCGCACGGTACCCCGAGGGCGGTCCCCATCCCCCGCTGCGCATTCCATTTCTCCAACCGATGGACGTTGACATTTTTTTCTCTTAGTTGGAGTTCTTTGAATTTGATTTGATTACCACCATCATCCAATGCCCTATTAAGCATTCATTCTTTCAAGAAATATCAATTGAACACTCACTAGGAGTTAGGTTCTGGGCTGCAGGGCGAGCAGAGGCCGAGGGATAAGTAAATACAGCACAATGGGGAGAGGGCTGTACTTACAGCCGCTGCTGTAATTTCACGGGGACAAAACAAACTGAGTGAGACAGAGAATCCCTCTCCTCTGGGTTTTCACTACACAGACAGCCCTGGACCTAGTTTACAAAATTTCAAGTGTAGCCAACCCAGATGAGAAAACCATACTATTTCCTGTAGATGAAGAACACATAATGGGCGCCTGGCTGGCTCAGTCGGTGGCAAGTGTGACTCCTGATTTCAGGGCTGTTTGAGCCCCAGCTTGGGTGTAGAGATTACTTAAAACTAACGCCTTAAAAAACAACAACAACACAGAATGCACTGGTCAGTGTTGGCACATCTCCAATTTGCAGACAGAATGACTAAAATAAATATTTAAGTTCACAGAGACATCAACCTCAAAATACACTTACCATCCACTGACTTAACAGCACAGGCAGCCTTTCTGGAAATGCCAGCCAGCCGACACGGGTGCCAGAGCGTCTCGTGCGTCAGGATGGCGACCCCGGGGAGTAGGGACCAGACCCAAACCCCACATATGAGCCCTTGCATCTTGCAGCAGAGCTGGAGTCTCGTACCCCTTCTTCAGGGCGCGCAGAAACTCCTTTAGGGCACGGCAGGAGAAAACTCCTCCTTTGCTAATTCCAAAGGGAAAGTGCTTAAGGACTCCCGGCAAGGTTAGTAAAGGACACCAGCGTCCCAGGACAGCCGATACCCCGTGGAGGAACCAAGATGGGCAGCACAGGCACAAGGACCATTCTGAGACCCCAGAAATGCAGGAAGAAGACTTCTCTGACCCACTCTTGCCCGCCTGCAAACAGGTCTCCCATCGCAGAGAACGCAGTTGTGGGAGACCTCTGTCCCAAGAGGCGTATCCACCAGGGAAGGTGAACCCTTAGCCCCGGAGAGGCCGGATGTCGGCTCCGCACCCAAACTCTGTCCTGAGCTTTCAGGTCTCCCGCTACTTTCCTAAGGGCCCCTTGATCCTTTGTACACATAAGCTGCTCTCCCAGGAGTGGCCTTTCTCCCCTTCCCTTCCCCTGTGAAGACAGCATATAAGCTCTCAAACCTCCCCATCCCTTCGGTATTCGCTTCTCTCTCTGATGCCCCCCATGCGTTAAAGTTAAAAATCTGTAAACTTGTGGGGCACCCGGATGGCTTGGTCAGTTAAGCGTCTCTTTTCTTTTTTTGTTTTTTAAATATTTTATTTATTTATTTGTCCGAGAGAGAGAGAGACAGCACAAGTAGGCAGAGGCAGAGAGAGAAGCAGGCTCCCCGCTGAGCAAGGAGCCCGACGCGGGACTCAATCCCAGGACCCTGGGACTATGACCCGAGCCGAAGGCAGACACTTAAGTGACTGAGCCACCCAGGCGTCCCAGCGTCTACTCTTGATTTCAGCTCAGGTGGTGATCTCAGAGTCCTGATCAGAGTCCTGATCTCAACCCCTGTGTTGGGCTCTGCACGGGGCATGGAGTCTGTTGGGATTCTCCCCCTCTCCCTCCGCCCCTTCCCCCACCCTCTGCTCCTCCTCCCTGCACTCTCTCCCCCTCTCGAAAAAAAAAATCAGTAAACTTGTATGGCTTTTCTCCTCTTTATCTGTTGTCAATCTAATTCACAGCACCCCCCCCACCACCCCACCAACCCCAGCCACTGGACCGAGGAGGGTGGAAAAGTCCCATGTTTAGTGGGGCGGCGCTCTCGGAGACCTGGCAAGGCTGGGACTGGGACCCAGGAGAGGGAGCATCGCCCCTTGACCAATAGGGGTGAGGCTCCAAATGAAAGGATAGTCCCAACACTCCCCAGAGCTTTCTGGAAATGACCATCATGGAGTCTCTGCTGCCCCAGAAGGGAGTCTTGTCAGCCCAGCACATCAACGCACCGGACAACCAGGCCTTTGTGACCTGTCTCTCAGGCCAGGGGACACCGGGCACGTCTCGTCTGCCTTCCCTAACCCTGGCCTGTGCTTGCTGCTGACGTGGAATCCGACTTGCCACGTCCGGTCACCTTCCTTGTGGGAAGGCTGACCAGCTCAAGGTCTCCCCACGCCTCTGAGCAGGCAGGGGTCTCGAGCACAGAAGACGGTTGTCACACCCCTCCCAGCAGAGGCGGCTGGCCTCTCACTTCCCAGGGCCCGTTCTAGAGTCCTGGATGACGACTAATCCATCTCATTTAACTGAGGCCACCTGCCCTCAGTGTGGCCCGATGTGGGCAAAGGAGACGACCGTGTCTGGTTGTCTAACAGATCTGCCCCTGTAACGAGCCACAGCACCACGCACACGTGCGCACACACACGTGCACAGACACGTGTACGCACACATGCACACACACACACGTGTGCACACACACACACAGAGGCTTTTTAAAATGCCCATGATCATGTTATCAACAACCTCCACGAGGATCCTCGTCCCGAACATCGAACCGGCCCAGGTGGGTCCAAGCCGTAAGGCGGCCAATCCTGGAGACCGGCGCTCTGCCGTCCTGCCTGGTGCTGCAACCTGCCCTTGCAGCAGGCTCCCTCAGGAAAGACGCCAGGGAAGATTCTGGTAGATCCCTGGCGGCGGCAGCAAGCAGGATGTGCTGAGATAGGAAAGGGACGTGCTCCTGAAAGATGAGGTTCTCTTTTCTTGTGGTCTTTTCTTGAGGGGGGATAGGGGGTGCAGGACTCTTTCAGTGAACACAGGACGACCCCCACCTGGGGCTCGGGCTCCCTGGCTCCCACCCGGCCCCTCACAGCCCTGAATGCCCCGCCCCCTGATGGGCTCCATAATGAGAAGTGCTGTCAATCACAGCTCCATTAGCCTGGACAGACTTTCACTTCCTGAAACAATTTATTGGATCCCCAGAAGCAAACGGGCCTTCTTCCTTTTCAGCTCTGCTTTTAGGGAGCTATTCAGAGGGGGTGTGTGTCCCTTCTGTTCCTGCTGAGCGGCCTTTGTTTTCCTTCATTTACTCATGAAAACAGTTTCCTGACTTCACCCGGCCTCCTCTGTCCCAGTTTCCGAGTGTTTGCCAAAACTGTGTCCCCCCACTGCTCGGCTGCTGCACAAAACCCACCAGCTGTTTCCAGCTACTGAACCAGGGAGCGAGCTGCGGATTTTATTTGCAGATGTTTGCAGGGAGGCAGGGTGGGGGGCGGAGGAGGGGAGGGGAGAGGCACACACTTGAAGAAATTGAATTCAGGTGAAGAAATACAGAAATGGGGCAGAAGGGTGAGCGGCCGTGATGCCCTCCTTGCAGCGAGTCTGGGGTCTGCCCCTTCCTGCGGTCCCTCCCCCCGGCAACCCGCCCCTGCTTTCCGGCCAAGAATTTAACCAGCTCTACAGAAAATCCTTAAAGATGTCCCAGCTAAAATGCGTTTTCAGCGTCTCTAAAATTTTTTGGACTGTCTTCGCATTTCCAAGGTCTATGGAATGAGCTGACAGTTTAACTGTGATACGTTTTCAACTATTTGGAAAACCCTATGCAACTTAGACGTCTGGGCCAACGCTCTTAAAGGGTCTGTGTAACTCTTAGTCTCTGAATAGAAAAAGATGACCCAACATTACATAAAATAATATTTTCCCTCTCCAGCTCTTCTTAAAGAATAAGACACATCGTGCAACCACACTTGAGCAATAAGGCAATACCCTTTAAGAATAAATCAGTTTAACTCTTAACCTGGGAAAACAGACTGAAGAAGGCAGAGTTATGTCTCGCCTTCTGAGAATTTCACGTCAATAGCAAATGGGGGCGGGGAGGGGGACACAGACGTCAGGGCCTCAGAGATCTGAGCAGAGTAAAATTATGCAGCCACGTAAGAAATAATATCTATTAGGCTAATTTAATCACCGAATACTTTACAGATGAATTAGAATTTAGAATCCAATTATTTCCAACGTTCAGACTGTCAGAGCCTGTTTCTAAGCAGGAGGGAAAAAGGGGACGATTAGGGCAGGTTTTCAAGACGCAGCGAATGGAATGGACCCTCTCCGGCTCCAAGGCTGCGATGAGAGCAGGGAAATGACAACAGCGATCAGGGTTTTTGCCATCACCCCGCCCCACTGGGCCCAGTGAACCCAAGGCCAGGACACGGGATTTGTTACCCCTGACGGACAGCCATTGTCCCTGCCAGGAGCCCTCCTCGAGGGCTGGCAGGCCTTCACAAAGGAAGGCGGCTGGGCCACATCCTGCGGTGGCCCACGGAGCAGGGCCACTCCCTGAGGCCTGGAAAACCACAGGGTGCCCTCAGGGGCCACTGCAGGGGCCCCGGTTACGGCCTGGGCCTGCCTACCCCTCCTCTAGCAGCCTCCCCTCGGCTCTCTTTAGGGGAACATTTCTCTTTAGGGGCAGTAAAGGCGCCAGGGAAGGAGGTCCTAAGAGGTAAGAAGGAAATAGTCAACGTAAAGCCTTCCAGACCTCTGGGATTTACAAAAGGCAGTTCTCCCAGCTGGGACGGGGTCTGCTGTTCCATGTGTGGGGAAACTGAGGCCCGAGGTCAGCATTACAGACACGGCATCCAGTGTCTGTAAGTGGCCTTGTCCAGCGTTCCTCTGCCAACAGATCCATCTACCAGCTTGGAGGCGGTGGCAGGGGGGTCGGGGGGTGGGGGGGTGGTTGCTAGAGGAATACAAGAATTTTCTGATTTGTCCTCCAGTGCACCAAAGGGAAAGAATCAGGTGTTTCTGCCCCCCTTCCATTTCCAGGGCTGGTTCAGGCAGTAGTGGAATTGGGCAAACAACAATTCTTACGATGGACATCTGAGTTATCGCTAGGACTAAGACAGATTTGGTCCAGGGTTTGCAATTACTTGAATCCAAAGAGGTTTCTCTAGAAGAAAATGACTCAAAAATAATTTTTTTTTTTTTGAGAAGAGAAATCTGCAGGAGACTTTTGCATTATGGCTGTTTTGCAATTCTCAAGAATTGCAAAATTCTCCCATGATCCCTGCAGCAGAGTGGGAATGTTAGGGAGGAACCTCCACTTGTAATTCATTCCAGAACAATCTTTACAGCGTGAAATGAATGCATGTACTGTGCATTTAAATTTTAATATGCCAGCAGGTCATGGGGCTGGCCGTCAGGACTGAATACACTTGTTTAAGGACTATGCGGACTCCGCCTACTCAGGAAGGCACCACTAAAGCCAGCCACCTTTTGAGCCATTACCCGCTGGGGCCTCCCCAGCCCCATTCCCTGGCAGGAGGGAAATTCGGCGTTTACGGGCCATGGGGGTTTTATGATGGGGTGCTTCCTGTCCGGCTGAACAGACAGGTCCAACCCCACAGACTTTGTGAGTTCTCCTGCACATTTTCTTCCACCTGGCACACAATGTGTCCTTATTACCCCTTTAATTACTGAGCTGGACCGCCCTGCTCCCTCTCGACTAGAACCTTTGTGTGTGCTGTGTGTGCGTGCGCGCGCATTCACATTTGTCTCTTTGATTCATTTAATTGAGGGCAGGGGCATCGGATAGGATCTCAGAAGAGGCATTCCTTGTTCTAGGATGATTTATTACAGCTCTCAAAAACACCTGTTCATCAATTTATCCTTTTGTACAAAACTCAGACTTACTAACCAGTTCCTTAAAAAAGATCTTTCTATGTAATATATTAAGTTAAAAAACAACACTTCGCATAATTATAAGAAAAGAAACTCTATTCCAGAATAATCGTAAGAAAGCCTCCCATATTTGGGTGATTATTTCCCTATGTATGTACACACACACGCGCACACACACACACACACAGATGATTATATGGAATTTCAGCGATGATTTCTTAGTAATGGGTATTCTCTATGTAGGAAAAGTTACGCTGGAAACTGCTTGAAAACGAACAGGCTCTCCAAAGCAATGGGAGAATCACCTGCATCACAGAGGCATCCATCTCCATGGGTACAGACCAAAAAAGTCACTTCCTTATGATGTAACCAAAATAACCCTTTCATCTGGCTTCCAGGGTAAAAGCCTCCCAAGCCACAGCATCAATGTCCCACGCCCGTAAGGAAGCCGACACGTCCGTGTCACGGACCCAGCTCCTCACAGTGACATCTGTGCTACTGGAAGCACGCGGCCTGATCGAAACACCCGACACCAAAGCTGATCATCAGCGCCGCTTTCCTCCCCTGGTCCCCAGGCCGGTCTAAACGGAAGGTGAGGCCTTGGCTTCTTTCACGCCTCGAACTTCCCAAGCCAATCACCACTGCGGGTCAGCTATCTGCCCCGACAGGTCCTTTAGGAGCGGTCTTCCTTTCTGGAGGGGACGGAGCAATGATTTTCCCCAGCCCCTAATCCTGCCTGGGTGCTTAGGAAGAGCTCTCCCTCCCGGAGAGATCACATGGGCAGCAGCCTGGAAGCAGGACCTGGTCGGTGAGCTACCGCCACATGCCTAATTAATGACCCTGCTGGTCGCAGCTGGAAGAGCTGAGCTGGGGGTGATTAATTAAATTAGCTGGCAGAGGAAATTACAGTGGAAAAGCCAAAGTTTGATTGCTCCATAATTAACCGCAGTGCAAATAATATCTGCATCTATAACTTCCAGCGATGAGATCAGAAGCCAATTGAATTTGGCACTGATTGAAGCTGTAAATATCCTGTGGCGAGAAATGATAGGTTTGTTCTAGAGGGAAAACTTACAGAAATGGACATCTAGCGAATGTGATCAGGGGAAAAGGGCACCAGCGGAAACTGCAGGAAGGAAGCCTTACCTTTCAAGCTGCCTCTTTCCAACATGAAAACAACCCAGTTTTTCCATATCTCTTTTGGATTAGTGACAAGGCGTCACTAATATGTACCCTATACATCCCGTGTCTACATTTCAGATTTGACTTCCCACGCGTGGAACCCAGCTTAGGGTTCCATTTCCCTTCCTTGTTCCACGGATTAAAACTCGATTCTACAATAATTTCATAGGCTGATACATGGGGACCACTTTCATCTCCCCTAGGAGAGGAATATTCTGTGTAGACCATCAAATGCGAGCGCTATTGCTGCTTTTCTGGATAATGACATTTTTTTCTTCTTTGTAACAATTTCATGTTCAAAATATGGTTTCATTAGCAATAGGATTCTACTTGGAAAAAAAAAAAAGGTATTTTATACAGATAATTGCCTGGCAAAAACCTGCAGAACTTTAGGCAGATGGAAACATTATATTTTCTACCAATCACATATTTTCAAGTAAGTTATTCCAAGGTGGAAGGCATGCATCTCTACTAAAGAAGCTGTGACTAATGACTTGGTGGCTTTTGACCAAGAGCTGTGGCATCTGCCTGGCAACCGGTCAACATTTTATCCCACTTTAGACACCCAAAAGCTTGCAGTTAAATGGAGGGAACAGAGTGAGTGGCAACGTTTTAAATACAGTATAGTTCAGAAATCTATCCCTGGGCATTTTTCATTTCAGCTTCACAACCATCCAGTAGGTAGATAGATCAAGTAGTGTTATTATTATTATTATTACTATTTTTTTTAAGAGACCACAATGCACGAGCAGGGGAGGGGCAGAGGGAAAGAGAGAATCTTAAGCAGGCTCCATGCCTAGCCCGACGCGGGGCTGGATCTTACAATCCCAAGATCGTGACTTGAACTGAAATCAAGAGTCAGACCCTTAACCGACTGAGCCACCCAGGCGTCCCTCATTTTTTTTTTAATAAGAAAGTCAAGGTAGTCAACAGTATGAAAGAGTTCAACCCAGCTCTCCTGCCTGATGCCCTTGTTCTAGCCTAAGATGCTCCCTGTCCTGATTCTGCATGGTCTTCCCTGCAACAGATGGTCTCCTCTGTGCCCCAGACTGAGGTATGTCCACGAGCACCACGTGTGGGTGGAGGGAAACACGCAGACAGGGCCGTGTCTGTGCTGGGGGCCTGATGATGTGGGCCACAGCACCTCGAGAGGTCAGGAGAATGTGGCAGACAGACAAAGTCTCCCCAAGACGTCCACGTCCTCATTCCCACGAATCTACTAGCCCACATGGTGATCCCCCTGTGAGGCGGGGAGGGTCAGAGTCAGAGGACAGGGGGATCAGGGCCACAAGGCGGGGGTGGGTGGCCTCCAAAGCGAATGGACTCCCCGGGAGCCTCTACAAGGGACAGAGCCATGCCGACCCACGGGCTTCTGGCTTCCAGACTTGCAAGATAATAAAGCTGTTACTTTAAGCCACCGAACTTGTGGGAATTGTCCCAGCAGTTGTGGGAATCCAATTCGCACACTCTTAGGAGAAGAAGATGGGGATGAACCACGTAGCGAGCACAGGCTGGCTGGCCTCGGCGAGCTCGCTCGGAGTGCGGCCCACTGGACTTGAGTTGGGCAGCAAGCAGGAGGCTTCGCGAAACCCTCCACTTTTGACCTGGGGAGTCCACAGGCCCCCAACCTCGTCCGGCCACAAGCTGCCCTCACTTGCCCCCTGCTGTGCCCCTGCCCGGGTAAGGAGGGTTCTGGACCCTCACAGAGTCTAGACTGGAGACGGGATGAGAGAGGCGGTCTGACCCAGCCTCCCTGCCTCTTGTCGGGAAACCAGCCTTCAGAGGTGGCTCGCATCTCTGCTCATCTTCCCAGCAGAGGCTCAACCACCTTTGTTTCTGATTCTCCTTCCAAGACGTTTGCGGCGGGAGCCCCTCCCACTACAGAGCGTCTCCCTCGGAACCCGGGCCAGTGTGCTCTCTGTCCGTCCCTGGGTTCTCCGAGCTTAGGGCTCCGGGCTCTGCTCCGGCGTGCCCAGATGTCCCCTGC
>CM052883.1:169298200-169324720 GCA_028534135.1 Potos flavus | reverse complement strand
GAACTCTTAGAATTTTTCCCTTTCCTAACAAGAGCTAATAGGTGACATTTACCTAGAATTCTGACCTTTATTTAGAAGACTTGGTATTACATATATTTCTGTATTACATATACTTCTCATTTACTTCCCGCAATCTTCCCGTGGGGCAGGTATCGTAATTATCCCTACTTTGCAGACGGGGCGACTGAGGCACAAGCAGCCCAGGATAAAGCAACAAGTCAGCATAAACCAAGAGTTCGACCTGAGTGTGTACTTGAACCTCAGCTCCAGAACCAGATCCGCCTACAGTGCACCTGACATGTACTAAGCTCTTAGGTCGTAGCGATTCAAAATTTATAAAACGGGATAAACAATGGCTGATGAGAAACTATATTCTAGATATTTTTTATGAAAGAACAAGGAATGCAAAAAAATATGTCAGTGATAGAACCACAACACTTTTCAATATTTTTTGAGGGACAGAAGTCAGAAAAACAGTACATACCATATAATACTATTTACGTAAATTTCTAGAAGAGGCAAAACTAATCTGTCCTGATAGAGACCAAATCCATGACTGCTTAACAGGGAGATGAGCTGGAAGGGTTACGAGTGAACTTCTCGGGGTGACAGAGGGATACCGACAGGAGGGTGAGTTGCATAGGTGTATGTGCTTGTTAAAACTGGTGGGACTGCAGCTGTGTCCAGCAGAGATAGTGGCCTGTCCTCTTCCTGTGGTGTCTTTATCTGGTTTTGGTATCAGGGTGATACTGGCCTCATGAAATGAATTCGGAAGCTTTCCCTCCTCTTCTATTTTTTGGAAAATTTTTTGGAAAAGTTTGAGAAGGACAGGTATTGACACTTCTTTAAATGTTTAGTAGAATTTGCCTGTGAAGCCGTCTGGTCCTGGACTTTTGTTTGTTGGGGGGTTTTTGTTTACTGATTCAATATCCTTGCTGGTTATGGGTCTGTTCAAATTTCCCATTTCTTCCCTCTTCAGTTTTGATAGTTTATATGCGTCTAGGAATTTATCCATTTCTTCTAGTTTGTCCCAATTTGTTGGTAACAAAATAGGTTTAGAGGGAATATACCTCAACATCCTAAAGATCATATATGAAAAACCCACAGTGAACATCATACTCAATGGGGAAAAACTGAGAGCTTTTCCCTCTAAGGTCAGAAACCAGACGAGCCTGTCCACGCTCACCACTTCCATTCAACAGTACTGGGAGTCCTAGCCACAGCAATCAGACAACAACAAGAAATAAAAGGCATCCAAATTGGTAAGGAAAAAGTAAAGCTCTATTTGCAGATGACACGATATTAGATATATAGAAAACCATAAAGACATCACCAAAAAACTACTAGAATTGATAAGTGAATTCAGTAAAGTCGCAGAATACAAAATCAATATGCAGACATCTGTTGCATTCCTATACACTAATAACAAAGCTGCAGAAAGTGAAATTAAGAAAACAATCCCATCTATAATTGCATCAAAACCAAAAATATCTAGGATTCGTCTTAACCAAAGAGGTGAAAAACCCATACTCTGAAAACTATAAAACAGTGATGAAAGAAATTCAAGATGATGTAAAGAAATGGAAAGGGATTCCATGCTCACGGGCTGGAAGAACAAATATGGTTAAAATGTCTATACCACCCAAAGCGATCTACAGATTTAATGCAATCCCTATCAAAACACTAACAGCATTTTTCACAGAACTAGAGCAAACAATCCTAAAATTTTTATGGAACCACAAAAGATCCCGAATAGCCAAAGCAATCTTGAAAAAGAGAAACAAAGCTGACGGTATCAAGATTCTGGACTTCAAGTGGTACTAGGAAGCTGTAGTGACCAAGACAGTGTGGTACCGGCAAAAACTAGACACAGATCAATGGAACAGAACAGAAAGCCCAGAAATAAACTCACAATTTTATGGTTAATTATCTTTGACAACACAGGGCAGAATATCCAAGGGGAAAACGTCTCTTCAACAAATGGTTTGGGAAAACTGGACAGCTACATGCAGAAGAATGAAACTGGACCACTTCCTTTCACCATGTACAAAAATAAACTCAAAATGGATTAGATCTAAATGTGAGACCTGAAACCATAAAAATCCTAGAAGAGAGCACAGGCAGAAATGTTTCTGACATTGGCTACAGCAACATTTTTCTAGATATGTTTCCTGAGGCAAGGAATACAAAAGCAAAAACAAACTATTGGGACTTCAGCAAAATAAAAAGCTTCTGCACAGCAAAGGAAACAATCAACACAACGAAAGGCAATCTACTGAATAGAAGAAAATGTTTGCAAATAACTTATCAGATTAAAGGGTTAGTATCCAAAATATATAAAGAACTTATACAACACAACAAAACCAAATAATCCAATTAAAAATGAACAACACAACAAAGCCAAATAACCTAATTAAGAATGAACAGACATTTCTCCAAAGAAGACATCCAGATGACCAACAGACACATGAGAATATGCTCATTCATCACCAGGGAAATGCAAATCAAAACCAGGATGAGATACCACCTCACACTTGTCAGCACGGCTAAAATCCTCAACACAAAAAACAAGTGTTGGCAAAGATGTGTAGAAAAAAGAATTTCTTGTGCACTGCTGGTGGGAATGCAAACCGGTGCAGCCCCAGTGGAAAAGGACCCTTCAAGGTCCTTAAAATGCTAGAATTAGAGCTACCCTATGATCCCGTAATGGCATTACTGGGTAGGGGAGAACTGCCCCAGGGGAGAATGCCAGCCTGAGGCCTCAAGACCTTCCTTGGACCAGGGAAACGACCAAAGGGAGCGGGGTTTTATCAGGACACACAGCCACGCCATGCCCCGGGGCACATCCCCCAGCCCCGCCCGAGGTGCTGAACAGCGACACTGACATTGCTGGACGCACACCAACCACAGGACAGCCATTCCATGGGGTCTCAGCGGAAGAGACACGCGGAAAAGCCCCAGCGACCTGAAAGTTCCTATGGAAGGGCAGAAGGAGTATCGCCGCCGATGAGGAGTTTGAGGGACAGTGTCTGGGCTTTGAAGGCCCCACTGCTGGGACGGGGGCCCCAGGGCTCTTGCTGAACACACAGCCCAGCTGCTCGCGGCAGAGCTCTCCAACCCCGCCCAAGGCGACCATCAAAGAGCCCCCTTCCAAGAGGATTAGTGAGATGAACGTTCCAGCAACAACCCGACCCTGTGCCCGCCCTGGGCAATATGGACGTTACGAGGGGGCAATATGGACGTTACAAGGGGGCAACATGGACGTTACAAGGGCTCCTTTTCTACTCGCTCTGCAGCCCCCACGGGCCTCCCTGCGATCAGCACCCAACTGCCCCCGGGCCGGCCAGACACCGTTCTTTGCCGTCGTCTGTGAATGCTAATTACACCGGTTCCTAAAACTCCCAAGGTCCCCTCAGACACTTACCCTCACCTAAAACCCCCTGGGCGGGTCCCCGTGGGGAGGGCCTCAGAGCCAGCCGACCGGCGACCCCCATGTGCCCCTCGGGGTGGCCGGGGAGCAGGCAGCGGCCCCGGCCCGACACCGGCCCTCGTCCGGAGGCCCACAAGTAGAGCCAGCAGTGCTTTGCTGTGCCTCGGCGGCACCCTTTGCGGACCCACCGTCAGGCAGTGCATCTCATCCAGGTGGGAAACGTGCGGGTGAGACAGGCTTCCCAAAAAGGCCCTGGCTTGGGCGGTGCTGCAAAGCCTCTGTCCCTGATGTTCGCACGTGTGGTTTGGGAACCGTCGCGCCAGGTGAGGCTCCATCACGCATCCCGGCACGGGGCGCGCACGCGTGGGCTTTGAGTTAGGAGCGTCAGGCGCTCCCTCCGGCGCCGGCCACCCTATTGTCGCGCCTGCTTGTTACTGTGCCGTCCACTGGCTGCGCTTTATTTCCGCAGCGCGCTCCCCTCGTGGCTGGTTTTCATCCGGCTGTGAAGCAGACATCAAAGGAAGCTACCCTAAATGTTCTGTTTGCCCACAGCCGGGGAACCTTTCCGACATGTCGCCACCCCGCGCCTGGAACGGTGCAAAGCCTGGGGCAAAGCCTGGTCTTCGCTTTGCTGGGAAACAACCCTTTTCCATTCGCACTCCCCATAACCAAAGCCACAGCCCCTCCCCTGGGGCTTGGCCCATGACGTGGGGGCGGCTTCCACCCTCCTGGCCCTACTGGGCCACCCCTCAGACCCTGCAGGGCAGGCCGAGGACGCGCCCCACGCCCATCCCAGAACTGCAGGTCCGCCGGGAGGGGCTGACGGACCCCGAGTCCTACCCACTCAAGGCCATCAAACTGCTCAGTATTTCAGGAGATGGGACCCAAGGGATGGTCAGGTGGCCTAGACTGACCCCAAGGGGGGAAAAGCAGAAGGCGACTTCCATCCTTGAACCAACCAAGCCAGAGAGGAGGGGCTGGAGCAAGGCAAGTAGAGAGACTGGGCTGCAAGGATGTTCGAACGTGCCTGATGCGCCCCTCCTCCTGCCTCGAGCCCTCTCCTGCTGAGCCCAGGGCCGGCCCTGACTCTGCTCACGTGTCCTGGCAGGAACCCACCCCGGGACGGGCGGGCAGCCGAGTCCACAGAAACCTGTTCAGGCAGTGACTCTCCCAGGCTCGGAGGGACAACCGAGGCCCACGTGGCTTCCCAGACGGCCTTCCACACGCGGCCCGCTTCTATCCCCTCCTCAGGGCTCGGCGGCCTTGGCACTACCGACATTCGGGGCTGGTTGACTCTGTGGTGGGGCCCCTCCTGCGTGTCGGAGGATGTTCAGAGCATCTCCGGCCTGTACTGCTGGATGCCAGCAGCCCATCTCCCCGGCCCCAGCAGTGACAACCGTGAGCATCTCCGGACACTGCCCGACGCCCCCCACCTGGGACCGCCCCTGCTGAGAGCCACCGCCCTGACTCCACGGTCATCTGACCCAGGGCTCCACAGCAACACAGAAGAGGGGTCACGCCTCTGTGCTCTGCTGGCATCTTCCCGCCCCGGGAAGCCGTGCTGATGTTCCCAGCTCACAGACGCCAAGCCTGAGGCGTGGGCCTGGTCCGCGCACCTGCCAGCGCCACGCACCTGGCGAACCAGAAGCTTATTCGTGATGCTTATTGGAAAAGGTGATCTTGGGCTATTTGGGGCTAAATTTTCCACTATTTTGGAAATAGTGGCCTGGGCTTTTCCCAAAGCTATGTACCGCCCCTGTCCCCTTCCAAGCTGCTTATTAAAGCTTCCACAAGAGAGGAGAAAAGCCGCTGTGCTTGTTATCTTGGTTTCATCTTTAAAACAAAATTCAGAAAGCACCTTTCCTGATCAAGATACATTGAGAGACTGCCCCGTCGGGAATCGGTGCTCTTTAAGGCAACAATACTGTCTGGGCCCTGGGAGTTGACGTATTGCCTTCCAGAAGCTTCTCCTGGCATCATGAAGTGCCTCCCGGCCTTCCCTCAACTCTGGCCCTCCAGGCGGCTTTTTCACGTAAGACAGTCATGCAGGCCTGGGGTTTGCGTTGGAGCAAAATCACTGTTTCCAGCAAGCATCACAAAATATTCCTCTTTTCTGCTCTTTCCTTCTACAAAGTGCTCAACGGACCGGTACCCCCTGCCCCGAAGCAGACATGGGCATCCAAGCAACAGGCAGGCTGTAAGCTTCCTGAAGCCGACCTGCGGTTCTTCACCTCGAGGAAGGTGGGTACGACCCACCACGCCTCAGGGGGAATCAGAACCCAGCATGTTGAGATGCCGACTCTCGAGACGAACCAGCTGTGTCTCAGTGTTTGCTACGCCTGAAATATGAAATACCAATTTCAGACACTGATTTTGGCCCTGCGTTCTCCATGGCGCTCTGATGGCATTATGGTCGCCAAGCCCAGGAAAGAAGATGTGCCATGTGGCAGGGGCGGGCATGGGAAGTGGCGAGCCCCCTGCCCCGAGCTGCCTGCTTGGTATGGGTGGGGCGAGGGGCACAGGCACGAATACGCTGCCTCTCTGACGTGCCACGTCCTGCAGCCCTCAGGGCCGCTGCGCCGTGTCACACTGCTGTCCGGCCTCACGCACAGCAGCCTTCAGTCGCCAGCCCAGCAGCAAAGCACCAGAGTGCAGAGAATGGGCTGTGGGTTCCCGGCCCCGGACTCCGTGTCACCAAGTACCTGCTGTGTGACCTTCATGCCCTCAGCTGTACCATGGGGACAGAGCCTGCCCCTCTTCCGAGAGTTGTTGGGAGACCTCAGTAGCAGGGGCCCCCGGAAGTGTGCAGGCTGTGGGGGGCCCCGCACATGTGGCCTTTGTAGCGTCAGTGGCTCTCCCTGTTTCCGGAGGTTGCAGGTCGTGTACAGAATGCCCGGCTTGTCTACCTGCTTAGGCAAGTGCTCCTGGCGGCCCCAGGCCTCTGGGGCCTGTTCAGCTTATTTCTGGCCTTCATGTCTTCGGTGTGCTGGACATGAGAGGGGAGGTGCTGGAGGCCAAGGGGGATCAAGCCCACCCTTGAAGTCACCTTGCTTTGGGCCACAGGATCTTCTGTTGGGAAGACCTCACATAAGCCCAGTGACCACGGAAGCAGCAGTGGCCTTCATGAATCACTGCCCATCCGTCGTCATCGTCAAACATGTGGGCCAACGGGGGGCACTTTACATCTTCTTCCAACTGTAGGACATCATATGACTTCACAGAACATTCTGGCCCTTCCTGATTTGTGCCTTTTCTCCCCACTGCTCAGCTCTTGGTGCCTTGCTGTCTTGGAAACCGTTTTTTCAGTGTAACCACGATTACATTTCAATCCCTTACCGTCTCCTTCCTGGTGGCAGAGACACGTGTCCCCTGGGCATTGACGTCACCTGGAAAGGGTGCTCTGCTTTGCCCCAACTGAGTCTAGGGAGAGGCAGCCTCACTTCGTATAGGCACAGTCGTCGCTTCTACCATGATGGCTGGTGACGTCATCCTCAGATGCTGCCTCCTGACGTGGCCCAGCACTGCCCCTGCTGTTCCTACTTTCTGGGACCACAGCCAGTTTCTCGGGGCAATCAGGGCTCTGCGGAGGGGAGGCTCGCTCTGTCTGCTGGTTTTGGAGGGTGTGGCCCAGAGATCCTACTCGAAGCCACGCGAGGACGCCACGGCTGGGCCACGGACATGCCAGGAAGGCTGCACCACCACCCTGTCCTCTTCCTGGGCAACTTTTACCTTTACTAACATGAAATCGATCGAGCAGGGGCTTGTGACTTGTCGCCTTGTTTGTTCTGCTTGTTAGTTAATGGCCTCGGCCATCGTCCCATGGCCCAGGGAAGAACACTCTGAAGGCCGTCGGTTTGTTGTGTGGATTCCGTGACACAATGGCGGGGCCGTACCTGGCCTCGCACAGCTTCCCCGAAGCCCCTGGCAGGGATGATCGCCGATTCGGACTCGATCGTTTGCCTGGACGTGAGGCATGACCGTCCTGGTCTCACCCTCCTCTGGTCTATCCTCCCAAGTGCAAGGAGTTCTGGCTATGTTGGAACCACCGGTCAAAGCGTGACACTGGAGAAACTCCTCCACTGTCTCCCCACACCTGATGAAGGGCAGACGGGCTAGCTGGCCAACCTTTCCCCACCACACACGCCTCTGTGCCTTTGCCCAGAATGTTCTCTTTGCAGAATGTCCTGCCCTATCTTGCTCCTTGGAAATTCCTCGTTTTTTTTTTTTTTTTAACGGACATAATTTATATGCCACAAAATCCATCCTTTAAATGTGTACAATTCAATGGTGTTCAGGATATTTACAAAGTTGTACAGCCATTTCCACCATGGAAATCCAGGTCATTTTCAGTGTCCTCGAAAGAAAGCCAGTCCCTAGGCCTCACCGCCCTGCCTCGCCCAGCCCTAGCAGGCATCAGTCTACCTTCCTTCTCGATGGATTTGCCTATTCCGGTCGTTCCGTATAAACAGAATTGTACAGTGCGGCCTCTTGTGTCTGGCTCCTTTTACTTAGCATTTTGTTTTCAAGGTTCAGCCAAGTTGCAGCATATGTGGTACTTTATTCCTTTTTATGTCTGAATAACATTCCATTGTATGGAGAGACTCTATTTTATATATCGATTCATCAGTTGACTCTGGTTTTCACTTTCTGGCTATTGTGAATAGTGTTTCTGTGAACACGCAAGTGTACATTTTTAGTACGGGCATGTGTTTTCATTTCTCTTAGGTATACACCTAGGAGAAGAACTGCTTGGTCACATGGTAACTCTATGTTTCACTTTTTGAGAAACTGCCAGGCTGTTTTCCAAGGCGCTCTGTTATCTACTATTCCCACCAACAGCGTAGGAGCATTTTCATTTCTCCACATCCTTGCCAAGATCCACCACTGTCCGTCTTCTTGATTATAGCCATGCTAGTGGGGGTAAAGTAGTCTCTCAATATGGGTTTGATTTCCATTTCCCTAGTAAGTAATGATGCTTGGCATCTTTTTGTGTGTTTGCTGGCTATTTGTACATCTTGCTTAGATAAATGTCTCTTTGGAGTCTTCACACATTTAAAACCTGGGTTATTTGTTTTCTTATTTTTGAGTTGTGAACACTGTTTATATGATCTGGATACTAAATCATAATTAGATATATGGTTTTTAGATATTATCACCCATTCTGTATGTTGTCTTTTTTTTTTTTTTTAAGATTTTATTTGTCAAAGAGAGAGAGAGTGCACGCGCACGCACATGCACAAGCAGGGGGAGCGGCAGGCAGAGGGAGAAGTCAGGCTCCCTGCTCAGCAGGACTTGATCCCAGGACGCTGGGATCACGACCCAAGCCAAAGGCAGATGCTTAACCAACTGAGCCACCTAGGCGTCCCTTATGTGTTGTCTTTGCACTTGTTTGGTATTGTCCTTTGAAGCACTGAGATTTTTCATTTCCATTAAGGCCAATCTGTTTTTCCTTATGTTGCTTGTGCTCTAGATGTTGTACTAGGAAACCATTGCCAAATTCAAGGTCACAAAGATTTACCCATGTTTTCTTCTAAAAGTATTATAACAAAGTTTCAGTCTTTATATTTAGGTCTTTGATTCATTTGGAGCTAACTTTTGTATATGGCATATACAGATAGGGGTCCAACTTCATTCTTTTGCATGTGGATACCTGTTGAAAAGACTGTTCCCCTGCCCCCACTGAATCGTCTTGGCATCACTGTTGAAAATCAACTGACCACAGATGTATGGGTTATTACCTAACTCTCAACTCTGTTCCGTTGATCTCTAAGTCTATCCTTATATCAATATCACATAGCCTTAGATTATTATACTTTTGTAGTCAGTTTTATGTGTGGGTCCTCCAACTTTGTTATTCTTTTTCAAGATTGTTTTGCCTGGGGGGGGGTCTATAGCATATATTCCATATATGCTATAAGATCAGCTTGTCCATTTCTTCAAAATGAGAAAAAGAGCAGCTGAGATTTTGAAAGAGCAACTTTGTGTGGAATCCATGTATCAGTTTGAGGAGTACTGGTATCTTTACAATATTAAATCTTCCAGTCCATGAACATGGGATGTCCTGTCAATTTTTAGATCTTCTTTAATCTCTTCTAGTGATGTTTTGGAATTGTCAGTACACAGGTTAATGTATTTCAAAGTATATTATTCTTTTTGATGCTATACTAAATGGAATTTTGTTCTTAATTTTATTTTGGATTGTTCATTGCAAGTATATAGAAATACAATTGAGTTTTGTATGCTGATTCTGTACCCTTCAGTTTTGCTGAACTCATTTATTAGCTCTAATAATTCATTGTGGATTCCAGCAGATTTCTGATATATAGATATCATGTCATCTGCCAAGAGAGATAGTTTAACTTCTTCCTTTCTAATCTGGATGACTTTCATTTCTTTTTCTGGCCTAATTCCTTGGCTTGTACTTCCAGTATAATGTTGAACAGAAGGGGTGACAGTAGACATCCTTGCTTTGTTCCTGATCTTAGAGGGAGAGCCTTCGGTACGTTACCATTCAGCAGGTGTTAGCTGTGGGCTCTTCACAGATGCAGGTTGAGTATCCTTTTATTCCCAGTTTGCTGAGTGTTTGTATCATGAAAGGGTACTGAATTTTGTCAGATTTATTTTCTGTATTTCTTGAGATGATTGTGTGCTTTGTGTCCTTTATTCTATTAATGCAGTGTTTTACATGGATTGATTTTTTGGTGTTGAACCAACCTTGCATTCCTGGGGACAATGACATCTGATCATAGTATATAATCCTCTTGTACTGGGGCAAGACAGAGAGATGTCCTCTGTGGATGGCAGCACCTGCTGGGTTGGCATCCAAGATACATGAGGCCAGACAACCGTCTGGTAAACAAAGAGGATAGACACCTGCGTCTCAAGAAATAAGGAATAAAGTCCAGGGACTAGGGCTGAGATAGGGAGCGGGCTCCAGGAAGGGCTATGAACACTTGCTTATGCTGCTTGGTGTGGACCAGTGCTTCTCAAATTCTAATGTGCATAAGAATCACGTAGAAGGTTAAAGCACATCGCTGGGCCCCACCCTAGAAATGCCAACTGGGTAGGTGTGGGGTAGGGCCAAAAACATGCACCTCTAGGTGATGCTGATATTGCAGTAAACCACTCTATAGATATAAAGTAAAATAAACAAAACCACATTGTCTACATTAGTAGACCCTTGCCAGCACCTGAGATGGCACGGACCACTTGTCTCTCTCACTGTTAGCCTGCAGGACCCAGGTACACAGCTGATTTTGTCTTCCAGATAAAAAGGAGGGCTGCCTGGGTGGCTCAGCTGGTTGAGCGTCTGGCTCTTGATTTTGGCTCAGGTCATGATCTCAGGGTCCCAAGATAGAGCCCCACGTCAGGCTCCGTGCTCAGTGAGGCATCTGCTTGAGATCTCTCTCTCACCTTCTCCATCTGCCTGTCCCACCCCCCACTCTCTCTCTCTCTCAAATAAGTAAATCTTAAAAAAAAACAACACAGACAGATGAGTGGATAAAGAAGATGTGGTCCATATATACAATGGAATATTATGCCTCCATCAGAAAGGATGAATACCCAACTTTTGTATCAACATGGATGGGACTGGAGGAGATTATGCTGAGTGAAATAAGTCAAGCAGAGAGTCAATTATCATACAGTTTGACTTACGGGTGGAGCATAAGGAAAAACATGGAGGACATTAGGAGAGGGAAAGGAAAAGTGAAGTGGGGAAATCGGAGGGGGAGACGAAGTATGAGAGACTGTGGACTCTGAGAAACAAATGGAAGGTTTTGGGGGGGGTTAGGTGAGCCTGGTGGTGGGTATTAAGGAGGGCACTGGGTATTGCATGGGGCACTGGGTGTGGTGTATAATCAATGAATCTTAGAACACTGAAAAAATAAAATTAAATTAAAAAAACACAGGAGACCTCATAAATATTGTTTTAACATTAAATCTACACAATCAAGTGGGTGGAAATAATGGCTAGTTTCCTCTTACAAAAGAGAACATACCCTGTTTTTTGTTTTAAATAAAAAATCTCAGAAAATGCTGGTCATGGAACCCAAACTAGAAATCTGGCCTGTCTGTACATTTCATCATGCAGATAATAAATGTGATTGTAAGGCTTTCTGGAAATAGAAGCTGAATGTTTTCAACAGGCAATGCTGGATCAGGGACATGGACAGAGGGAGCCTCAGGCAGAAGAAGGACGTAGTTACATGAAATGTCGGGGCTTGAACCACACATCTGTGGTGGCTGATCCAGATACTTAAGAGCGCTCAGGATTAGCACCAGCTGCAGAGAATGAAGACTTTAGAATCATGACTGCATGACTTAAAAGATCAGGTTTGCCCCCTGAACGCAAACTGAAATAAATGATGCTTTATTATACCTAAGTTACTATGAGCGAGGCCACTGGATTTCACAAGTGAAGAGATATGGTGGCTATGTGATCATATGTATTATCGCTTTACACTAGTAATATATACACACAGAGACCCCATACTGACGAGAGTGTGAGCTGGGGCCCTGGGGAGGAGAGGAAGGGGACACTGGATCTCTAAATGCCACAAGTGACTGCCGGATTTAGCTACGCGAGGATGAGTGAGCAAGGACAGGAGGAGCAGAAGGACCAAGAGTAGGTTCCAGGGGTCCGATCCTGAATTCACGTGATCCGACCCGCAGTCCTGTGTGTGACCCTGGACAAATGACGCAAGGACCTTAGCTCCTCATTCTTGTCGCTTGGAAAATGGGGACGGTCCTGCGTCACGGGACGGCTCCACACTAAGGAAAAGCTCACGGCACCGAGCAGAAAGTTCCCCCGAAGAGAGAAAGTTTCTGGTGCAAAAGAATCAAAACAGCACTGAAAGAAAAGACCCTTTGGAAAATGTTCTACCGTCACAGGAATGACAGCAGAGGCAGTTGTTGTAGAAAGAATTCACAGGCCCGATGTTCGGATGTCTTCCATGAGAGGTACTTCAAGCCCCAAGGGGTTAGTCTTAGCATGACGTTGCCTTACATATACCCCCAAGTGGCCAGAGGCCCAGGCGTGCCCACGACCCCCCGAGGCTGTCAGCACTGGCCACTGGCTTGCTTTTTCATCTACCGGTGGTAATAAAAATCCTTAGAAATAAACAAAATCTCCTTAATTGACTCCATCGCTCCATTTCAGAGAGTAAACGAGAGGGATTTTCAACTCAAGACAGCTCCCTGGTAGCCACACCGGCTCCCCAGACACATTCGGTTTCCTGCAGGATCAAACAAACCCTGGGGCTCCTGGGCCGCGGGCGGCCACAATACACCAAGAGCGCTACATTGTCCCTCTGGTTCAAAGGCAAACGGAAGGTCCAGTTCTCTTGTAAAGAGCAGACCCCATATTTTACTTAACCATAAGGAGAGAATCTTCTTAAATTCGCCTTTCCTACGATCGGAGCGAGTGTGTTAACGAGCGATCACTCGGAGACCACTGCAGTGGAGCGCCCATTCCCGCCAAGCTCCCTGACCGCGGTTTACCAGATGAACCGCCGGATCTGCTGTCGCCTGTAGTCTACACGCGTTATTTTTGAGGCACTGTTAATGCACTTCTCGTTTGTACATTTTCCTAATTGGCTTATATTTATGGTGGAATACTTCTGATCCGGGAAGAGCCCCGGAAAACTCGAGCGTATTTCGCCTTGTGCTAATGAGGCCCAGTCGGTCGTGGGGGGCGCGCAGTGAGTTATGGTTCTCGCGGTCAGGTTCATAGCCGGCCCGCGACGAGCAGCCGCTGACATACGTGAAGTAAAATCCGAGCTCCCCAAGCAGCTGCTGGGTCTGCAGAGCTGCGGCCCTATAAACTTTCCCGGCAGGAAATGTCGGTCCTGCTCGTGGACGGCGTGCCTGTGAGCCCACAGCTCTGCCTCCGTCCCCGCTCGAGCCGGTCCCCGCCTGGACGGGGAGGGCGGGCCGCTGTGGGGCTGGGGCCGGGGCGCGCCCGCTGACAGGCACACCGCATGACACAAATGCGCTCTGAGTTGCAATTAGTGGCACTGTCATTTTCGGGGGCTCCTGCCAATTAATTAAGCCTGTCAAACAGAAAAACCACAGCGCTCACATGATAATTTATATTGGAAGAGACCAGCGGCTTCCTCCACACACAGGATTCTCCCTCAGAGCGCTGAAATAAAGGAGAGAAAATAAATAAAATAAAACAACAAAAAGCGTGTGTGTGTGTGGGGGGGCTGCTCTGCACAGGGAAGAAGAAAGTTAAGCTGTCCTTGTTATAATTGTTAACTCTGATCGCCGGAGTAGGAGACAGGCTGATTAAAACTCCAAACGAGCCCCCAGCTCCCTGAACCCTCTGCGTCCGTCCGGGATGATAGAATCAGAGGAGTTTATTCATACCATTAAGCCCCAGAGAACTTAATTGAAAGAAGAGCACAGCCCGGACCTTGACAAGCAGGAGGTCACAGTAATTGCTGCCGGACATATTTAACATTAAGATAATCAGGCCATTAATTACCCTTTGGATCATTAAATCAGCCAGTTGCAAAATGAAATTTCTGCCTCTATTACTCACTTGAGAGACCACAGGGGTGGCCTTTAATTTATCAGTGAGCTTGAGATACAAAGGCTGGGGCTGGGGGAGGGCAGGCGGGGAGGGGGCCGCGCGGCGGCGGTGGCGGCGGGGGCAGGGCATCAATCCGCCATGCTTGGTGATCGTGGCAAATTAACTAGGTAAGATAACCTCCGCTTCCAAAGGCAGAAGCTGGGGGTATGTAAATAGATGAGGGCAGACAGGGAGATCAGAATCTGCACACCACTTAGCAGGATAATAAAGGAAATCATCCTTGATTATCAGTGCTAATTTGGACACTGCCGGTAGCTTGTTATGCGTGTTCTGAGTAGCATTTAATTAATTCAATTGCTTGTTAATGAGGGAAGTGACATGTGGGGAGCAGATGCCACCCAACTACAGATGGGTTCTGGTCATCACTGCAAAGTCCTTCCCCCCCCCGCCCCCCCGATTCCTCCCCCTGCCCACTTTTTTTTTTTTAAAGAAAGAAAATAGGAAAAGGTGTCAAGCATAGAGGAACACTCAAAAGAGACAAAACACTGACCTCAGCGGGCCAAGAACTGTTGAAAAATAATAAGATGAGATAATCCCGGGGCTGTGTGGGTACTCATGCTCCCTGAGGCCACATTTGGAACAGTGCATCTTTATGCCAGAAATTTGAGCCTGAGATTACTATATTGTGATCTTCTGATCAAACCTAACGAGACAAAGACGTGGCCAAGTGGTACTGCTTTTAATATCTCAGAGTTAGCGGCAGGGATCCAATTATTTTCAGTTTGGATACATTTCCCCTTTATCAATATCTCCATGTGCATAAATAAGATGAAAGTGGCGATTCCAAATCAAAAAGGACCGGAACTCGTGTCACTGGGCAGACTTGCCCCATCTGGAAGTACGCAGCCAGTCTCTCCCACGCAGATTTCTGACGTCCGGCCCCAAATCTTCCTCCCGAAGCTGGCATCTTTTTATAGGTTAAAGACAAGAGGGGAGTTTGGACGTGCAGGTGACAATGACAGAAAGAAAAAGAACGCTCAAAGAGGCAGAAGAGTGCATCCTAAATCAGCAACTCGGCTCCCTTCCAAGTGGGATCAGAAGGAAGGGGGATTTCGGTGGGGCTTAGAGCTTCTCCCAAGGGCTCTTTGACAGAATGGAAAACACACGTCCAGGCTCCTTTGATTTCTGAGACCAAACCGACTGGCTCCCAGACCACCGTGTAAATAGGCTACCTGCCCCAAAACGCCAGCTGCGAGGCATCTCTGCAGACCCTCGCGGACCTGATGCCTTGACACGGAGACCCAAAGGTGGAAGAAGGGAAGACGAAGCAGGCGGCCAAGTGCAGTCCGGCTTCTGCCAAGAGGAACACAGACCGGAGGGCTCTGCTCGGTCCTGGCAGGGAATTAGGGTCACTGCAGGCAATCCCCAAAGCTTCCAAAGTGAAACGGCGACAGGAATGGAGAAACACAATGCACCACAGTGACACAGAGAGTAGTCCCTCAAACACGCCCGCGGGGCCGAGGAGGGGAAGAGGTCTGAGGTTTGCCCAGACACTCGACAAGCCCCGATTTCATGCACGAACATGCGAGCAACCCCCAGGCCCTGAGACGGCAGGAACACCTGGCACGTGGGTTCCACGCGGCCCCATTCCCACGTCCCCCCATCTGCTCGCTCCTTCGTTCGCTCAAGAAACATGCTCTTTGTGGTTTCGCTGTCTCTGCGATTGAGCGCGCTACTCCCTGATGTGAAAGGGACCCCAACGAGCTCCGGGACTTGGCCTGACGGTTCTGCCTGCCCTAATAGTGGAGCCGGGGCCCCCCCTGGTTGCTCCGGGCCCCACGTCCAAGTGCACGGAACACACTGCATGGGCCGATCCACACACTCGCGTGCTACATGTCACGAAACCCTTGTCCCCCATACACAGCCCACTGCCCCCGCGTTTGCCCCTAAGATCTAGCAAATCCAGTCCACTGTCGCCACGGCTCTCCTGCTTCAGCATCCCCATTTAAAATCAATATTTTAAGTGTGTGCTTAAATGGCATCAATAGCAATTAGAGAGGGGAATTCTGATTCCACCCCAGATGTAGTTAATTGTTGTAGCATCAATATCCTCTACCGGGCTCCTTTCTCCGAATTAAACCTCCATTACTGAGGGGGGATGAAGGGCATCCTCTCCCCTCCTGCGACAATAAATTTAATATCGAATGCACTGGAAAAAAATGGCAGTTGTTGCAGAATCCATCCAAAAAGATTTTTTTTTTTTCCTGGGAGTAATTAAAAGATGCTTTTCTTGACTAATGATTCCCCGGTTTAGGAATGGGAAGTCAATACCGCTTCACCGCCGTCAGCTTCGATTGATCACGATGCTGCTTAAGTTTGAACGGCAGTTCTCAGGGCAGCTGAGAATCACTGGAACCAATTATGAGCCGTCCGAAGCTGCCCTAATCAGGGGCGCAGGGACAACAAGCAGAAGGCCAGCCGGCTGGTCAAAGGCGCCTGTTTTCCTAACTCACCCGCGGGCCTGGGTGACACCAATGCGAGGTGGTTTCAGGGGACTGGACGTTTCTTTGGAGAAAGATCCACTGTGTCGCACCTCTCCATGGTCCTCTGTGTGTGTGTGTGTGTGTGTGTGTGTGTGTTTGGGGGAGGAATGGCACATTTCTAATTATATTCCACTGTCAGAATGAATCTTCTGCACAAGATGGAATGGACCGAGCTTCTCGGGAAAACAGCTGGGCCCTTTTCCAAAGAATTAGCCTGGATATATTGCACTTGGCCCTTCCTTGGATAGGAATAAAAATTTATTAAAATATTTCTTTTTAGCATTACATTAGGGCCACATTAAAAGTCCCCTCCAGCTGTTTGTACTAACAATCATAGGTTCTGCAGAGAGACCAGAGGGGGTGGTTGGGCTGGGGGGGGGGTCTGTCCTTGTCTCAGAGAGGCAGGATCTAGGCTGCCTGTCCATTCTCACATCACAGACTGAATTCCACATGGAAATCCTAGCCCAAACTTTGGAGTTTTTCATTTCTGTTTAAGGAGACCGCATGAGGTAGTGCAGACGGTGGGTGTCTGAATTATCATCGTGCTATTATGCTGAGTTGTTTCTTTATATTTTTGACAGTGCATTTACGGCTTTCACAGGATCCACCGGGGGACCACAGCCTTCCCACAGGCCTCCCTGCCTCAACTCCATCCCTTCCAGCAGCGCCACTGGCTGCCTCTAGTCCTCTTGGGAAAAGGCAGATCACACGTGAACCCACGGACCTCAGAGTCACCTGGCTCAAAGGCTTGGCCAGGCCTTTGCTCTCCTTTGGCCTTACCAGCCCCTACCCCTCCTCATTTACCTGAAGGTCCCGCCCCATGGCTGGTGACCCCGCCCCCCCAGTTTCTACACTCCCCCGTGGGCCAGTCTCGGCCTGGGCCACGCCCACCCCTGCACTCTGCAGCCCCCAGGCCTGGACATCGTCCCGTATTTTCAAGTCCAGCTCAGATGCTGTTTGTCCAGTGACACCTTCCTGGAGCACACTGGTTGTAAGAACCCCTCCCCCCCTTGTGAGTTCTCCGGGGTCCTGGCACCCTCAGCTGTGGCCCCGAGAACTTTCACCAATCACTGTGGGGCGATCATCACCACGTATCACTTCTTTTCTACGAGAAAGTGCTCAGTGACTATTTGCTGAGTATTAATTAAAAAACGAAACTCCCAGACAGAATGACTAAAGGCACAAGGAAACATTCAATTCTCAAAGGCGTTCATGCACCATCACCATAGCCTTTGCGGGGGGAGGGGGCGGGGGGGACACTGCCACTTGGCACGGCCCCTTAGGACAGCGAACGGGACCCACAGAGAGCGGACTTTGCTGTAATCACCCCATTTGTGGAAAAGGAAGCCTCTGATAATGCTGGAGAGAAGAGAAAGTTATGCACTCAAGAGCTTAGATCAAATACACGAGTTAGAATGATCGAGTGCCTGCACACGACCCTCACTTAGGAATGAAGATTAAAGTCTTATAAAATATTTACCAGTTAAAAATATCAACCCCTATCTCGGTTGCCTAAACACTCTAAATGGTGGCTAATTATGACAGATTGAAAAACAAACTTTTTTCCAATTCAGGATACTAAAAATAATATATATGCTCCTTTTACACATAAAACAGTAAGATGCAGGATTAATTTTTTTTCCTAACTTATTTCAATGTTCTCTGCGCTCCTACATGAAACTGGATCCAATTTCCAATCATATTTCATTGTTAGGCCTACATATCCTCCGAGGAAACTACATCTATGAAAAACCAGGTATTAATATGCAAATTCGTCTTTTAAGAATGCTCCTCGCTGATGGTCTGTTAATTTCTACTTTCTTGATCAAGATCAAGAATTTAAAGGAGCGTATCCTTCCTTCCGTTTGTAGGAAAGCTGCCCACATGGGCACCGCGTGGCCAAGCTTGCCCAGCAAAGGGAGGCGACGCCAGGCCGGCTCTGGGTGCGTCCTGCTCCCCTCGCCCCCTCCCCACAGGACACTGTATGCGAGGAGCGGGTTCCTAACACACCAGCTTCATTCTCTAAAGTGAACCGAAGGTGGCACCACAAATTCATGTTTCAGCGTTCATGAAACAAAATCCACCGACTCCTCACATAGGATCCTGGCTTAGCGGCCCAAACCGACTTCTTACGCCTCACGTGGGGCCTGACCGCAGGCGGCCACACGGACTCTCACACTGTCTCATCACCAGCTAAACAAGCCAGAGAAATTTAAAAAGTGCTAATGATGGGAGACCCCTTCTCTCCCTTCACCTCTCCACGCGCCAAGAAGCAAAAGCAGAAAGTGGGCCCCAGGTCCCCCTGTGGAGGTGGTGGGGGACACGACCCTGGGCGCCTCCTCCTGGGGGCAGCTGTGGGGACCCGATGGCCCACCCTGTCTCCGTGAAGCAGCTTTCTCGGAAGACACGCCATTTTATCACCTCTTAGGTACATTAAATATGTATGGGGACTCAAAAACGGTTTATAATAGCTGTTAATGAAAAATGAGAAAATAAATGGGCTCAAAATAAATGCGTTTTTTACACTGGGTAACAATTAACATTAATGAGGAGTCACCATACGTTACGCCGTACTCGGCTGATTAACTGTGTTGGAAATATATTTTAGAAAATAAAATATATTGTGTTACTGTAAACTGGCTTGCTGTGGGTCTGTGGGGGTGGGGAGGGAAACGAAACCAACGAAGGCGATGCTTCTCAAAGACGAAGAATCACAAAATTAAAGAATCAAAAATTCATAATTAGTGTTCACAGCACAGCTTACTCCTATTAGAAATGTATTAATTAAAGTGATGTATTCATAAGGTTGGAAGCTTAATACATTTCTAAGAGGGGGAGAGGAATCCCCAACGTGTAAAAACAAACATAAGAAATTAAGGAGTCTGGGGACGCCTGGGTGGCTCAGTTGGTGAAGCGGCTGCCTGCGGCTCAGGTCATGATCTCAGGATCCTGGGACTGAGTACCGTATCAGGCTCCTTGCTCAGCAGGGAGCCTGCTTCTCCCTCTGCCTCTGCCAGCCACTCTGCCTGCCTGTGCTCTCTCTCTCTGACAAATAAAATCTTAAAAAAAAAAAAAAAATTAAGGAGTCTGAGTTATCCATGCCTGCTGAAAACCAATTTTAAAAACAGATGTTCCCATGGCCGGGCCCCTCGGCGTTCCTACAGGTTGCCAGGGCGCCTCTGAGGGAGGCTGTCATTAAGGTCACTTCCCGAGGCTGAACTGCTGGCAGAAGGCCCCGGAGCCACACAGCTGCCCACGTCCCTACCTTGTGGAGTCCAGTGAGGGCTTCGTCCGCCCCTGGCTGCTCTCTTCCCAGACGCTGTTGGCCAGCTCGTTCCCAATGGATGACATCACCTTAATAAGCTCGATGGGCCAGTCGTCGAGGTCCAGAGACCGGACTCGAGAAAGGTGGGTGCCCAGGTTCCGGTGGATCCCTGAGCACTCGATGCACATGAGGGCTCCCAAGTTCAAACTGGCCCAGTTCGGATCTGTGGGAAGAGCAACATCAGACCATCATCAGTCATTCCGGGATGTTCACATCCCTCCCTAGAGTCACGGGACCTGCGAACACTCCCTGGCCAGTCCTCCATGCTGAGTTAGGCATCTTGAAAGGTTTGATATGTTGGGGACGCCTTTTAAAAACCTGGCTTCGGCCAAAGCGTAGGAGTTTCCCACGTGATAAACAGGTGCAGGCACTGGGTTGGACACAGAGATGCACGTTCTAATACCTCAGCAGCAGCATCCTTGAGAGCACCGATGCTCGTGGAAAAGAACTGCACGTGACCCGGCATCCACGGGGGATGGCTGCTGACAGAGGGCGAGCGAGGGACTGCGCAAGAGGATTTCCAAAGCTACAGTGTCCCTTGTAACCAGCCATCCCTGCAACTCTAGGCACATCCGAGTTTTCATTAGTCATATGATGGACACGTCTGCCAATGTCAAAGACAAAGGCAGGCACACTACCATGAAGACATGGTTTTCTGAGATCTTCTGTAAGGGCAACCACTGGAGCAACTCCTACCATCTATCACTGCGGGCAAGATGGGGGGCTGGGTCTGCTGTTTAGGTTATGGCCTGGCTGGATCAGCCCTGACCTGCAGAATGAATGGTGATGCTTTAGGCTGTGAGAATGCACCAAGGACAACAAATTAGTTTAGAGAACACCACCGGAACCCTTAAGCTGGATCATTCCCTGTGTGAAAGTGGCTGGCAGCACCGAAGACGGAGGACTCAGGCCCAAGGTTGACTTGTGCCGGAATCTACAGCTGATTTGCGAAGACGGGGCTCACCTGGACAGCCAGTGGTTTTAACCACCAACAGACGCAAGGAAGGCTTAAGTCATCCAGGGATAATCAATATTTACTCCAGGGACACTTAAAGAGTCAACAAAAAAAACCAGGAATGGCCTTGTGCTAATTCATCAGAAATCAGCCAGCCATTTCTTTCATATTTAATACAGCCTCTGGGAGGTGGGGATGGATACCATGGGGGGGGGTACAGGAGAAGGAGATCTGTGACTCGGAGATGTGCTGGGCGGGAAGAGGAAACATACATCTCAAATAATAGCAGTAAAAATAAACAGAATGAGGAAATGCAGATTACATGCTGAAGGGTAGAGTCAAAGGAATAAATGCACAGGCAGCATGGGAAGGAAGAGGTCAGCCATAGCAGGCGCCAGAGGGCAGGCTACACGGAGGAGGGCTGGCCTGGGCCCTGTGGGGGGATCAGAGAAGAGGGTGGGGTGCTGAACAGTTTGCAGAACAACTCCACCGAGCCCCTTCACAGCCCAACTCCTGCACTGGCCACTTCTGAGTCCGCACCCCTCAATCCCAACCTGGCCTCCACCCCCACCTTCCCCTTGGAGCCGGGCAGCCAACGTCATCAGGTCGGGCAAGATCAGGACGGTGTTCAGCCATCGTTTTACTTGACCTCTGGAAGCTGCTTACAACACTGACTTTAGATGGCTTTTTGGTCAATGCCCTCTCGGGATTTTTCTAGCACTTGTCTGGCTTCCCAACTTGATTTCCTTCCCAATTCTTCCTCCTGAACCTGCCCCTTACTTCAGGGGGCTCTGCAGGCTCATCTCTGTATTCTACGCTCTTCCCAGCAAACCCTACCCAACTGTGGGTCCCAGTACGACCCACGTGCTAACAATTATCCACGGATACCGCCCACCCCAGGGGCGAACATGGACATGCTCCTCTCTCTGAGCAGAACCTGTAATGACCACCGTACATTTGCACTCGGAAATCTTGCAGGTACCTCCCTGTCGACATTTTGCCCTTGAATGTCGTCTCCAGCAAGGGATAGCTCCATGCCAGCAAATGGCTCTAATTCACCCAGTTATTTAAGCCGCGATTCTGGGAATCGAGCCTGATCCCTCCATCACCCCCAAGCCCATCACCAAGTACTTTGGTCTCGATGTTCGTCCCCTCCTTGTCTACACCGCTCCCACCCTCGTCCATGCCACTGTCACCACCAGGAGGCAGCGGCCTCCTGTCTGCGGCCTTGCCTTCCAATGGCCCGCAGCCCGCGTTCCACGTGTCGGACTGCGGCCTCCTCGGCACATCTGACCGTATCCTGCCCCTCCTCAAAACCCCTCCGTGGCTGCCATCCGGCCTTCGGATCTGACCCACAATCCCGACCAGCAGGATCAGAAGCGATCCCGTCTTTGTGCGCGTGTCTCTCAGGAGCCCTTCAGTTCCCTGACCGCCACGCGCCGTGCCCCTCTGCGTGGCCGGCATCTCTTCCTGCTGGCCTCGGCACACGGTTCGCGTCCTCATGGCAGCCTCCAGCTGCTCCTGAGAGACCTCCACACACACGTGCCTCACGTCGCAAAACCCGCCGTGCGTCGGGCAGGGCCGGGGCTCTTCTCGTTCGTGACCCCGCGGAGCCCGCCTCTGTGAGCAGTTTCAGGCAAAGGAAGGAATGGCCCAACTAGAGCAGAGGCCCCGTCCCCAGGGCCGGCAGGAGGTGGGGCCCACGCGCCAGGACGCCACGAGGCCCACGTGCCCACCTCCACCCATCACGGCGCACTGTGGGTGAAAGCTTTTATGTGCTGTCCCCGCTGTGCCCCATGCCACTCACTCCCACTGTGGGAAGATCCATTCACTAGGCGCCAAGCCCCTCTCACCTCCGCAACCATTCTGAGTTACCCCACGGGCACAGGACCCCAATGACCCTGACCCCTGGTTAGGGACACCATGTAGTGTCGCCCTACCCCGTCCCCCTCCAAGCTTCCGAGACCGGCCTGGTGTGGTGTCCCCTGGAGAAGGACCGCACACACAGGACACGTTTCAATGACTGCATGCAGATCTCCACAGAAATCAGAAATACCTAGGGTGGGGGGGGGGGAGGTGAAGCATTGCCGTGACCTTCCATCACCTCAGGAAGACCCGTGGCCGCAGGGCTGCCGGGGGGATGGCCTCATCTCTGCCCCAACAGATGAGAACAACGTGTTGGCAGCTGTCAGCATCCTCGCGTTGCCGGGGACACTGCCGAGTCACACACCTCGCTCCCTCCAGGATGCCTCGGGCGCTGCGGCCTAGGCCGCCACCTCAGGCCTACGGGCGAGTCCAGCACGGCCTGAAAGCTCTGGATGGTCTCCAGTGTCCCAGGGCAGTGAGCCCCACTGGCCTGGCGGCGCGCGCCCTCCTGCCTGCCTGCCCCTCGAGAGCGTCCTCTGTGCTGCAGGCCCCGTGTGGGAGACGAGGCTAACGATGACCATCCCCGTGGGGCCTGTCCTGAGGGTTAAGCGGAGGGCTTCGATTCCACGGGGCAGACCAACAGGGAAGAGACAGGAAAAACATGCCGCGTGTCGGGCAAGTGTCTGTCCACGCAGGTCAGGCCAGGCGGCCACCACGCCAGGGCTCCAAGCTCTCGGGTTCTCAAGGGCTCCGGAGGATGGACTTCCCCAAACACGTTCCTGGTGCAGAGTTGGCAACAGGTGCCCTGAACGAAGACTCCCACCGTCCGATGGGTCTGGGCCACGTTTGTCATCTTTCCGGCAGATTTCCCAGAAGCACGGGTGTCCAAAGGCTGCGGCTCCTCGAGGGGCGGCCGCCACGGTTCTCCAAACTCCCCGCATCACCGCCTCCCTCCGCAGACGGGCCCCCCGAGCTAAGGAAGCTCCCAGCCCAGTCTGGGGTCTGCCAGGTGTAGACAGGCGGCTCCCGGCAGTCTGGCACATTCTCAGGAAGAACGACGGGTGGGTGGGGTTCCTACAGCTCCAAACCCCGCGTGTCATGGAAATGCCCAAGCTCCACTCCCCGCCGCCCCAGGGGAACACAACTGAACGGGGGGTGCGGTGTTCACAAGCCAGGGGAATCATCCAGAGAGGCGTCTGTGGCACCCGGAGCCCAAGGTTCCTCCCACGTGACCACCGGACACAGGACCACGAAGCAAAGGGCCCTGCTCTCAGGGCGACAGAAAGCCAATGGGGGGGCCCACACCTTCAAGTCCCCCTCAAGCCTCTCTAAAGATCCCTTTATAATGATAACAGTAATGGGCTCATTTAAAGATAGGTGTCGAGTACGAAGGACAAGGAAAGGAAATTTTTGGAACTACCACTCACTTCAGTCAACTTATTTTTTATCTTTGCATATTTACGTGGAAGAAATGCGCCACAAGACTCTCTCCGGTTTCTGTTCACTGAACAATCTACATACGTACTTTCTGTTAAAAATAGTTCTTGGGGTTGGAACACTTCCTTTACAGCTATCACTCACGGCCGGTGCCAGAGCCGACCACCACCTCTGTCCCCAACAACGCTACGGAGGACAGGAGCGCGGGCTTTGTTCCTACTAGCGTGCTGCCCGTCACTGCCGAGACAGCAGCCACTCTCCCCTAACTTGATCCTCTCTCCGCAGAGAACACCAAGCTATCTGGGACCCAAAAAAGTCATTTTCTTATTCTCATTTCTCCTTTCTCAACAAAACAAAACAAAATAAAACTGGAAAACAAATAAAAAGAGAAAGCCCATTAATCAGTAAGAAGGACCAAAACCCAGACCCGGTTCCCAGGGCCCGCAGGCAGAGGGCAGGACACGCTTTCCTGCATTTCGGCTCCAGCAGCAGAGTAGGGAAGCCTCGATCCCACCGGAGCCCAAGGAAGCATCCCCAACATCTGTGGCCTGGCAGGCCCACGCCCTCCTGCCGGAACCCTCTGGAAGCATGAGGGATGACCTCCCAGCTGTGATGCTGGGGGCTGCAGAGGTGTCCTGTGCCTTCCCCGGGAAGATGCAGGCAGGACCAGGTCCCTGGGTGAAATGAGGCTCTCCGGGGCCCCGCAGAAAGCAGCAACCTCTTCTTGACCATGTTTCTTCTTTGACACCCAGAAACCAGAACCTCTCCTTACATTTAATGTTTGACCACTGCGTGTACTTGCACACACCGAAATACAGGCCACTCAACATCCAATGTCCTAAGACACACGTGCTCACTACACAATTAGACGACCCGCGTCACCAGAGACCCTACTGCTTTCAGAAAGAAGTGAGGTCAATGTTCTGGAATGCATCCTTACAGATCTTTTCTGCCTAAATCCCTGAGATGACTCACTAGGGTCTCCTTGACTCACTGCCTAAGTATTTTGTCATTTCCAAAGCATTACAAAGTTTCTCCATCTCAATGAATATATATTTTTTACATAACTTTAGTTTTAAATTTTTTACTTCTTAAGGTTAAACGTTATTGCACTGAGAAGACTTCACCGTGAATGGTTCTTCCAGTTCTGCACATTTGGGGTGTTCTGGTTCTTTGCTCTGCAAACAGCGCTGCGAGCCACACCTTTGAAGCACCGTCTCGGCGCCCCTTTGCTCACTCGCATGGGCTCGGTCCCCGGAGGCCACAGCTGGAGTGTAGGGCGTCCACTTGCCTGAGGCTTGTTAGGTACATTGCCAAAGTGCTCGGGGAGGTTTTAGAGGTCGTCATCTGTGTGTGGGTGGTGCCCCCCCCCCCGCATTTTCTCCAAAATTGGGTATTTCGATTTAAAAACAAAAAGCCTTTGCCAACGTGATCTCTGTCCCTCGATCTTATTCTCTGAAAAAATACAGCAGGCAGGCAAGGAGCTCTGCTTGCTCTTTCTGTGGCCCCGGATATAGAACTCGATACCAAACTCCCCCCTCAAACTTCCCGTTTCCTCCCTCGTAAGTGGGGCCTCGTAAGTGGGGCAGCACCAACATTCACAATCATGAGAACTAAAAAAGATAGCGTCCTCGCGGGTTTGGCACAGGCCCGAAGGAGACGAAGCGTTTAAGGAATGGAGCTCGGGATCTCTTTCTTCTCCGGACTTGTCACCCTCGGCCTATCCCCCCCATCGTCCCTGCGTATCTGCTCAGGGGCCTCCCTTCCCCACTGCTCGCGGCCCCGACCCCACACCTCGGCACTCGAGAGACCCACGTGCTCCCAGAAGGGACTCCCGACCTCCAGCGTGCCCAGCACCACTAAGCCGCGGAATCATCGCTAAGGGGCCCCGGCTGTATGCAGCAAACAGTCGTAGGAGCTTCTCCTGACGGAGCCTCTAACAGCTTTAAAAATTCTTACTTTAACCACTTTCTGATAAAAACACACACTTAATCAGTACTCTCTTGTAGCTTCCTTTCACGACACATTTTGAAAGGAAAATTTAAAACTTCAAACAAAAGAAGATACTTTAGAGAAGTTTGTCAAGACACCTGAAGAAGAGACCCTTTCTCTCCCTTGGGGACCACAGACACAGGCCCGGTGACCCTTCCCGTTCCTGCCCTGCAGCACAGTGGCTGCTCAGAGGGGCTCCCCGCTTCCCTTTCACCTAAGAAGCTGAGTTAGTGCCCCTGTTTACGTGACCATCCCCCAGGGCGGCCTCCGCCTCCCTCCACTGCTCTGCTCCAGTCTGCAGGCGATGGGAGGGCCAGGCCAATCTCCCCAAGCACAGCTCAGAAGCCATCTCACCCTGCTCTGAAACGCAAAGGAGTTCCCGCTGTTTACAGATGAAGATAAAGGCTCTCATGTTCTCCGCTTAGCATCCTCACC
>CM052883.1:169274111-169297700 GCA_028534135.1 Potos flavus | reverse complement strand
CACCTGTTCAGATCCCACCAGCTTCCAAAAGCCCCTCTAAACGCCAACTTCTGCACAAAGTCTGCTTGAGTGCCATGTGCCCGGGAACAGCCCTTCTCCATGGTGGCAGGTTCTGGGGTCTCTGGGTCCTGCCTCGCCCACTGGGCTCGGGCTCCAGGATGGCCGGGACCACATCACATGCCTCTGATTCCCAGGTGACACCGAGCCTGGGGCCAGTGACTTTCACCCGGTCTCAACTGGATCTCCCTCTCGTCCAAACTTTGTGGGTTTTGTTTTTTAAAGATTTTGATTGATTGATTTGAGAGAGAGAGAGTGCACGCACCGAGCGGCAGGGAGGGCAGAGGAAGAGGGAGAAGCGGACTCTCCGCTGAGCAGGCAGTGAGATGCGGGGCTCGATCCCAGCACTCTGGGAGCACGACCTGAGCTGAAGGGAGATGTTTAACCGACTGAGCCACCCAGGCGCCCTGCGTCAAAACTTCGTTTTTCCATAGCAACAACGTAAAATACGACTGGAAGAAGTTTACTGAGTGCCCCCAGCATTGGGCTAAGGGCTGGGACGTGGAGAACTAAAAGTCGGTCTTTAACCTCTAGGGTGACAACAAGACGACTTTCTGAGGGAACAGAGTATCCGTGCTGGACGGCGGGAAGCACGAAGTCAAACTGGCTCACTCCAAGGCACGAAGCCGTCACGATGAAGTCTATCAGTTCAATCGGAGGCTTGAGTGTACAGTGACTTTCACATTAAAAAAAAAGAGAATTTTACAATTAAAAAACCAACCCCAGAAAGCTCTGGGGAGGAATTAACAATTGTGCTGCATTTTTACGAAAAAGCAAACAAGCATATGATCACTGATGAAGCAAAAGGTTAATTCCTGGTTACGGCACTGATCTGGGCACACGGCTGGACCCCGGGTTGGCATGACCGCTGTGAGCCACTGGGGAGTCTGAGGCAGAAGGCAAACCTAGGCTTGAATGCAGGCTACTGTGTTCAAATAAAATCCAAACACGAGTATTTCAGTTCTTTAAAAGTCGTCACATCACATCATAACCCTTACGTGCCGAAGGACCGATGTGGGTCCACTGGGCCCTGGGCGTCGCCAGACCGCCCGCCTCCCGTGTGCGGGGCCCGGCCCCCTTCCCCCGGCCACACTTACTCTGGGTCTCGCAGTCCACGCAGTGGGAGTTCCCGCGGATGTTTCGTATCGACTGCAAGGCCATGGCCTCACTCTGGCTCGTCAGTCGGGACTGGGCACAGAGGAAGACAAAGGCAAGAGGTGAGAACCCCGGGAGACACTGACGCAGCCCCTCGTAACGTTGGGGCAAAACCAAACCGTTTGTCAGCAGATACAGGATGAGGACCGTCTGAAGCAGCCACTCCTGAGGTCTTTGGGGGAAAAGCATGGCCGCTGGAGAACACTGCGTGCCCTGTGTTAAGACCTGTCCGATGAGGGGGCTCTGCCAGGAATGAGGACAGAGGTACGTTCTGGGTCATTCATGAGTGAACACAGACCAACCAGCACCCGGAGGACAGAAGTGCACAGCCGCCCCGTTGGGTCTGCTTGCTCCGAAGATGGAAGAAGGGGAAATAATTTGCTTATGAGCCACGGGTCAGGGCTTAATCAGAGCCACGAGACATAGCTCCTGATTCCTCTCCAGGAACGCACGGCCACGCCACGCTTCATGCCTTAGAGATGCACTTTTCACATTAAGAGTATCTCAGTTGCTATAGCAACAAAGTCACTAAGGAGGGTGGAGGGCAGGGAGGGGCACTGGTTCTTAAACTGGTACTTAACCCTCTTCTCTCTACAAGTTAAAGAAACACCGAAGGGGGAAAAGAACAACGTGAGAATTTATAAGCTATGATGTGATCATCCATGCTTAAGTTTTATCAACACTATATGTATTCTTCTAGCCTGTTTTTAAAAGCACACCTGTATGCATATGTGTACTTTAAAAAAAAAAAGCCAGACTGTATTGCTTTGGAACCTGTGCTTTTAGCCTCAAGACACAGGGTCACTTCTCAATGCCACCCCCCATTCTCCCATGTCATCATTTTGAGTGGCTGCATCCCATGCCACTTATAAGAACTTCTTTCTGAAGTTTTCTTTGGTGGACATTTAGGTGGTTTCCAATTTTTCTCCACTGTAAATAGTGCTGTAAAGAACTCACTTATTGCAGAAACTTTGCCTGCATTCGTCATTACTTACTGATGGCAAATTTTTGGAAGCAGAGGTGCTTGGTACAAGAGTATGTACTGTTTTTAAGCTAACTTTATTTATTTTTTTAAGTAAACTCCATGCTCAACATAGGGCTTGAACTCATGACCCCAAGATCAAAAGTTGCAGGCTCTACGGACTGAGCCAGCCAGGCACCCCAGGATAGGTACTGCTTCTAAAGCCTAATGATGCATACATTTAATAATGGTTAAACCCACACAAGTATCAGAGGACACTTAAAATAAGCTTTAGTTTTATGTCAGAATTCATAAATTGAATCATCTCACGTCAAACTGTTTGATGTGGAATAACCAATTGCTTACTACCTAATAATATAAAGTGTAATTTATTCATTTCTATTCTCTAATTAGCATAACTGCATTATTAAGATTTGGTTCCCTTTGGTGGGATACCCCAGTATTCAAAGTGCACGTAACAATTTACGTTGGCATCTGGAGTGTGTGTGTGTGTGTGTGTGTGCGCGCGCGTGCAGAGGGATGTGTCTGTCTGTGTGTCTGACTTATACAGCATATGTACGCCCGTGCCTGCATTATCCACAGGCAGCCAAAATTCCTCAGACCTCATTCTCGTTGAGTCTGTTTTCCCGGCAGCTCTTCCTTGGGCGGGACTTCCGTGCTGTGCACTGTGACAGCTACTCAGTGAACACCCAGGGGACAGCTGTGAGTCTGTCTGCCCTGGCGCTCGTGAGTCCTTCCAGGGAGAGTGCTGGCACACACAGCGAAAACAGTCAGCACTGTAGGCAGGTGTCTGCATCACGCCCGGGAGTGATGCTGTGCGTTCTCCCGAAGAGCTGGGAAGAGTCCGGCAAGGGCGTGACATGGAAACACGAGACAGGAGATGTAGATCTTCCTGAATCTGGAGGGTGTGGCGTGGATTCGAGTCTGACGTGAAATACCGCGACCGTGTACGAGATTTGGCAGATGTGTGTGTGTGTTCGGCCATGTGCTCTCCCCACTCCTGTCCTGAAACCAGAGTCCCATGCTTTGTGTGTGATATGTGTCGCCGATCCCCATCCATGAGGAGATCCAGAAGCTTCCCTGCATTTGCTTCAGGAGCCCTGTCTGTGGATGTGAGTCAGTAAAGCCAAGGTTCTCAGAAAGGAAAGGCAGTGATCCTCCCCACCTTGGTATAAAACATCTTTAAAGAAGAGAAGCAAATTACATTAGAATAATAACGGCTGTGGTCTGGTTTACCCTGGTGAAAGAGGGGAGTAAGGTAAGACACTCCACCTTTCCAAAAGACAGACTCCCTTCTCAAGCTGAGCAGGAATCATCGGTAGAGGTTTCTTCAAATGGTCACAAATGGAGGGGGCAGGTCGGTGCGCAATGCTCTTTCTCTCCTTTTCTGGTGGATCATAGTTTAAAAATTTGAAATGTTCTTTGAGACTTTACAATGTCCCAGAGAAGGGGTTGAGAACATCTACTCTACTGAAGCAACGAATGAGAAAAAAGCCATAATGGGAATATCCCTGGCAGTGGTCTAGAAAATGCGGCTTACGGATTTTTGTTTTGTTTTGCTTTTCTGGCTAAACAGCTGCAAAGAATCACCTCTGATGACTGAATAAAACACACAGCAGGCTTTATCAGCAGAGATTACAGAAAGGACACTGTCTCCCCGCCCCCTGCCCCCAAACGCCCTGCAGACTCATCTGCGTTTTTCTTTTTCTCTCTCCTTTTCCTTTTCCTTCCGTAGCAAAAGTCAGTGTTCTAACCTGACATGGGTTTGAATTTTGTGCATTTGTGGGAAGAGAACAGTACATCTTTTAAGTCTCCCTCTCCTCCTGAGTGTATTCTGCCTAAAACAAAATAAATGTCGACGCAGAAGCCGCAAGAGTCTAAAAGATCCCATCGTCCACCATGAAAAGGTCAATGCTTTCTATATGGGATTAGTCGAGAGAGTCAGGCTGTAAAGCGGGATGTCCTGCCACAGGAACATGGTCAGGCTAGTGTACTCATACTCGATACCTATCCACACAAAGTGTTTTTTTTTTTATTCTTTTCAATTATTTAGCTTTTGGCTCTGGAAGAATAAGTGGCTCTCGTCAGCCACACACATCACATGATGTGTCCCCTCCCCGGGCTTTCCTCTGGGCCTCCACCTCCCTTTAACGATCAGTGGCTCTTGATTTCGGGGGGCAGCCTGCTAAGAGTCTTACCTTATTCTTGCTGCTCTCACATGACTGCAAGCTGGCCAGGATCTGGCTCTCGACGGCCTGGACCCACGCGTCTCGTTCTTCATACGTGGTGGCTTCAAAGTGCCACGTCTGGCCAGTGAGGGACACAATGATAAACTCAAAGTTTTCTTCTTGTTCTGAAACACAGAGTGGTGGGGATGAAGAGTTTAGCTTTCATGAGACGCAGCCCCTCTGCCCGTCCTCGGTCATAAAAGTGCCTTTGGGTTCAATCGCGTCTGCATGGGGCTGGCGGCACACACAGGACGGCCCGACTACACAGCGGAGATCTGAATCTACAGACCTCCAAACACGCAAGATTTGGTTCCTAAAGCCAGCATGGTTTAGCTGGGTTTCAATCAGTGCTTGGGGCATGAGGAAAAATGAAAATCAGTGTGTGATGTCCGTGTCTCTGTGTTGGGCACAGAGGAAGCCACTCAGGAAAATAACACCGCCACTCGCTGCACCATCGAGATATCTGTGGGGGTGAAAATTCAGTTAATGGCACTAATCTTGGGGTAGAGTCTTGATTTCTCTCAGGCACCTGCGTGTAGATCTGCAGACTGACCCACGGCAAGCAGGGATGCCTGGGGGCTTCTGCCCTTTACCGGCAGGAGACCCGTTCCGGGGAGGAAGGCTTTCATTCCATCGTCTTCCGCCTGGAAAGTGAGTGGGACTTAGGTGATTTGAGGCGACATCACGGCTGCCATGGTGTGACCGTCTGCCCGGGGAAGGCTGGGACCTGCAATCAAATCGTGCTGTACCACTTGCCACGGTGGGGTCTTCGGACGGATTCTTGCCTCCTCCGAGGCTCACTTCCGTACCCTTAACCTGGGGGGAAGGCCGCCTACTCCAGGGCCACGTGGCGGCTCAGTGATGTGCGCCGCTCAGGCTGCCACGGCCTGGGCCACAGGAGACCCTCTGCGCTCGTCCAGCCCCGAGACTGCCACGGACATGAGAGGGGACGGGGGCGCCACATACAACCAGCAATGACCAGTTACCAACAACCATGGAGAGACCTCGAGCTCGAGTTTTAGGCACAACGTCTCATTTGAGCTGCAGTTTGCAGGCACGGGGCCGCGAAGCAGCTACGTTCCGATCGGCCCGTGAGCCCGTCAGCCGTTCTGAGAACCACCGAGACCCGCCGAGCGGACCGCTGCCTAGGTGATCACTCTGTCACCTGCATGTGTCACGTCTACCGCACCAAGCCCCAATCTTCCACACTCTCGGCTCCCGAGCACCCCTCCCAGCCCCGGACCTCCAGCCCCTGACCTTCGCCCAGCTCCCTGCTGCCCAGGCCAGACCCGCCCTTCTCGAGGCTGCTCTCCCCCAAGAGCCCTGCCTCCCCGGAACCCCTCCGCCCCGAGACAGGGAGGCTGTCCCGCACGTCATGTCCTTCCCTGCTTCCTTCTGTCTCAGGAGAGGAGCAGCCTCGGCCACTGTGGCGGACGGGCCCCTCCCATCTGATCCCAGAACCGGAACGTTCTTAACGCACAGCCGGCTCTGGGGAACCACTTCCCTAAAGGAGCTCGAACTGCCTTGGAAATGAAGCCATGCCACGTTTGCACAGAGTCTTTATGCATTCTGATGAGAACAGTATCGTGCTCCACGTAAAGTCACCATTTTAGAACTTAGTCCCTCGGGGAGCTGGAACCTTCTCTGATCGGCACCGGAAGGAGGGAAGGTGGGTTTGTCCACCGGCCAAACCGCTGCTGAAGGCCTTCTACTAACGCACCCGGTCTCAGGGAGCGTGACTGACGTCTGTCTGACAAGAGGGTCCAGCGCTCTCTCCGGCTTCTCAAAGGTCTGTGACGATCCTGGCGTTGTCCAAAGCCCGCGATGCAGTGCATTGTGGGGCGCAGGGGCCGAGCGCAGGTCAGGCCTGGCCCTGGCTGAACCGACGCCCTCACCCCGCAAAGGGGCCAAAAGCTGGGCTTCATGTGGAGAAGACCCGGCAGAGCTCAGGGAAGGGGCTGAAGGTGATGGGCCATGAAAGGCAAGGGCAGGGCCTCTGGAAGGCATCGCGAGGCGCAGGGGGCCTGGGGGAGCTGTCTTCCGCTTGCTGGCGGGGTATGTGAGCATGCTGCACTCTGACTCTCTCCGGCTTGAGTTCGGGAGAGACAGTAATAAGAGTTCAGAAGTGAGGGGGCATCGGAAATTCGACCCCAATCTATTGTGCTCTTGAGCCGGAGAACAAACGACCCTTGTGTTTACACAGAAGCAGAGAAGTGCACCTGCTGTGCAACAGGGGATGGAGGGGAGGCTGGGGGTGTGTGTTCCCCCTCCATCCCGGGATGCCCTTGGACACACGGCCTCATTGGGATTTTCGTCTTAAAAACTAGCTGTGGGGGGGGGCCTGGGTGGCTCAGTCGGCTGAGTGTCCAATGTTCATTTGGGCTGGGGTCATGATCTCGGGGTCCTGGGATCGAGCCCCACGTTGGGCTCCTGCCTCAGTGTGGAGTCTGAGATTCTCTACCTCTCCTTCTCTCTCAATGAATAAATAAAATCTTAAAAAAAAAACCCCAAAAACCCAATACCTCACTGTGACTTTCAAATAGTCTCCCCGTGACGGACCCACAATTATACCTTATAATTATTGTTTGAGGCACTACATCTGTGGATTCTTAAAGGCCCAGCTTCTTGATCCATGGGGTTTAATGTCCTAACACTATAAATTACAATCTCTTCTATATGCAATTTTGTAAGACAGTACCCTGAATTCATGTATTTTATGCAGAACCACCCCAGTGAACTGGTAGGCGAGATAAGAAAGAAAGAGTTAAGTCACAGTCAGGCCATCGGGAAAAACTTGCTAATTCACAGGTGCAATGTGACAACTGTTGATTACATCCACCTAACAGGCTCACACTTGCCTTAATCTGTGAAATTCAAATGCGCCACAAAAGCTCCCCCGATCAGGATTTTTTGAACCTCTCAGAGAAAAAAAAAATTTACGACCATTACCTTCCCAGTTAAATTTCTCCACCACTGGGCTGCCATAAAGCTTTCCTGCCAGAATCACGGGCTACCTCCCTTGGAACTAAGGGAAAGAACGGAGCTTGCTTTCCACCGATGACAGCTCAGGTGCATGGCTGCCGGGCAGCGAGCGGGGTGCAAGGGTTCCAGCGCGCGGGAGACATCGTCTGAGGGGCACCGGCGCACGCACAACCTCAGATGATTCGGCACAAAGCAATGAGAACACTGATGGGGGTCTGTGGAGCAGGGACACACGCCGAGGGGGGTCCGCGGGGCAGGGACGCACGTTGAGGGGGGTCCACGGGGCAGGGACACTAATACTTTTTATTTTGTTCCAGTGCGGTAGCTGTTAGGGAGAGTTCTCCACTGAAACACTTGTCACAGACTTTCAGATTCAACTGCTAGAGTAGAGTTTGGCTCTGTCCTATCAATTATGCAAACAGAACTTACTACGTATGCCAAATCTACTCGTGAGAATAAACATAGTTAAGTGTTCACAGAAACGTCACACTTCACTTCTTGCAAATCTCCAAAGGGAACTCTCGCTACAACACCTCCTCTGGGGCTTCTCCATCACTGTCAAAGTCAATCCCACCACTTGTCTTCTCCCTCTACTTATACTGGACACAATTTCCTTTTCTGGCATCTTCTATGCCACCCAACATTCCTGTCCCTACTTGAGGAAGATTCTCTCCCCATCAGAGCTATCCGCAGATCAACAGCCAACTTTGGGACGCCATACCCTTGAGAAGTTAATCCCCTGTCATGTGTCCTCTTCAGAGGGAGCCTGGAGGAAATTCAGCTTCTCAGAGATGACCTGTAGGCCTTTTCTACTCCGAGATGCTACGGGAGGGATGCAGGACAGTTCTCAACTTTTTTGTAACACGGAGCTTTGAGCAGCTGCCAGGCATCCGCGTGGAGGATGCGAGGCTGGCTTCAGGCTCCTGGAGGATGAGTGCTACACTCAACTAGCAATGTCTGCCCTAGAGGAAGGAAGGGGGCACTCGACACGCTTGCCATCGCTTTGCCGTGCTCAGAGTTTTCTTTCTAGCTTATAAATCACAGCTTCTTCTCCTCCCTTGCCCTCCTTCACCGACCACCAGTGAATATATACCCCATGTTTAGTTCACGGCCTCCCCACCCCCTCACCGCCTCTGAGGGTTCATTTCCTTCCAAAGCATAGACAGTCACTTCTAATGTATGTGGACAATTCTCATACCTGTATCTCTGACCCCCAGATCCAATCATTTGGGGGATTTTAAAAATGCCCACAGATACTCTTTAAATATTTTGTCCTCACATCAAATTAACATGCATGAAATAGAGCTGCTAGAATCTCCAAATGCTCCTCTTCGGTTTTCACTATTTCTCTTAATGGTGATAATGCTATTTCTACTCATAAACCTTCAAAGTCACCCAGATCCCACCTTCACCTCTCTTCCCACAGCCACCTCATTTGTTGCAGCACTGCTTACCGACCTCCCTGCTCTGTAGGATTCTCTTCATCCCCTACCTCTGGCCCTCAGCTGACTGGCGTTTACCTCAGTTTACCGTGCAACGACTGTGCGCCATGCTCCTCCCAGGGGAGCACCTGGGCGTGGCTTCCACAGACACTTCTATCCATACCGCCCTGCAATATGGCAGACCGACGTGTGCAGGGCTTCTCCACGAAACGTGCTTGTGATCGTACGGACGGCCTGATCGACCAGCCTACCCTCTCTCCCCCTCCCCGGGGCCCCAGGAATTCAGACGCCAGAGCAGCGAGCACGGAGAGCTAAATGCCTACAAGTGATCACCACCCTAGGGGCAAACACCTTTGGTGGCACAACAAATAAGGTCATAATAAGGTGGGAGAGAGAACCTCGAGAGACCACCCCCTCTCCCGCAATCAGGCTCGGAAGGGCATACGGGCCCTGGCTTTGTAGAGCCTCCTTGGCTCCCGGCATCTGCATGCAAGGAAAGCATTCTGCAAAGATCCACCACGTGTGAACGCGATACCAAAGACACGAAACACACAAGAAACAGGACAGTAAATTTAGATCCAAAGGATTACAGATACCGAATTTAAAGTAACTATGCATGAAATGTATAAACATAAAAAATGGAATCCTAAATTTTCAGGCAAAAGGAGACCATGAAAATTGATCAGGCAGATCAGAAAAAAGGGTAGTTCTTTTGGAAATTGAAATGATAACTGTTAACACAACCCCCCAGGACAGGGTGAAGGGGGAGCTGCCGGGGGTGTGGTGGGGGAGTGAAAAACTGGAGGGCAGAACTGGTGAGACTGAATAGAGGGCGCAGTGAGGCCGCTGCGGAACAAAGTGACGGGGATGTGGAAGGTGGGACGCACACCTGACGGCCGGGCAATTTGCGGGAGCCTCACGGGACTGTGAATGACACGGGGCTCTAGGCTCCGAAAACTCGACCAGGAAGGGTCGCAGCCATGAAAAACCACACCAGAAGCTTATGAAACTATGGAAAACCAAAGACCAAAAAAGCTCCTTAATAACACAAAGCAAGAAAAGGTAGATTGCTCTTAAAAAAATGGCAGCCGAATGGATGATGGATATCTCAAGAGCAACAACCAAAACTGCAAGACAAGGATAATATCCTCGAGTCCTGGAAGAAAATAATGTCAGTCTAGATGTGGAAGCCCAGAAAACCTTCTTTGAAGAAGAAGAGTGGAACATATTTTATGTGGAAAAAAGAAAAACAGTAGAAAGAGTCTATTACCAACAGATCCTCGCTAAAGGAGCTACTAACAAATATGCTTCAGAAGTGTCTAGAAAAAAAGGCCAGCGCTAGGGAAGGATTGGTGAACAGATGAACAGATAGAGATGTAGATGCATCTAAGCAAAAATCACGTCAAATACTCCTTCTGAGAATAAAGTCTCATTTCAAAGGACCAGAGACAGGCTGGCAGGGAGAGGACATTGGAACCAGCGTGTTCTCGGGAGGCCTACTCCTCTGTAAGGGGGTGAAGGACGAATTAGACACACATTAGATAGAGTATCACGGTCAACCTCTACAAGAAAAGAAGATGCACTCTTCCAAATCAGAAGGGGGAAACATTTAAATAAGAAAAAGAAATAGGACCAAAATCTATTATCGAACTAGGACTAGAAGGGAACCCCCTTATGTTGGACAAAGAGTACCTATCGGGCCCCGTAGCATCATTATTCTTAATGATGAACTGTTAGAAGAAGCAATCACTTCCTGTAGTTCAAAGGTACTCAAGGCAAAGATGCTCATGTAACAGCCTTTGTTCAACCCTGCTGGCTCAGACATAACAGAGTAGAGAAGATCTAAACACTGGAAAGAAAAAAATGCATGGATTACAGGACTGTTTACCTAAGAAACCACAAGTAATTTAGATTTATGAGAAATAAGAACCACCATTAGTAAATGGACGGTATATAAGACCAATATAAAGAAATGTTAGTTGTATTTCTGTACGCTAGAATAAAACAAGTCATATGTAAATATATCTGTTTACAAATGTATTTCCTCCCATCTGTGATAGGGAAGGATCCAACGAACCATGAATAAGCCGATTTAACTTCGTTGCTAAAGGAACAATATAAAGGGTCACTGGAACCTGCAGTCACTCCTAGCAGGCGGTGAAGAGCACACCCCACCCTGTGTTTCGAGATGATGGACGGACCAGAGTGTGCAAGCGGCCAGAGCGGGTTTCATGCCTCGTCTCCTGGAAGCCCAGACCCTGGCTGGATCTGCTAATTGTAATGAAACACCGGTAAGGCACAGCAAAGCACAGAACAAATGGATGGAAGACATCCTGTGACCCAGCCTGGCGGACACGGGCTCCCGAGGAGAGGAGTGGACCTGGCAAGCTGAGACCGAGGGGTCGCCCCAACAACCCTGGAAAGCACAAGTGTCATGACCCAATGAAGAACCAACGGTGCAAATGCTCAAAACTCCGATTCATCCGAGACACTGGGCTTTGCCCATGGGAAGGCCTGGGGGTGACTGCCAGCCCAGAGAGGCCCACAGTCACAGAAACAATGAAGCCACGAACAAGGACGAAGTATGGTGTCACGGTAAGCGTGGTCACTGTGACACCTGTGTGTGCTGCTTCTAAGGCGTCCGAAAGTGCGCACAGAGGCCCAGCGGCCACGGGACAGGCGGGGGCGTCAGGACTGGTCCCCGATGGGACTCACCCTGAGCGGGAGCTCGATATGCACTCAAACACTGACACAGGCTTCTTTGGGGAAGTTTTCTCTTTTAGCCCAACTGCTGGGCCTTGATGTGGCAGCAGACGGGCCCTCCAGTGTTGCCCACCTGGCCCCAGCAACGGCTCCTGACAGATGCTGCCGCCTCTGGCGCTGGGCCGGCCTCTGCCGGGTGGGCCACGCTGATGGGGCTCCTCGCCGAAGTGCGAACGCAAACCTTGGGGCTACGTGGAGGAGAGGGGTCCAGCTCGCGTGGAGAAGGTGGACAGAACTCCGGCGCTGTCCCAGGAAAGTCCACTTGCAGTCCTCACAGGGGGTCCAGCGGATGCTTATGGCATCACATGTTTCCCCAGATAGTAATGTCTGTCTGTGGTTTTAGTTTTTGGGGGTGGGGTGATACGTTAACACTTAGAGATACAGTTAGAATTTCAGACCTGAATTATATCTATTATAGGACTATTCTCTGCCTCCCAAGATTAAAAAAAAATAAGAACAAGGATTACAGAGCAATTGCATTTTTAATCATGCTACGTATAATTTCCATGAAAGGATACTTTGTTTCTTTGCAATGAATCTACTGCGTGGAATAATAAATATAAAATGCAGTACTGATGGGCTCTAATTCTGTGTCAGGAAAAATACTAAGACCCTATCGGCATCATCTCATTACCTTTAATTATGCTTCTCTCTTTAAAGCGGCTAGGAGTGCTCTTTGTTTCTTGAAAACAAACATTTAAAGGAAAGGAACTCTCGGGGGTGTCCAGTGGGAGCTGGAAGGGTCTCCCCTCTTCCCAGTGCCCTTTCTGCTACTTTTCCTTGTTACCTATGTCAGACGAGCAAGGTGGGTGGTCTTTTAAAAGGAGGTTCCCCGAAATCTCTACCCAGCTTGTCACTAGCGTCGATTCTTTTAAGCTCGTCATGTCTGGAGAATGCCAGGGGACGGGATGACACACACCCGCCCTGCTGTTGTCACGGCTCTTGTGACGTGATGCCCTGGATGTGGCAGTCATGAGCTGGGGACTGTCCAGCTGCCGTTGTCAGTGATCGGTCAGCATCAGGAGGAGGGATAGTCCCATCTGCACCAGGACCGTCAGAGCACGTGACGGTCGTGGCTGCTGAGCTCTGTTCTAGTGGGGGGTGCGGGGGACGTGGGTCAAGCTTCCTTCTCCAGGTTTTCAGACCTGGGCTGGGGCCACAGAGCTCCTTCCTCTCTTACTGGGGACCTGTCAAGACATGTCCCACAGGTGCAGGGGCCTTGGCCCCTCCACGCCGAGGAAAAGCCGGGGGACGGAGGCCCACCCCCACCCCGCCCGGGGGAGGTGAGACGGCTGCTGACCAGCAGGGGGGAGTAGGACGGGACGCGCTGGATGCCCTCCAGGTTCCCCTCTAGCCAGCGGTAGCCCCGTTTCCAAACCCAGTCCTGATTCATCCCGGGGACAAAAGACCTTGCTCTGGTGGGAGACACCGACCCACTAACTGGCCATCCTACTGGGGTCAATGCCTAGTAAATCTCTAGATTTAATCCTTGGCTCATAGCAGTGACCGTTTACACCCATCAATAGCAGATTTTGGGACCCGAACATTTTCCCTTCTTCTGTATGGACGAACACGAATACGTTCCTCCTCATGGCCTGAAATGAATTTCTATCCGATGACACGGCCTCATTCCAATCACCGATGGGCCAGCAGGATTCCAGCCCATAATGAAGTGGCACGGTGATATTTTAGTTATATGCAACTACATAAAAAATGATAAAAACAGTAATTGGCAGTGTGAGGCCAATCAGTCAGAAAGACAGACCGAACATTACTCTTCACTGTCACCCTCATTTAAAATCTGAAGAGCGGGCGCGTGGACCCCAGGAACACACTCGCTATTTTTCCTTTCACTGATACAAACTGACTCTTCGCGACAATTACAGCAGCCTATGTTCAATCCATCCTGTAGAAACAGAAGTCAGGTTGCTGGAAGTCCTGCTGGTGCGGACGTCACGAGTGGGCTTCTCTGTGTAGGACACACACGTCACCAGCAACCTTCCGCCGTGGCCCCTGGGAGGGGAAATCAGCGCCGCGCACCCGCCGCTCGGGATGAAGAACTGTGTTGTCTCGTGCCGGTGACATTCCAGGGCTGAGCTGTTGAATAAAGTTTTGTGATTGGGCTCGCAGGGATTTGAACAGTTTTCCGTGTTTAACAGTTAGCTGCGGAGAGGTCCACTATAATAGTATTTTAGCGCCATGAACCTGTCGAAATCAACCTGCCCAATTATTCCAAACGACATTAATAACACCGGATATTACACTAATTGCGTCCAGTTTCTATGCAGACGAGGCCCCGTGGGGCTAATTTTGCCTCCTCAGGGGCAAGCAACTCAGCCATCAGACTGATTTCACGAGGAATCCCTCCTCATTACACAAGTCTGGGCTGTCAAACTTTTTTTTTTTAAAGGTTAATGGGCCAATCAGTCATCAATTATTTTTGCGGAGTCTTAGCAGACAAAGGGTTAAAGGACTCAACGCAGCTGCAACTGTGCTACATTTGGAAGCCGTTTGCAACAGGAGACCGCCTGGACCAGGGGTGCATTTTGGGCGAGCGGGTGGAAGGGGAGAAGAGCCGGCCAGATGCGAGCCTGTCTCCGGAGGTGGGTCTGGGCAACGGAGCAACCGCACTGTGTTCTTGCAAAGGCCCAGGCGACCCGGAGCCCTGTGCCCCGGGGACACACGACGGCGCGAAACTGTGAGATGCAGGCGTGATACGAGCAAGGACACCTCTTCTAAGTTTAGAAAGGCTCAGCGTGTTTGTCGCTGTCTTTGCCGGCGGGACGGAGCATCGGAGTCCATTCTCTGGGGCGCCTCTACTAACCTGGAACCCGGCCCCCCACGCTCAGCGCTATCCATGAGGCTGAGCGACAAACCTGTGATGACAATGTGTTCTCTCAACTGTGCCAGGATGAGACGCTCTGCACGGAGACATGTCCCCTTGAAGAGGCGGCCGAGGGAGGAGTCCAGGAGCCACGGAGCCCGAGGGTTCCCAAGCGCTCACCGTTTAAAATTGATCTGACAGTGAGATAGCCAAGACTTGCAGGGAAACAGAGGTCTTCTCCACTCCAGACTTCAATGATCGAGAATTAGGACTTTTGTTTTAGGGTATACCACAGTACCTGGATTAATAGGTCAATAGTCACTTCGACGTTTGGCCCAGCCTTTTTTTTTCTCGTTACCAAGTGAGCATAGCAATCGGGTTTCTCCCAGTTTCTGCCTGAAACTCCACGTTGTCTTTTCTTCATGTCCTTCCGATTTTGGGGTCCTCTCCAGGAACGCGCTTCCCTCTCCTGCCCTTCCTGCTCTGCCACCTGCCGACTGGGGGCCCATCCCACCCTTTGATCTCAGCTTCAAGCGTGAGGGAGGCATGAGGCTGGCCGGGGATGACAGAGGCGTGCTGTCCCTCCCTTTCTTTTGCCAGGAAAGACATCCATAATGGATCCTCAAGAGCCTGACGCAGCCTCAGAATCCTTCCTAACGCAACTCTGCACACAGCCATTGTCAGCTGGTCAAAGTTGGAAACGGAGGGGATGCATCTGCCGTTCTGCCCCCTCTCTCGGTCTACCACAATCTACGCACTGCAAGATTACTCGTGGTTATGTCGTATGCAGCCCCAGGCTTTTATGTTAATTTTCTGAGCCACGCATTTTGTAAAATACTAAGATATTTCTGCTTTCAAAGCATGTATGACATAGGCATGTGGTCTAGCTATTATACTCCATTATGAAAACTGTATGTGTTTAAGGTTTCAGCCAAAACCCACAATATAAAAAGTCCGTTTCTATTTATTTTAAGTATTTCTTCCATTCTCGTAGGACACAATAAATGTGAAGGAAAGCCTAAAGAATAGGGTCCAAGGTTGTGCAGAACCAAAATCTATGGCCACTAAATAATACATACAAAAACACTCCCTTCTCTTGCTCCAGAAGTTAATTTTAAGTAGAAAGGAAAACAAAAAACCAAAAACCATTATTTCTGGTCCTTAAGAACACACGCAGTTTGTGGTTTTCAGGTAAATATTTTTGCAAGCTTGGAATTTGGTAAATATCTTTGTTTAGCCCAGAGTCCAACAGAGGTGTTGCATTGTGGCTTAATTTAGGACACGAGCAGAATTAATTCTGTGAAGAAGCGAGTCCCCAGGGGGAGGTCACGAAGTTAGGGATGTTTACCGCTGTTGTCACAGGAAGATTCTCTTATTTTCCAAACACATTAGAGGGAGCCGGGAGAGCAGTCTGAGAGCCGGGCACCACGAAACTCCGTTCTATTAAGCTTTGGCTTCCAAAGCTGTGGGGTGCCAGGCATTTCTTAAATTAGGGAGAATACCTAAGACAAAGCTCCTGAAAAAATAAACAGTCAGATCCAAAACTGCCAACACTTCAGGATGGAGAAGACGGACGTTCGAGCATCTTCCCGGCACCTGCTCACGGCCCAAGCACCGCAGGAAAGCCCGAGGCCCAGACTCTCGGTTTAGAAAGAGAAAGAGAGCCCAGAGGTATCTGCCTTGATTTATCCGGTTCCTAAGCGGCGCTCTGCGTGTTTACCATTTGCTCCTCATTCTAACTTATGTTCGTCACTTTCCAGAGTCCCCGATCTCCTGGCGGAAGGAGTGTGTGGGCTCTGCCGTGCTGGGCGGGCCCTGGGCTGCCCTGGGGGGCTGCCCCCAGCTACTGCTGGCCGTGGGGTTGGTCGACAGTGTCTCGGTCACCCTTCGAAAAGTCGAGGGCTGGAAAGACAAGCACCCTCGCTTCTCTCCCCCAAAAGTCAATTCTGGAGTTACTTCCCATGAAAGAGTCTCTCCAATCTTAAATTAGCTGCATGAGTTCTTAATCTGTGCCATTCATCACCGACCAGCGTCTGCCTTGGCCGACTCTGCCCTCAACTAATACACTCAACAGGCCTAGAAAATGGTGCCATGGATACTCTCCACAGACTGTGTTCTTGGAGTGATCTGCCTATTAAATAAGTCTTTCTAAGAATTTCACCGTGACCCCTGCGGTCACCCCGACCGCGGGCCCAGCTCTGCGATCAGGGCTCGGCGTGCGTCAATTCATTTCTTCTCCAGTCATCCTTCCACGTAGGTTTCATTGTCCTCATTCTGGGGGAAGAAAATGAGGTAGGGGGAGGACAGACCCAGCAGGTCATCGGAACCCACCCAGCTGGGAAGTGACAGAACTGGGATCGGCTCAGGCGCGTCTGTTCCCAAAGCCAAATTTCTATGTTTGACGACTCCTTCGAGGACGACAGTGAACAGAGGTGGGGGAGGAGCAGCTTTCAAAGTCTGGAAAAAACGAGGTTTGACTTTAAATCCCCCCTTATACTTTCAGGGAAACATCTTGCTGCATCTCTGCTCCTCGCCACGTCGTTTCTCAAGCTTGTAGTTTTCCTTGATGACGGGATCTGTGGTGCTCCTGGCACGAGGCATGGACGGCAGCAGCAGGCGTGGACGTTGAGCGACCTGCCTCTGGATAGGTTAGCCAGCCGTCTCCCCAGCCTGCACACAGGGGACCGAGGTGCCGCGGAGACTCCAGAACTGGACCCCAATCATCCGGCTCGGGAGTCGGGGCTGAATAAGTGCCGTCTACACCACCGCCCACACACACACGGTGTGCGGAACTTCCGATTGAGCATCACCGTGGGGCCGCAAGTGTCTCAAGTGACTCACGGTGGCGAGCCCTGTGTCCGGGTGTCGAAGGCGGCCTCAGGCACTGGCGCCCAGAGTCGGGGCTGGATGCAGACACCCCAGAAGGACACGACAGCTCTCACCTGCCGCGGCAGAGCAGCCTCGTCCCCTCCCTGTGGTGAGGGCCGTCCACGGAGGCCACAGCCCGAGCAGGGCGTCCTCGCCTCTCCGCTCGAGCCTCCCACCTGCCCCATGTGCTACGGAGCCCACGTCCAGGGTTCAGGCTGTGGCTCTGACCCCGGGGCCCAGCCCAGTGGCCACCTGCCAGGGTGCTTTCTGGGGGCATGTGACCACCCCTCCCACACCTCAGTTTCTCCTTTTGTAAAATGTGGAGGACGCGAGCCTCCCGCTCAGGCTCGCTGGGAACCCCAGGGCAGGGCGCCAGGACAGCGCTCAGTGCTACAGTCCGCCGTGGCCCCTGTTGAGTCCTGGAGACCGTGAAGCCTTTCCCGAGCCCTCCGCTGCCAGCCCGCGGTGCACCCCGGGCCTCCTCGGGAACTAGTCTTCCCTCGTTCTGTGCCAGGGTGTTCGTCCGACGTGCGTGGCCTGACTGCAAGCCCTTCCCCCCTCCCTCTGCCCCGGACCCGCGCAGGGCAGGGACCCGAGACACGGGCAAGCCCGTCACTGTCTCAGCCGTGAGGGCGTAAGCTTGAGCTGGTCATCTGTCTGCCTCGACGTGGAGGAGACGGATGTCTCAGCACCACGACCGGGAGCACTGGGTGCTGGACAGGGACCGGCCTGGCCATCCAGTGCAGGAGGGACACAGACGGAGGTCCGAGGCAAGCAGCCGTGCTGGCTGGTGCTCTCCAAACGACCTGTATCCCTCCACGTGGGGCCTGTTTGTGACCACCTGCCAGGGACCTCAGGGTCCCTCCGTTTGGCCCGTTGTGGCGCAGGGAGGCTGTGCAAACAGATTTCACAGGCCTGTCTCTGGGCAAGTCCCAGATCCACAGAAATGTACCCCAAGAAGGGGCTGAATGGAGACTCGGGCCAATACCGAACCTGGCTGGGACCTGGGCGTGAGCATCACCTATAGCAAAAGTGGCTTGTTCAGCTCACAAAATATGGGTGGGCCTGGCACCCCGAGAAACACCTTGTTCCCCAGCACATCTCTCCTTTCCCCATTTACGCTTTATCACATCCTGGAAGAGTCCCTCTGCTCAGTCTCCCAGGGGACGATAATCCCACCGGTCTCTGGGTGGGTGGGGAAGACAGCGCAGGGACCCTGTGCGGCCCTGCTCTGGGGTGCTGCTACTCACACACAATCCCACAGGCCTTCCTTCCACATCCCCTTGACACAGCGCCCACCTCCTGCTCAGCCCTCTCTATTCCTCCTCCGAAAGACGCTGACCTCGGACCTGAACATTCCCGAGTCTGGCCTCAGCCTCCCGACGCGGATGTGGTTCTCCCTTGGGCTCGGAGGCAGCGATGAACTGGAGAATCCCATCATCAACAGATCTTCCATCCCATTTCACAAACCTCTGAGACGGCAAAATTAAAGTTCGTTCTCGTTGGAAGGAAATGAAATTTCACCAACCTTGGCAGAGTTGAATTTTTATGAAGTAACAGAGATGTAAAAATTAGTCCAATATACATATACATAAAAATCAGGTTTCCATCTCCGTTTCCGAGATAACTAACCCTGACGGACAGGCAAAAGTAGAAGAGAGCACATTTTTGTTTGTTTTCTAGTCTTGCGTGTTTCCGTCATCAGTTCTGGGTAATCTGTCTTCTCTGCTTCCGCCATCTATCCATTGACCCGTTCCATGAGGATCCAGGAGTAGGTCCCGGAGTTGAGCTGTCTAGGTGTGCCTTCTGCGTCCACAACTCCCATTTCCCGCTCCAACAGGATACCTACCAGCAGGGTACCATGTAGATTTGCTGAAATAATGCAGGCCATGGGTCAGGAACGAGTGGACACAGGAGAAAAAGGGCTTTGGAGTGAGATCACCAGGTCCAAATTCTGGTCCTGTCTCCCGCCAAGCTGAGTCTCCAGGCAAGCCCAAGACACCTGCGCTGCACTGCCTGGATCTGGAAGGGGGACGCGGGCGCCCGGCCTCGGTCACGCCGAGGCCTGCTCGGAGGAGCGGGCGCGCTCCTCGCACGCCGCCTGGGTCACAGTGCGTGCCCACCTCCAGCCCCCAAAACTCAGTTTCAGACTCTCTCCCTGGGGATCTTGGGAGTCAGCCCCGCTTCTGGTGTTAGGGGGGTACCTCTGAATACACCACGCCAGCAGACCGCGTTAAAAGATACTCCGTCTGGGGACAGGTACGTTTAGTAGAACACTCAAGGCCTCAGCTGACAACAAACCTTGGAATGTTGAGGGTATGAATTTTCATAAAGGATCATCTTATAGACAAAGAATATATGATGACATCACACAGCAAAAGACTGGAGATCAGAAAGGCATTTTGGTAATTCACATAATTACACGAATTCAGGAATACACGACTCAAAGTGGTATGAAATGAGATTGTGTGCATACAGAATTAATCTTAAACCCAAAGTCAAGGAAGAATGGTCATGTCACTTAATTGAAGATTCACAGACGTAACTCAACGCTCAATGGAAATGAGAGAAGATGGGAGGGAGGACTGGCTTGGCGGTCATTATTTACTCCACCATCCCCGGGACTGCCTTCAGCGGCTGTTGGCAGTCGGCCGAGGGCCCCGAGACGCAGCCTTATCTTATTTACAGGCTCCCGGGAGCGGCACACATCACTGTCCGGCCCCAGCGAGGACAGCTGGGCAGGGCAGACGACGCAGATTACCTGCTCGGTCAAGGTGAGAGGCTCCCACTTCTGCACATCGTCACACCTGTCGGGGGCTACAGCCCACCAGTGCCTCCAGACAGGGCCGTCAGCAAGTCCAGGGGAACTGTCTGTCCGCCTCCTCACTGTCCCCCGACTTTGCACACGACCACATGGAAAACCAGACGTGCCTTTTTTTTTTTTTTAAAGGCCAGGAGTCAATATACAAATTTGTTGTGACAAATGCATACACACACAAAAGAAAAACAAATCTGAAAAGGACACAGGGAAAAGAAATGATATGCAGCCTAAGCTGAAAAACTAACACAAAAAAAATAGTGAACGAGTATATTTAACACCCTTAAAAATAAGACAAAAAATGATTTTGCATGTGACTGTTCGTAAAATTCTATTATTTTTCCCTCTCATTTTGTCTTTCTTGAATGAATGATTTGAAAGAAGATACCAAGGGGGGGTCAAGCCCCACTGGTACCTTAACAGACGAGAATTTCCCCTTGAGGAATGAAAAAAAAATTATGATGAAAAAAACAGGTCTTTAACAAGCCATCGTGAAAATGTAGTTTTGTTTTCCAGATTCTTTTTTTTTTTTTTCTGGCCGAGAGCAGGGCTTTCAGTGGCAAGACAGGAGTAATTGTGGAAGGAAGAAAAAGAGGTTGGTGATATAAATCAGCAAAGGTTAATGATCAGGATGTGAAGAGAGGGACTTGTTTACAGAAATAGCGTGCAATTTAAAATTTACAAGAGATTTAATGCCACTGCTTGGCAATCGCTAAAATCAACAGCCCAGAAAACAGTGACATTAAGAAAAATATTACAGTTATAATCATTCCCAAATAAGTCAATTAGTGTTAGGGCACGAGCTTGCGATTACTTGACCCATTTGGCTGGCACTTAAGTGAAAAAAAATGTCCCCCTATTATACCAAGATCGCTGGATTGTGACCTATTTTGCATCGTACGCATCGTACACCACCCTCCCTCACAAGCGCTAGGGCGGACGGTGGTTTTCCTTTGCTTGGCATCAAAATAATTCTGACCCTTGACATTTGTAATCATAAAAAAAAAAGGCAATTTATAATTGTGTTGTTCAAATGAAGGTGGGAAAAATTCAATCTGCTATTATACAAAAGCAGTGGCGGCTGTCTCCAGTGGAAAAAGCAATGCAAGTCAATTTGTGAACTTTGGCACCAGACGACCTTTAGAAACACAACAATATACTGAATTTACAAGCAATAGCAGCCCATGCAAATGACCCGGGCCGGGCCGCCTCTGGATTAGACCCGCACAGAGCATTATGGAGTATGCGTCCACAAAACAAATTAAGACTGTGACTTAAATGTCACGGCACACTATTGTATTTGGCTACAGATCATTACACCTGATACTCACACTTTTAAAAACTGTAATAACTTGGGAAATATTACATTGAGTGCCCGCATGTATAAAGGGAAAGAAAAAAGAGGAGAAAATAGGTTTCTGAAGTAATTTAAACATCGCTACTCTAGGACTGAAGCGAAAGGTCAAAATTTAAGTAAGCTGAAAGGAACACGAATGGCAAAACCAGGCACACGGACACGGACGGGGGATGGAGAGACGGCGGGATGAGTCCGCGAACACGACGAGGGGGCATGCGGCTCCGGGCGGCGCGCGGCGTTACCTTCGGTGTTGGTGCTGCTGCTGCTGTAAATATTTCGCAGGCTACCAACACGGTTTAGTTTCCAAGCCTTGCGTTTGGCTGCATCCCGAGAGCAGGGGGAGGGAGGGAGGGAAAGAGAGGAAACAAAAAGGAAAAGAAAACAAATGAAAAGGGGAGAAAAGAAATGTCAAAGCAGCTTGTGATGTCAGCCCCGAGCTGCCGCGTCCTGGGAGGCAGGTGGGCGCCGGGCCTCGCGCCCCCCCCTCAACCCTTGCTGCCCCCCTCCCTTGCGGAGCTCAGGAGGAGGCAGGGGTGGGCCAGCCAGCATCATTAGGTTTGCACAAAATCAAACCACCAGGCGAGGAAGCCCATGCATCCTTCTTGCCCTGCTAGGTTGGACATGTGGCTCCTCCCAACGGTGCCACGCCGGCCTTCTCCTTGGCGACGGATGGCGTCTCTTGAAGGAGCTATGATGCCAGCAGCCATTGGCCCTTTGATCTGGCAAAAGGCTGGGAGCATGTCAAACCAAGAGCCCTGGCGGCGGGAAGTTCGCGTGCATGCTGCAGAAGGGAGGTCTAGAGCACCCAGAGCTGCCCACGGTGAAGCTGTCTCTCCCCACACATATTTTGATCTGGACAGTAGCCCGCACCAGCAAAACCGCTAGCATCTTGCTGTCATCAAAGGGTGAAGTCCCTTTTCCTTCCTATGGGGGCTGCTGGAGGCTCTGAATGAAGCTCCAAGGAACCCCAAAATTATGTGCCTCAAGCTCTCCGCTCGCCCAGGAAAGCATCCCAGAAAAAAAAAAAAAAGACAAATAGCGAGTTACCCACAGAAGAACCTTGCGTTTGGGAGTGAAATGCGGAACGAATTTAACACTGTGTGCAGTGACCTGGGAGGTGGATGGGAGGGGTCCCCAGCCTTCTCAGACACTCCTTTCCAGGGACACATTGTCAGCTCACCTACCCCCCGACCCACCAACCGTACACTCGGGCCAGCAGACTCCTGTGGCAGAGGGGCTGGTTCCCGCCAGCCCTTCAGAGGACACAGTTCATAAACAGCAACGAGTTCCCGAAGTGGGGGCAGCTCTCTCTCTCCACCGCCATGGCCAGGAAAAGCAAGCGGTCCAGCCTGCCAGGCGGGCCTCTTCCGGAAAACCGTTCACCGTGGGTCGGAAGGAGGCGCTCGCTCACCTGGGAAGGCAGGTGTTTGCACTGCCGCAGGTGTGTCCGCAGCACACCGAGGGGAACCAGGCCGACCCCGTGAGACCAGGTACAGGCTGGCCAGCGGTCCCTCGCACCCCAGCGCACTCCTGACTTAGGACAGGCGGGCTCTTCCTGCCCGCTCTCGGGTCCCAGGCTCCATCTCAAAGGGTGCGCCCCGTTCTGGCGGCCAGCACGTGACCCACGGTGATGACCAGGTCCTTACGAGGAGCCGCGCCGCGGATCTGAATCTCAAGCACTTCCGTGCATATTGGATTTATTTGGAGGGGCGAGATAAGCTACGTGTAAGAAATAGGGACGCTTCAGGAAGCAAGCGCAACTCTGAAACACGCAAATTTGATGTTACCGATGAAATAAAAAACTGAGCTGTAACTTAATTGTCACCTGATCTAAAACGAGAAAAGAGTAAGCCATAACTAAACCTCAGAATGACTTTATAGCTTGAAAATCAACAATTAATTTAATAAGAAATATAATCTCTAAAGTTGTGGGCATTTAAGGTGGTGACCCGGGCCCTTCCGCAGTAGATGGTCTGGATGTAATCCTGCGTGTCTGGAGAAGCTCCCCTTGCCTCCGCACCCCCAAAGTTATCAACCGCCTACAAGGGGTCTGTCCCAGGGGAGGGCACACCTGGCAAAGAGAGCTAGCCGCCGCTAGCCGGCAGCGCGAACG
>CM052883.1:169230217-169273611 GCA_028534135.1 Potos flavus | reverse complement strand
TAATCTCTAAAGTTGTGGGCATTTAAGGTGGTGACCCGGGCCCTTCCGCAGTAGATGGTCTGGATGTAATCCTGCGTGTCTGGAGAAGCTCCCCTTGCCTCCGCACCCCCAAAGTTATCAACCGCCTACAAGGGGTCTGTCCCAGGGGAGGGCACACCTGGCAAAGAGAGCTAGCCGCCGCTAGCCGGCAGCGCGAACGCCCCGACCTCGTGACCAAGCCAGTCACAGTTTTACAATGTTTACTTTAGACATGTTCGATGAATATTTATCCGCTTCTTCAGGTATAGCGGGCGCTTTCGTACAATTAATTGTGTGTTTAATTATTTCAACAGACGGGGCCCTGGTGTCTTGGCCCATGTCTCACAAGTTCTGGAAAGTAGTAATCGCAAGAGAGCTACACTCCTCAGCATAAAACTTACCTCTTTCTCAAACATTTACATATAAATAGGCCTAGTCTGGGCAGGGCACCCCTCTGGAAGGGAGAGACGCTTGGAGCAAACCTCTTCCCTCGCCTGCTTTATACCTCGCATTTTTCATGCTCCCACCTCCCATTACCGTATGGATGCAGAAGCAGGAAGTGAGCTCGCGGTCTGGTTTTCTATTAACCTATTGATGAAATAATCAATTTTAATGTGTAAAATGTCATGCCTTTTTCTTCCCCTTAAACAAATGGACTTTTTCTGGAGGATACCAAGGTCCTGATCTGTGCATTTGTCTCCTGGGGCATTGATTGCTCCGGGTCCACTTGTTTTGAAGCTTCTCAAAGAGAAAATACAATCGTATTATCATCGATAAAAATCTCCAGGTGTGCGTAGCGCATTTCTAAAGGAAATGGAGACGCCGCCCCGAGTGGATACAGGAGCACAGCGGCCTGCCTGTGCCCGCTGGGCGTCCCGCGCCACGCCACGACCACAACGTCTGGGGATGCTTGAGGGCTTCCTGTGGACTAGCTCAGACCTCTAAATGTTCTGGGTTATCTTTATTTTAATGAGAAAACTTACTTTTTTCCCCCTAAATTTTCAGGGGTATAGTTTCTTCCATTTAAACACAGGTTAACTTATTTTGATTTTGTCACTTGTGTTCCTTCTCACAAAACTACTGTTTTAGCGTCAGAGTCTCACGTTACTGGACAGAAAGGCGCACGGTGCGAGCCGCCATGGAGATTTCCATTCTGCTGGTGGGCTCACTGGATACGCAAGTCTCTTCTCTAAAGGGTTTTTAGAGCCTCACGTGGCTGTTTAAACGGCATGAAGTCCCCTCACGGTCTTAAATGTCAAGAACGCAAATGCAAACCTCAAAAGACACAACCCTCCAACACGTAATTTCAGAAGTAATGCAAACTAACAGTCAGCCCGAATGTAGATAGTAAGATTGACCTCTTCTCAGTTTAGCCTGCAAATTAAATGGGATGTCCTGCACCCCAACCTGGGTCTGCAGGAGAGTCAGTGGGTCCTGGGGAAAGGACCCCAACGGCAGGACAGCATCCTCCCCATAATGGCATCAAAACGTGAACTGTGAGCTCACGGCGAACACCAGACTGCTATGTGAATGCCCCATCAAGAGGTGGTACGAGGGACACGCGGCTGATGATTGAGAATTACGACAGAGAAGGTCGTAGAACTCATTACACAGGTTGGAATGTGTTTCCTAAGGACGAAAAGATCAAAATTTTTAAAAAGACAGGATAAGAGAGTAGTGACTCATCCTCTAAACTCTAAGACAGAAAGCTTACTGCCTTTTAATAACAGTGGCATTGTCATCTTCTCCCTAAAGTTAACAAAGAGCCCCTGGCATAGGAGCACTGAAGAAGCACCGATTCACATTAGCAGAGTGAGTTTATAAGGTAATCTTTGAATTACAAAGAAAGGCAAAGAAAGATGACTGCGGGACCTCTTGTATCCCGTCCTAACACTGACAAGCGTACGAGCACACGCGCCCCGGATGTCGAGGAACACGGCCCTTCCTGAAAGCTGCCCCAAGAAGATCCACATTCGGAGTGACTGATTTTCTTCAGTAGTGCGTGACCACGTTGTCAGGTAGGGTGGCTGTGACCCAGCTCATCCGGGTCTCAAATGCTCCTTATCCTGAGTCCTACATCTAAAGAAGGGAGGCTGGCATAAACTTCAGTTCACAGAATATTTCTTTAAGGTAAGGTCTGATAGTTATAAATGATGAATTCTGTGTCCAAAATGAGGTACGACACAATATACTCAACTCATAATTACTAACAGACAGTCACGATCTTTTCAAAGGAGAGCGAGTGAGGGTGAAAACGTGCAAATTACGGCTTTCTACTAAGTTAGAGTAGCTGGAATCATTTAAGAGTTAACAACTCCCAATTACGACACATCTCCTGATTTTTGCAAGCTATACCTTTTCATAGGAGTTCACACGATGATCATGAGGGACATACAAATTTTATTTTAAAGGAAAATTTGTTATTTTGTTTCTCTAAGCAAAGAAAAAAAATTCCTGTATTTTAACTACAGCATGTGAACGAAAGGCTGAGAACTGATCACATGCAGATTTCCAGCAGGAGAATCTTCGGACTGGCTCTTTACACGTGGAATAAAAATCCTCCGTAGTCTGTTGGCATGCTCAAACGAGAGGGTTTTCTCCTAACGTCTTCCTCCATCATTGTACCAGGAGACCACAGACTTATATGAATGTCACCTCTGGTCTCCTTCTGACAGCGCTCTTTGTTGATTAGATAAATATTCCTCAGAGAGCTGATTAAAAAATGATGCAGCCGTGAGCCTGTATGTCCAAGCCTTGTCAGCCATGTTGGATGTCCAAGCGTGCATGAATTACATCCCTGGCGTGAACCGAACAGGGGCGGCTAAATGAGGCACGCTGTAGCCCTCAGAATCAATTATGAGAACTAATAGGATCTTTTTACCTACACGGAGGAAGGGGCTGGGTCAGAGAAGGTGTGTCACTCATTTCTAAGAATGTCTTGTCTCCGAACGAAACAAATAACCCCCTCCATTCACGCGAGGGATTGTAAACTTGTACCTCTTAGAGAAGCCAGATGATAACCTTGTCAGATAGCACCGCTCCCCGTCCACACCAGACGTGTATTTAGTTATTTTTAAAGAGGCCGTTGGTATAAATGCCACTTGTGCAGAGGGGAGTGCCTCTGCTCCTTGGAGCCTTCTGGGACCCGGACGCCAGGTAAAGAGCATCCCCCAGGAGTCCCTGCGGGCGGCCGTGGCTCTGGCTGGGGTTCTGTGTCACTCCCAGTTTCGCATGCCCGGCACCCCGTGATCTTTTGTTGGTGGTGATTTCACTGTGAGGTTAGAGATTGAAGATTTCTTTTGTCGTGGCCATTTATACGTTCATTTGCTCAACAAAACTGTAAATGTTCTGTTCTCTTATAAAAAGGCAATGGTTTTTTTTTTTTTTCCCCACAAGGTGCAACCCCGAAGATTCCTACGCGCTGGGAACTCACTCCTTGAGCTGTGAAGGGGCTTGACATAACGGTCGCTTCCTAGAGGATGCCACACACAGAAGTAGTCATGTTGAAACGTCCATTAAAAGGGCCTTTGAGAGGATTAAACAGAACCGGAGGCCAGGCAAATATAGGACGTCCGTTCAGGAAGCACAAGAACTTCGTCGTTGCCAGTTTCTAGCAAGACTGGCGTTCTTCTCATAATCGGGAGCTCCAGAACGCGGAAGATAAAACACCCAACGAAAGAAAACCCTGAAACTAAGTCACTGACCCTTAATTATAAAATTTTAATTCAATTTCCAATAACTCCTAATGGCTTTCTTTACAGCAAATACAGTTTCCGTAGCGGTGGCTTCTTTAGCGCTGCTAGGAGAGGCAAGCTGCCGAGGGCTTCTGCAGAGTGGTTAATGCAGATGCACAGAGAAAATACCATTAACCTCAGAAAACAGTGAAAATAAAAACTAAGCGAAAGCTCCGGAATACACCATAAAACCAGAAGTTCCAATTAGGTGGAGAGCCAGCTTTCCTCATGGCCTAGAAACACACTGTGTTGCAGGGCAAGGGTTCAAGGGCACCCAAAATTAATTGGGTATTCCAGTATGATGCCAAGAGGGTGACTTTTAACAGGGACTAGAGTAAACTAAGAGCTGAAGTCGAGCACAAGCCCATGATAAATCTGGGTGGAGGTCTTGGGTTTGGCACGGTTGCAGATGGAGACTAGAAACACGTCAGGACGTGCTGTTAACTGCTTTCCCCGTCTTCATGGAGCAGCTATTCATTCTGAGGAGGAAAGGCTGTTTTGCGGGGGGTGACTTGTAAGGATCACATGGACAAGGGGGCCCCGCTTCCCTCTCCTCCGGACGGACGATCGGGCTAACGCGCACTGCCGGGTCCCCAGCTTTCTCTAGGTCTAGTTACTCCGTGAACGGCGTTTTGTGTCACAGGACTGGATACCTGGCATTCCAAACAGGAACCAGAAGCAAACCAAATTCTCACTTAGGACAAAATGAGGTGCAAGTAAGTTTTTGCCAAGCTGAATGAGGTGTGTGCGGAATACACCTTTTGTGAGATGGGTTCAACTCTGTTCACACGGGCAAGCGTGATGGGGCAAGGGTTCTGCCCCAGCTGCATCTCCTGGCCCCTCTCTGGGGGCCGGCCCTGGAGGGTCAGCTCAGCGCTCGGGGAAGCGGGCGGCAGGTGAAGGGCCAGCCATGCTGGGAGGGAGGGGGAGGCTGGGCACCAGGCTGCCTGCACGGCTTAACCACGGAAAGGAGTGATAATGGGAAACATTCATCCCCCCACCCCCCACCCCTGCTTTCCTTTCTTCTTCATTTTTTTTTCTTCCCAATCTCCTCCAAGAGAATGTACAGCAAGCTTTTCTTTGGATTTTTTTTTTTTAACATAAATTCTTTCTCAACAATTCCAGAAAAAATAGTTTTTTAATAAAACCTTGAATCATGCTATCATATTTCAAAGGCGATGACCAGTTAAAGCAACTAATCAAAGGCATAATTATTTGATGACGGCTGCCTGCGCCCCTCGCTGGGCTGTAATTGAGGGGCTGTGATCACTGGACCACCAGCCTCCACCATGGCGGACGCCGCATTTGATCTACCATCTTTGTAGCTGACTTCCTACACCTGCCTGAGTGAAACAGGACACTTCTTCAGGGTTATTCCGCCTGTCACCGTCCCCTTAGTCGTGGCCATGTAAATCTGAGAAGACTAGAGAAAATATCTTCTAGAAAACATTTGTAACCTTTGGCATTTCAGGAGAATTTCCCCGGAAATTCCCAACAGAATTCTGATCTGTAGATTCAGAAACCACGGAAGCTGTGAGATCCGCGGGTATGTGTTTAGTCGATGGGGGACAAAGAGCAGAGTGGGAAACAGAAGAATTCTAAACTTTTGATTCTTCTTGCTACTGTGGACATGCATGCCTTGAAACACTAACACACTGCTTTCTGTAAAACTTCTTTGGACAGACAGAACTCTACAACTGTGCAGCTTGCCGCCTGGCTACTGTGAGTGAACAAACAAGGTCACAATTATCTCAGGAGGGCCCGGGACAGGGCTGGACTCACATGGCAGGGTAACAACAAAGGTCTCGTTGCTTTCTGTAAGAATAATCTAAACACACCCACTTTATTCAGCCTCAGGCAAGAACATACAGGAACACGGCTTCAATATTCTTGCAGGAGCAAAGTTAATTTCATAGTAATTTAATAATAAGAATAAACCATGAGCCATCTGACCATCCTTCGCATTGTCCTCTTTAAAGTTCTTATCCATATGTGTGCATAATTACCCCACTTACGGGTATGACTTCTACAGAGACCTGTATTACTTTTGAATGCAAGGTGTTAGGTTACCGTAGTTTTCAAAATTATTCCTTTTAACAGTTGCATCACGGAGTCAGCATGGCATAGTTGTAGCTGTTCCTTATTGTTAAGCATTTAGTTATTTCCAGTTTCATGTTACTAAAAACACTCTTCTCTTTGACTTAATAAGGATACAGATGGTCACACATAGAATTATTTATAGATACGGGTAGAGACATGTTAGGACACACACACATACATCTCTCTTCTCTGTCATGCCTGAGGACAGAGCCAAGGAGAAATGACAACCAGTCATAACAAGCAAATCTAGCCCACAGATCTCGGTTTCCAATACCGTTCTCCAACAAAAAGAACCAGGGCTCCTCGGAGAAATGGCTCGTTCTAGCACTGGGGCAGGAAATGTACAAATGAGCCCAGGGCACCGTGTGGTCCTAGGAAGTTAAGGCAGCCCTAAGGCAAACAAGCAGACCCAGCCTACATTGGTGGGGGTGTGGGGCAGGTGACCAAAGGCACGGGAGCCAACAGGAAGGACTTCCAGTGGCCGAAGCTGGAACACTTTGAGCACGAAATAAGCAAAGTGGTACTGGATTATAGCTAAAGTATAAAAGAAATAGCCAAGAGTCCATGCAGATGTAAAGAAATAACTGAATAAATAAATGAGAAGAGACAAAGCTTCCATGCGGAAGAATCCCAAATAATTTATGTTGTTACCAAACCCTAGAAGAAGAGGAGCCTAACTCCCTAATCCTCAGCGACGGCTGACCAAGAGGCTTCCTCCCCAGGAGGACAGTGTGGAAGTGGGAGGCGGTGGGGGTCCCTTCACAGAGTGGCAGCCAGCACACAACCTCAAGCCAGCGATCAAGGCCAGCACTGGTGGTCATACACGCCGGTGGGAGTATGGACCCTTGAAAAGGGTGTGACAAATATAGCACTAAAAAAAAAAGATTTTATTTACTTATTTTGAGAGAGAGAGAGGAGGAGCGGGGTGGGGGGCGGGGGGAGAGGGACAAAGAGACTCTGTACCAAGTACAGAGCCTGACATGGGGCTCGATCTCACAACCAGAGATCACAGCCTGAGCTGAAATCAAGGGATGCTTAACCAACTGAGGCACCCAGGCGCCCCCCAAAAACAGCACTTTACCTCTGCGGTCTTCCTCCGCAAAACCACAGCCCCAGACTAATCCTAACATTAGATGAACTCCAGCAGCAGGGGATCCTACAGTATGCCTGACCAGCACTCCTCAGAATTGTCAAGGTCATCCACAACACGAGAAGTCTGAGAAAATGTCCCAGCCCCACGTGCCATGTGGTATCCTGACCAGCAACCTGAAGCAGAAACACAGCAGGTAAAAACTACAGAAATCCGAAAGAAGTACACACTTAAGTTAATAATAATGTACCAATGTTGGCTCATGTCTATGCCATACTTATGAGTACTTAATTATGAATATGCCATAATTAAAGATGTGAGTAACAAGGGAAGTCGTGTGCGCACATGTGTATATGTGGAGGTTATTTGGGAATTACCTGCAACAGCGCCTCAATTTTTCTAGAAGTCTTCTCTAGAAACTGAAACTTTTCTAGAAAATAGTCTATTAAAACTAATAAGCATCTTTGGGCAGGAGTACGAATATTTTTCTCCCGGTCATTTTAATTGTTTCCTCAGAAGGAAAGGCCAAGAGTAACATTACCCAGGGAAAGGATTATTCTACTGCTGGGAGTATATATAGAAGAAACTATTATCTCATTGTAATATATCACTTCTTCTCACTAAACCAACATTTACAAATTAAAGACAATTTGAAATCTTTGTGTGGCATGAGTAGTATGTGTCACACGTGATCTGGAAATTCTTTTTTTTTAAAAAAGATTTTATTTATTTGAGAGAGAGAGAGAGAGAACGAGCAGGGGGAGCAGCAGAAGGAGAGGGAGAACCAGGCTTCCCACTGAGCAGGGAGCCTGACGTGGGGCTCGATCCCAGGACCCCAGGACCCTGACCTGAGCCGAAGGCAGTCGCTTCACCCACTGAGCCCCCTCTGGCGCCCCCCTTCTGGAAACTCTTAACAACCTGAAAGCCTGCTCCACCTGGTGGTTGTGCCGAGATGCGATGTTTAATTTCCGATCGTGAACATGAGTTTCAGGGTAGGTTTGGGAACTAAGGCTCTCTAGAGGCAGCAATTCGATGAGGCCAGCTCTTATGGATACTAAACTGTCTCCCTGTACTTCATTTGGAATTGTTGGCCTTGAAATTACGTTTCTTCCCCTTTAGTGAATTACAACATATATTTAACAAAAGTATACCATGTTTGAACCATCCTCCAGTGAATTTTCAGGATTTACTTGTAAGAATCAGAAAATGAGTTCGATCCATTGAGATAAAATGTTTGCTCCCATGCTGAATTTAGACCTTTGCTTGTAATCAGCACAAGAAACTCACTTTTTAAAAAAAAAAAATATTTAATTTATTTATTTATTTGACAGAGAGAGAGAGAGAGATCACAAGTAGGCAAAGAGGCAGGCAGAGAGAGAGGGGGAAGCAGGCTCCCCGCTGAGCAGAGAGCCCAATGTGGGGCTCGATCCCAGGACCCTGAGATCATGACCTGAGCTGAAGGCAGAGGCCTTAACCCACTGAGCCACCCAGGCGCCCCAGAAACTCACCTTTTTAACTAAAAGTGAAAGAATCTAATAAAATTAAAGACCAGAGTCATGCTAAGCTGGTTTTGTGAAATTGAGGGAGGCGCAGCTGTGGGAAGTTATCTGCTCTGGAAGGTCTGAGCTCAGATTCCCAAGTGTCAGGGGACAAAATCAGCACCTTTTCTTACACAGAGGAGTACTGATAAAGTTATGTAGGCAAAACAAGTGTGTAACCACAAGTGCATCTACAAAATACTGTCCCAAATAGATATATTTTACTTGGGCACAAGATATGAAGTGCAATCGGCCATTCTCACTGAGGCCCATTTCATATATAAAAACCCCAAACAAGCTGCAAGATAAAGGAATCCTAAAGTGGCTCATTCCACACAAGCACTGAGCTCATGGCCTTATGGCTTTCAACCATCAGTTTCACGAGTGAGTATGGAACACAGGAATCTGTACCACATATGCGTTATTTGGGGGTTTTATTATTTATTTTTTCTAATTCTTTTTGGGGAAAAAAGGTGATATTTTACAGAGTATGCAGGACCTGCAAACTGCCAAGAAAAAAGTATCAGGATGGCAAGGGACTGTTCCCTTCATAGAGGAGACGTGGTCACAGCGTATGGTGAGATTCAGTGGGTCAGTGGCCCAACCAGCCGGCGTAGTGAATGTCTACCCCCTCTCCAGGGGTGCCCGTGCGAGGTAAGGTCACGGACAACAGAGAACAGGGGTGAGGCAGGGAAGCTGGTGCTCGGGAACCCAGGCCACCCCGTCTGGCAGAGGCACAGGGTGGCCAAAGTGTGACTCGGGGTGGAGTGCCATGGTCCCCTTCCTCCTCCATCCCCGGGCTGCCACGAGGCGTGAAGGGGACACCGCACCAAGAGGGACACAAAGTCGGCCTCGGTGCGTACCGCCGTCCGCCTCCTACTGCACGCATGAGGTCGAGACCATGCAAAGTATACAGATCCACAGAAAGAAAAGCCCAAACAGCATGAGAGACACGAGTGAGGAACACTGGTTGAAGTGTTGTCGGACTAATTTTCTAGTGACCTTCTGCATTAGTTCTCAGAGCCTCCACTGCTTTCTCCGGGTTCGCCACTCATCCAGGGAGGTCAGGAACATGCAAGGAGTTCCACCCTCCAAGGCCAAGGAGAAAAAGATGAAATTCTTTTTCCCCAAGAAACTCTTTAACAAGAGCAAGGAACTCCCTCGTGGGGGTGGGGGTGGGTGTGCACACACAGTGTCTCACACGCGCGTGGGGAAGACCGTAAGGAAGGGCGGAGGAGAGGGATCTCAAGAGACGGGGCTGGACTGCTACAATCCACGGGGGAGACCAGAACCTTCCAGCTGAGTGGGCTGTGAGTGTTCCAGTTACAAAGTACGGGGGTTTTTACGGGTTATCTTGGAGACTGACTACACTGGGAAGCTGGAGAAGTTTTCCAAATTATTTCTTCTTAAACAATAAATTGGACAACTTAACAGGTGTCAACACCTGACAAACCACTGATCACATACTGCATGCAGTCATCTCGATGTTGATGCGACAGGAACTGAAGGGACAAGATACAGTCGCGCCCTCACAAAACTGTACTAGCAAGGAAAAAAAATACAGAAGATTAGTCTTAAGATGGTATGGAAATATTTTTGAAAATAGTAGAAATACAATTCAGAATGATTTCTAAAATTATAATATTTTTAAAAGTCTTGGGGCACCTGGGTGTTTCAGTTGGTTAAACATCCGACTCTTGGTTTCAGCTCAGGTCCTGATCTCAGGTTGGTTGAGACTGAGCCCTGTGTCAGGCTCTGTGCTCAGCGTGGAGTCTGCTTGAGATTCTCTCCCTGTCCCTCTGCCCTTCCTGTTTCTGCTAACATAAATAAATAAATCTTAAAAAAAAAATGTCTTCACTAGGAGTGCCTGGGTAGCTCAGTCAGTTCGGTGTCCAACTGTTGTTTTGGCTCAGGTTTGGATCTCAGGGTCGTGGGTTTGAGCCCAGCATCGGGCTCTGCACTGGGTGTGGAGCCTGCTTGGGGCTCTCTCTCTGCCCCCCCCCACTCATGTTCTCCCTTTTTCTCTCTAAAAAAAAAAGTCTTCTCTAAAGTCTTCACACATATGTGCATATGTGTACACACACACATACACACACACACACACACACACCCCTCCACTCCTGGCCCAGTAGAGCTCCAACAGAATAATCAAATAGGGTCTTGATGATACATAAATAAACTAAGTGATTTTTTTCCCTCTTCTACATTTAGCTAGTGGTAGAATTATATTTAAAAAATTTTTTTTTAAATTTTTAAATTTAAATTTAAATTTTATTAATATTAATAAATAAAATATTAAAAAATTAAAATTTAAATTTAAAAGTAATTTTAAATAAGTTAAATTTAATTATAATTAAATTACTAATTAAAATAAGATCAAATTTGAATTACGAATTAAATTAATTTTATTATTTTTAATTTTGTATATTTTAACTTAATTTTAAAATAATTAAAATTAAATTAATTTTATTCTTATATTTTATATATAAATAACTTATAATTAGTTATTAATTAATTAAATGAAAAAATTAAAATTTTAAATTAAAAAAAGTTTTTTAAAAATTTGCAGGCCCTTTCTGACGACCATGATCTGTCAACATTCTAGAATGACTTTGCTTCCGATGAACCGCAGAATCAGCATCTACTGCCTTCTGGCTGGGCAGGCACACATGCGGACCGCAGGCCCCAGGCATCTCCAGAGGGTCGGTTACCTGCAGGCCTGGGGCCGTGGTTCCAGCCCCTGTCCTCCCTCCGGATGAACCCTGACATCAAGGACTTAGGTGTGAGCAAGAACACCGCCACCTCACTTCTCTAATCAAGACGGTTGATGTTTAAATTAAAAGGCAAAAACATTTTAAATAAAACACCCCTGGGAAGCAAAAGAAAAATGCCTCTCCCCCCCCCCCCTCCCGGTTGACCAATCTCACAGCCGCAGCAGAAAGGACCCGTGTGTCAAAGCCTAGCTTTGGGAAATCAGGAGAGCATGTCGGACACCTAGCTACCTGTCGTCTGTCCAGTGGCAGGGACCAGCAAGAGGACAGGTGGGAGGACGGGGGCGGGAGGAAGGGGCCCGCGAGCCGCTCAGCCGGCAGCAGCCCGGAGCTGCGCAGGGCGGATGACTGAGCGAGGACGGCCGGCTGCTAATCGTTGATTGAATAATGAAACTGAAACAACTGATAAAAGGTTTCAATCTTGAGAAAAATGATTTATCGTTTTTCAGTTTACTGGCACCGCTATTTGTGTGACAAACGGCTGGAAAGCCCCCACTTAATCTCTGCACCCCGCCAAGCTCGCCGCGGCGGCAGCTCCAGCTCGCGCAGCCAGATAATCAGCAAGAGCTAATGACACCGCCACGCGGAGGCTGCGAGGGCGACGCGCCGGTGTTTTATCAAGCCCCATCTCCGAGTCCATCTGCACAATGGAGTTTTTGGGCGAGGGGCAAGGGAGAGAAGAGGTCGGGGAGAGAAAGAGCAAAGCACAACAAGAACAAAGACGGATAGGCTGCGCGGGGAGAGCAGGGTCCCGACAGCGAGACCCGGAATCCTGGGCAGGAGGGGAGAAGGGCTTCCCACTGGCTGGGGACAGCTTCCAAGTTTGCTCGATGGCAACGTGTGACCGGCAGCATCCGAGCGCCCTATGGAGGCTGTGCGTCCTCCGAGGGCACGGGGCTGCGGGGCGGGCCTCCTACCCATGATGCACAGAGCCTGCGACTTCTTGAAGCAGATCTTCTGTCCTTGCCCCCCAGCCCTGCCCCCACAGGAGGGTGGTAGGTAGCTAGCGTGGCTTTTAGGTAAATGAAAGATTTTACTGAGAAACAGCACTGAAAATAACACATTTATTTCTATGGCACCATATGCTGAGTATCATTCTGATTCTGAGTATCATTTAGTTTTGATTAAAATCAAATCCATTCAATACACTCTCTCCCCGAGAAATTCACAGACACAGAAACCAACACAACTTGGCCTTTTGAGTCCTCTACTCTTGCTTTATGCCTATCTCATCAGGTCGGGGGGGAAAGTCGGGTTAAAGAAGATAATGCACAGAGTGCAATCAGTGTATAGTTTGGCAGAGAGTAAATAATAAATATAATGAAGATGATGATTTATTTTTCAACTTTCAAAGCAGAAAGAAGCAAGCCTCCATTTAGTATATACTTATGTCCATCAGTAAATTCAAGAGGAACATAAGCACCAGCACTGAAAGACTACATTATCTCCTTCCACATCACATAGCAATGAAAAAGTCGGCAACATTCCTAAGTCTAACTAGCTTGCAGGAATACATACAAACACGCACGTGGAAAAGATGCTAAATGCAAGGGACTCAAGTAGGGGCAAGCATTCTCTAAGACGCCTTGAAATGAGAAAATGAAAGTACACAGTTATTAAAAAGGACACATAGGGAAGTGTGTTGTCTGATTTCAGGTGATTAGTAATGTGAGCTGTAATTCTAGCCTGGGATTCTTGGGAATTGGGGGCCAGGGGCCATGAGGCAGGTGTCTGCCCCACTGCAGCTTTCCAGAGCTGAACAAACACCCAAGACCTCTGTGCCCCTAGGAATGTTCTGGGTTTTCACATGGGTGAAATCCCACGTGCTCACTCACTCTTTCCCAAATTAGCAGTGAGGAGGTTTCAGGACGTCCCACACACTGTTGGATAAGCAATTAAAACGCTATACTCCCAAGGTGCCCGCCTGGCTCAGTTGGTGGGGCGTGAGACTCTTGATCTCAGGGTTGTGAGCTCAAGCCCCACAGTGGGTGCAGAGATTATTTAAAAAAACTGAAAAAAACAAACAAACCACTGTCTTCTTTGGTTTGAACATTTCCCAGAATGTGTTCCAGAACAGAATAATGGTCCTCAGGACTGAACTAGAGTTTAGATGGGTATGACCACACATGCTTGGTATCACCATTTAAATAAGTTAAACAAGGACTTTGTTTTCCTTCTTTTAAATGCAGGGCGTCCGAGCACATTTGCCCTCGGGCATCTACAACTCCCAACGGGGAAACAGACGATGCGATGCTTTCCAAATTTTTCCTTCAGAGCATCTTGTTGGATTCATTCTCCGTAACACAAACTTTTGGGTTTTATCACATAAAACCACTTTGTACAGAAGAAATACTTTGGAAAGCCCTCTAGTACGTCTGTGTGGGCCTGTCGAGGTACCCTTCCTCTGCTTCCCGCTGCTTTACCGTATCAGGAGCGCCCCACACGAGTGCACGGCGCCGGCGGGCTTTCAGGGACACCAGCAAGCATCAGGCAGGTCCTGTCTTTTTGGGCTTCCACAGAGTTGCAGGGGCAAGATTAACCCGTGTGAAACATTTCCAACAAACAGGTCGTGGACACGGGACAAACGGCTCCAGTCGACCAGCAGAGTAGAAACAGGAGGAAAAAGCCGAGCGTTGCCCTGCCCGCCCCGCAAAAGGTCGGCCTTCTCAGCTGCACAGCTGTGACCTGGGGGCGTCCCAGACGTCCTGCTGCCCACGCCAAGGGAAAACAACTCCACTGGGGTCTCGAAGGTGCAGAGTCTGTGTTAAAGTCATTGATAGGCCGTACGTATAAAACCGATGCCTCAACATTAAGTTGTTTTTCTTCACCTTTAATGCGCTTTTGCCACTATTTTAATTAGGAAATTTCCAATTTTTTTTTTAAATTTGTTTTTTGTGGGTTCTTTGGGGGGGGTGGTTTCCAATGTTAATGGCAGTCATGACAGTGCAGAGTCTCCAGTTTGCCTCTGTGGCCGGGCAGGCTCCCTGGAGGAGGCGGCAGAGGGTGCACGGCCTTCATCTGGAGATCGACTGTGAGAGGCTGGGAGGAGTCTGTGGAGTGGGGTCCTGCAGCAACACGCCACTTCCGCGTGGAAACCGTTCCTGTCCCCCTCACGGGACAGCGGGAGGGGCCGCTCTCTGCCACTGCCCGCCGAGGGCGGGGAGAACGGTAGCAGGTGGGAGCTCTGGGTGTTGAAGAAGCTGCTTAAACATTTTGGTCAATGCTCTTTCGTGGATGATCTCTGACTGCTACTGTCCATGACACTGGAAGAAGCACAATTTAACAAGTGACCTCTTAAGTCAGAACACGACAGGGCCCCTGGGCCTTTGTCGGGTGAGTCAGCATCATCTCCAAACACACGGCGAGTACTCTGGCTCCCGAGAGTGATATGTGCTACCTACAAACTGAATCCCGAGGAAGGAATGAGGGGTGGGTTCTGTCCTGTGGACTTGGGACGGAGGAGCTCAGTGGCTCCCGAGAGCAGGGGGACAACACGGTCCCCTCGTTTCACAGCTGAGAGCACTGCCGTGGGAGGGACAAGGAGCTCGCCCAGACCATCCCACCAGCAAGAGGTAGAGCCGAATTCAAACCCAGCACACATGGCTCCCGAGCCCGAATTCCTTTTTTTTTTTTTTTAAAGATTTTATTTATTTATTTGACAGACAGAGATCACAAGTAGGCAGAGAGGCAGGCAGAGAGAGAGGGGGAAGCAGGCTCCCTGCTGAGCAGAGAGCCCGATGCGGGGCTCGATCTCAGGACCCTGAGATCATGACCTGAGCCGAAGGCAGAGGCTTAACCCACTGAGCCACCCAGGCGCCCCTCGAGCCCGAATTCCTAAGCGGCTCCTACGTGTCTGGTCCCACGACTTCCACCCTCCCCGCAGGGCCACCTACCTGCCCCGATCCGCCACGCCCTTCGCAAAAAAAGCAAACGCCGCAGGTGAGCAGAGTGTCCCTGCACCTGAGGGAGAAGAGAGGGATCTGGATGCTTGCTATGCCGCCTGCTTCGCTTTCGGGGATAGTGAGATTCTAAGTGTTTTTTAAAAGTTTGATTCTGTGGAGAATCTTTACTTTTTTTTCCCCCTGACTCACAATCCAATAAGACATTATAGGAGACAATCACAAGTAAAAGGAACATTTTCCAAAATTGGAGCGATGAACAGAAATAAAGCCCTTACAAGAAATAATTCAGCAAAAGAGAAATTTCTTCTTTTTCATTAGAATAAGGGATTGCAGAGTGAAATGCCTTAATTACCCATGAAGCAAGATAACCTTATGTGATTGCCTTCATTTTAAGAGCACTAGAAAGGAGAATACCCGCTATTAAGGGCTCATGTCTTCCTCCCACTGTTGGAAAACTCCCAATGCCATTCTCCCAACTCTGAAAATAATTCTATGCAGAATAAAATACTGAAGAACTTTTTCTGTATTTTCTCTTCTTTATTTTAAGCGGTTAAAGTAGTATGCAGAAAAACGATCATTTTTCTCGAACATCCCTTTGTATTCAGTGGGTCTCTGGACCACCTTTAAAAGCGGTACACGTTCTGAAGCCTCGCACTGCTCGGAAAGGGTAAATCCTGTGATACTGGAGTACGGTTGTATGTGGGGAAGAAGCTAGAAGATACTGAAATATTTTTATATTGACTCTTCATTAATGGAGAAATAAACAGATAACAACTCTTTAAAAAGAAAATGAAATTCTTTCTCCTGTTATTTTACCACTGAATAATCACAACACTGAAAGCGAGGTAACAGTCATCAATACAGCAGAACATAAATATGCACAGAGGTCACTAGACTGACTAGGGACAAGCGCTGAGTTTCACGAGGGCCCTGTAACTTCAGTGGGAACGTGACCCCTCTGCCAGGAACACGCCGGCCCCAGAGGGCCACCTGCTCCCAGCCTCACCTCCTCCGCCGGGTCTCTGCCCTCAGGTGTCCTCAGGGAGCCTTCCTGGCCCCTTCACCCACCTCAGAAAATACCCTTGCCCTCCCCCGGGGGTCGTGAGTCCTCCTGCTCTGTGTCACCTCCTTCCACTGCACCGACCACAACCTGAAGTAGCATGTATTTATTTACTACTTGTGGCCATTTTTCCATAATGGGACCAGCAATGTTTGAGGTTCCCACGCTCTTCTAGAACCTTGCCACACTCCGAGCAAGAGACAGAGTCTATTTCCCTACCTGGAACCAAGGCGGGACTCTGTGACCGTGCTGACAGTTTACGGGAGAAGTGACACTGCGTGTCCCCTGAGGCTCGGGCACAGAGGGACACACGGCTTCCTCCTGGCTACGCAGCGGTCCTCCGCTGCTCGGCCACCGTGTCAGGAGGAAGCCCTGGCCATGTGGAGAGCTCCCGTGCAGGTGTTCTGGCCGACAGACCCTGCGAAGGCCCTCACAGGCACCGACAAGAAGCTGACCACCGTTCCAGAGGTTTCCAGCCTCTGGACTCTGTCCTCTAGGGGAGGCCCTAGACGCCGTGGAGCAGAGACAAGCCGTCCTAGCGGGCCCCTGCCCTAATGCCTGAGCCACAGAGGCCACCCTGCAGGGGCGGGCAGAGTGGAGAGGGAGGGATGGGGGCTTTCCAAGGGGGTGACTTGTCCTGCAAACAGCAGCTGCTACTGTAACAGTAACTTTGGTTACGGAACAGACAACAATATCTGAGCTTTTATAGAGAGAAACCTGCAGCACATTCCTTCATCAGCCTGGCAGGAAGTTTGTAACGACGCACAGGGAAAATGCACAGGCACGAGGAGGACGCCAAGAACCAGCCCCACGTCATCCTGAAAATGAAGTGATGGGTACCAGGGACCAGGACTCGAGTCCTGGGAAGTGCTGTGAGGACAGGGCCGGTGGTGGCCGGGACGCCCGACGTAGCACACGGGCCCCGCTGCAGCGAGATGAGCGGCAAAGGCGAACGGCCATGGTCACTAATTCGGAAGGAAGTGGAAAAGCTCATCTTGGCCAAAGTAGGGTCAGCAGAAGTGAGGAATAATCATCTCTTGTCTTTAAGGTTTCACGGACCCACCGGGCTGCTCACCGCTGGGAAGTTGCAGAGGGCGACCACAGTGAGCAATGCCTGTGCCCGGATGGACAGGCAGGTGTGAGGACACAGGAGCACGGCCCCTGGGAACGCCGGCCCACAGCTCCGAGTCCGTGTGGTCAGGAGGAGCCCATGGGCTCAGGGTGTTGGGCGGTGTGACCCACCCGGGCGGCAGGCGTGGGGAGTCCATCAACACTCACGTACCAGTGAAAGGAGCTTTGAACTAAAAACCATTTAGCGCTTTTTAAAAAGGAAAACAGAAAAGATTCAAACACATGTTAAAGTCATATATATTTAGCTTTGTAATTAAGAGGGAGACAAAAGTTGATTCATTCAGCTGTGGGAGGTCCTTCAAAGAAAGGAAAGGCAGAGAGCAATGTAAGGAAAGAGGGAATCCGGCCACTCTTCGAAAAGCTAAATGCACTCTTCCATACATGCTACAAAAAAAGCAAGTAGAGGGACTCCGCTATTTTATGCCAATGTTCCCTGCGACATTACACGACAGCCAAAAGTGAGAACAGTTCAAGAGTCCATCAGCAGGTGAACACGGAAGCCAAACGCGGTCTGTGCACACAGTGGAATATTACTTAGCCTTAAAAAGGAAGGGACCACCGACACGCATGTGCACGGGTGAGCCCTGAAGACAGGCGGAGTGCGAGGAGCCCGTCACAAGGGACAAACGCTAAATGATCCCATTTATAGACCGTGTCCACCACAGGCAGATCCACAGAGCCGAAAAGTAGGCAAGAGGTCACCCTGGGCCGGAGGAGGGGGCTGGCTATGGGATCCTTTGGGGCGACAATAAAGACTCGAAAATCAGCAGCGGCGATGGTTGGACAGCACTGCCAAACTGACTGATGTCAATGAACTCTAAGCTTACAGGGGCAAATTTTATGTTATGTATTTTCTCATGATACACAGAAAGTTAAAAAATTAATAAAACACAAGGAAAGAAAGTAAGAAAGTAAGGGAGAAAAAGAAGTCTATTAAGGTGTAGATGGGAAAAGCGGGAAAGAGAAAAAAAGCAAGAGAAGTCCCAGGTAAAGGAAGTTTGAGAAAGAAAGATAAAGAGCGACATGAGAAGAGAAACAAGAATGAGGAAAATGGGAGGAGGAGCTGGAAGCGAAGGGTGGAGCCCAATGCCACTTGCCCACAGAGCAGCCCTGCCTGGATGGAGCCCCTCCCAGCCCTGGTCCCCGGCAGCATCTCAGTTGTGGGTCCAGCTTCCCCACTGCGGCCCCTAGGTCCCACCCCCATGTGGCCCCAGCACCCCCGGAGCCCCAAGTCTCCCCTGATGCATGCTTCCTCTCCCAACTTCCTTCCCTGGAGACTGCCTGCAAATGGCCTTGCAGGGGTGAATGCCCTTCCTTGACGCAGACCTTGAGCGCTTATGGAATGCTTCAGCACAGCACACGATGTACTCATTGATCTCAACAGTGTGGAGGGGGAATTCAGAATACTTTGGGGTTTGGAAAAAAAATGACACCAAGAACTAGATTTGGCCTATAAATGAATGGCTTCAAATCACGTCTTAGAGTTCTTTAAGCAAAGGAACTTCGGACAAAGAATCCTCTTGGGTGAACTAATCTGATCAGTTGTGATTAGAAATAGAAGGTAACAAGTTACTGATGCCAGCAACATATTCATCTTCAAATGTTCAAAATGTAAGAAGACCAATGGCTCTTCACCACCATTCTGGAACCACGCATGGTTTGGAGGAGATGACGGAGGAGGGCTGGCTTCGTTTCCCCCCTCCATGAGTGCTCATGATGGCGGGGGGGGGGGGGAGGGGTTCTATGCTGCTTAAAACAAAACAGCCAAACCATGTCCATGTCCTTTCCCACCCCTGCTGGCAGAACTGGGAAGGATGCTGTCAACACCCGTCTTTAGCACTCCCTGAGGGCCAGTGACAATACAGGTTATGTTCACTGTTACGAGCTGTTCAAGAAAATGGTCCCAAACCACCAACCACTAGATGAATCCTTCCCTCCTTCCTTGTGTCCTACCTTTAAGAGACTGATCTCCCAACACTGTGAGGAACCGAGGTTTGTGGGGAGGGTGGGGCGCAATTCAAGAAAGCAGTTGGTCTTTAATTGTTTACATCAATTGATTGGCCTGTTCAGGGTAAATTACATGTTAATTATAAGAGCTATTCTGCATTCACAAGATGAAACCATACAAGTTTATTGACTCTTTCTCTTTAAATACGAACACTAGATTCACCTTTTCAGGTAAAATTACCAGGCAGAAAGGAGATGATCATACTGTATGCCGTGCTTTTCTAAAGTTTCCGCCTTTAAAACTTGCATTATTTGCTAACCTTGGATTTGGTATTTTCCAGTTGTTATAAAAATACATTTTATCAACCTGTTGAAATGTAGCAATGGGTAAGATGACAAAAGTCTCTAATGGCTTGAATAGTAACTTATCAAAATCAAGGATTATAAAACCATTTATTTTATATGAATTTATGCCTTAGGAAAAGTCCTAGATAAGCCAAGGTTTGCAGTGCGGATGTGAGTAAGAGGTTCCCATGGGGGCTGAGAGGCTACAAACAAGGCTGAATCGCCCACACTGTGCAAAGGTCAACAATCGGGGGCAATTCTGGCCATCAATGATGGTCAACTTTGCTTTTCTGTTTTGAGGTTTTCTCTTTTCAAGAATCATCACTCAGTGTGCACTGAGAGAAAATATCTTATTTTCACGAAATTGAGAAAGGAAAAAACCCTCTGTTTGTGCACGTGCGCACAGAACATGGAGTTAGGGATTTTGTAAGTTCTCCTAGGGCTGTTTAGTAACCTTGCTACAGAGACTCACGGCTTCTGCAGAGAGCCACTGAAGAGGAAAATTATTCCCACCTGCAGAAAGCAAGAAAGCTCTAAATGAAAACCAAGTAAAAGAACAAAGCTACCTATTTACTCAACTAAGAAGAGTCAAGTCAGGTTACTGAGGGACCCCGTGGCGAAATGGCATAGTTCCATTTCTGGTGTCAGTTATCTCAATGGCTGGAGGTGGACTCAGGACAGATTTCTAGAAACATCTACTGATAACCGCCCCCCCCTGCCCCCGGCTTTGGTATGTCCCAACTCCTGGGTCTCACACACATGCTTAAAAAGAACTTTGATGTTTTCCTATCTGATGATTCTGAGACCGTTTACACGCCAAGAACCTGAATTCAGACGGTAACACGGAAGCAAAAATTCTGGTTCATAACTGTGCCCTCTTAGACATATTATCGTTTGCTTAACTGTATTAGCTTCATAATGGACAATATCAAGTGATCATTCTGGTAGGAAAAATCCCATCCTTTCAAATATCACTAGGTTTCGAGATCAGTAACGGGAAGAACACAACTGCATAAACCCCAAGCTAACAGCCCTCTTGGGCATTGGGCAGCAGAGCGTGCCCAACCCGGCCGTGGCGACGTGGTGCCACAGTGACCTGCGAAGAGCCAGTCAACTGCAGGACGAATCCACCACCTATTTTCCTGTGGACGCAGATCTCTCTAGGTAATTAATGCCTTCTGGCCAGATGGGCGCCCACTGTGGAGGCCCCTCGGAGCCTGGAGCCGCACCCCCCAGACCGTCCTGGGAGCCCGCACGCGGTGGCCACGCACTCTAATCCGCCCTCCATGCTCAACATGTGTGCTTGGTGGCAAAGGACGTGGAATATCTTAAATATTATCAAACGTCGTATCATTAAACAGAAATTAGACAGAAACAAGGGAAGCCCAAGGATTGCCTGGGAGTTCAGATGCTCTAAATGGCTAATATGTCCATTTTTCACCTGAAGCCCTCTCCAAATGCAGTTTTGCTATTAAGCAAAACCCAAAGAAAGGTAATCAATTCCAACTAAAAAGCACTTATCCTGGGATGATGGTGTGCAAGGCACTTCAAACCCCTGGCTGCCTGCCAAAACCCAGACAACAGCCATCAATGTTTCTGACTCTCCGAGAGCACAGGGGCCATGCATAATTGACTAGAAGATGGGCTAAAACTGTGCCCAATCAGTGTGTGATCAAAAACGCGTGGAATATTCAGCACCACTTGATTACACGGAGGCCTGTCCTTTCTTTCTCCTCATGAAATCTCTTCAAGGTCCAGAGTACTGTAATAAGATCATTACTGTCAAGCGCTACGAATCGCAGGCAATGAGTCTTGGGATAGGAAGTCATACTTCACAAGCTCCCCTGGTCTCCCTCTCTCTCTTTTTGTATTTTACTGCGTGCAGGGACGGCGCAGCGACGAGGTGGCGGATAATGATCACATCACTGTGTGGCAACTAGAAAGGCACTTTTAAGGCAAAAGCAGAGAGAAATCAGCTTAAGAGAAACTAAAACATTTTCCCTTTTGCTTTTTCCCCCTTAAAAAAATTAAATGGAATTAAACTGTGTGCAGTCGTCGCTCTTCATGAACTCTGACGTAATGTCATTGGATTTAACCATCTGAGAGATTTTCATATTGCAGCCGAGCCCATTACCCCACAGACAAATGGCCAATTTCCTCCATGTCCCGAGTACAAAGGAAGCCCTTGGTAAGCTGTGTGTGTGTGAGTGGCGATGCCTGCCGTGGGGCTCAGGGGGCCTCCCTCCTTCATCGGGGATGACACCCCGGGCTCGGAGCCTGGCGCCTACGGCTCGGCTCCGAGGGAAAGGGATGCACCGGAAAGCAGGAGGGCACTGGCGAAGCTTCCTCAGCCAACAGTTTGCTTCAGACCACACCTGCTCCGGAGCCTCTCCACCACGATGCAATGACCCGGGAGCGCGCCATGATCAGACCCCACAAGCATGTGAGGCACACATTTGATGAATACTCCAATCCAGCAAGGTGGGGTTCAAGCAAATGGTGGGGGGGCTTCGTCCAGGGCTTCCCACCGCCCTCCACCTTTAAACGCTGTCATTTCCCTCCTCCCCCCAAAAAAGGGTATCATCCTCCGAAGGAACATGAAAACACAGATTTGTTGCATCTGTGTTAGGAAGTTAAACATCCCTACCTAAGTTTTAGAAAGTTTCAAGACTCATCTCCCCTGTCACCAACAGGAGACAGCCTGTCTTCGAGTCCTGCATGTTCCAACTGTTTGCAGAGTGGCTAAAGCAGAGACTCCCAAATTTCCCTGGAAGGTACCAGAGTGTGCACACACACATGAGAGAGTTTGCCAAGAAGTCGTGCCACCCCAGGGGTCCTGAGGAAAGATGCTGAGGTCAAGAGTGGCAAAGGAATCGCTGTTTCCAAGTTTTTTTAAAGATTTATTTTTGATTTCAGAGAGAACGTGTGTGCACAAGTAGGGGGAGGGGCAGAAGGAGAGGGTGGGGGAAGCAGACCCCCACTGAGCACAGAGCCCAACTCGGGGCCTTGATCGCAGGACCCTGAGATCTTGACCTGAGCTGAAAGTAAGAGTCAGAAGCTTAACCAACTGAGCCACCGGGCCCCCCGCTGCTTCTGAGTTCTTAAACGCCACGGTGGGGAGTGGCAGGCGCAGCCCTGCCTCGCGCTCCTCCTCACGCCAAGCCCCTGAGGTCCTTGCCAGGTGGACAGTGCAAGAGGACAGCAAGAGTCCTGGAGGCTGGAGGCAGACCCTGAATTCACATCACCTGCAGATCTTGGGCAATTACGTCACTGAACCTCGTCCCCCACCTGTGAAAACGGAGACAGCCGTGCCCCCCGCCTCCCCCACCAAGACCACCAGGTCGTCTGCAGGCTGCAATGAGGGCACACGTTCAAGGGCGGGAGCCGAATCAATCCTGGCTTCCTTCCCTCACACTTCAGGACGTATCCTGAGGGACCCAAGGCCCTGAGGAGGGAGGTGCGGGGAGAACGGGCTTGGTCTGCGTGACTGACTCCACAGAGTGTCTTCTTCCTTCAGTGGCCCAGGAGGGCACATCGCCGCCCACAGACAGAAACAGGAAGCCACCAGGTTGTACCGCCTGAATGTTTATGTCCTTCCAAAATTCATCCGTTGAAGCCTATGGTGCTGGAGATGGAGACGGCGGGAGGTGACCACGGTTGGTACGCAGAGGGCGGGGCCCTGGCGGTGCACTTAGTGGCCTCACAAGAAGAGGGAGCGAGCACATCGAGGAAAGGCCACGAGGACACGTGAGAGGGTGGCCTCTGCAAGCTCGGACTCTGGTCCTTGCTGAGAACCAGATGGGCCTCACCTTGCTCTTGGACTCGCAGCCCCCAGAACTGGGAGAAATGGATTTCCACCATCTAAGCTGCCAACGTGTCACGGCCCCAGCCGACTGAGACTTAAGGTGTATGCGAATTTGATTTGTACTTCCCATTTACCAAGTCGTTACTCCACAGACCTAGTTCTGCATTCGGTCACCATCTTTGTTCCGTTTTGTTTTACGTCCTTAGGAACGAAGGCGTTCATTCCTGCCAGCACTGTGAGGGAGACGAGGTGTCCTCAGCTAGAACCTCCCAGGGGCCAGTCCGTCCTGGGGTCCCCCGGATGGAGGCATCTGAGGCCCCTGCGAGGTCGAGGCCGAGGCCGATTCAGACACATCATTGCATTTTTCTTCTGAGCGTTCGAGTGTCAATTTGCCTCTGGTACTTTTTGTGACAAAAACATGTAGCAAAGTAGAAATATAAAAAGTGCCCATGCAACCGGAATGGCCAGGAAGGCCCCGGCGGGAAAGATCCTGACAGCTTTGATGTTCTGAGAATATCAAGAAAAGGACTCTGAGGGATAACCGTCAGGTGACTCGGTGTCCCAGACGAGGCGGCATTCCAGGAGGAAACGTGCCAGCTCGCGGTCTGTCGATGGACCCTGAGGCGACAGGCAGCTCAGGCCGACCGAGCTCCACTGCAGAACAGCACCCCGAGGTCAGGGGAAAACAAGGGCCATTGAGGTCTGTCACAAGGCGGAAAGGAGTCCGCATTTCTCACAGGTGAGCCCATCCCTGCTTGTGGACGGCAGGAGACCCGGGGCCCCCAAGCTGCCTTCCAACAAGATTTACCACCATTCCCTTCTTGTACGCCCCCCGCCCCCCCGGAGCAGCAGAGACTTCCTTCTCCATGTTAAGCGCTGCGAACGAGCGGCTCGCCTCCTCTGCAGAGCTTCCTGCGGGGACGCCAAGGGCCTGGGGTCCTCACTCAGTGGCCGCGGCACCTGATGGTGGGCATCCTGAAGGCAGGGGTCGTCTCCGTCACCGTGACGGCCAAGCAGGTGACCAATGCACTTCCAGGGAACTCAATCTAACTCTTTAGTTTGTGTGTACTTGAAAAAAAGATACTATCGAAAACCCTTCTGTTGTTGGCGGCGCCTCATGACGGGGCCTCTGCTCTGGCTCTTCCTGCCGAGGCCGTCTCATCGCTGTTTATTTCCGACCCGCCGACTCCCGCAAAGGAGCTGTGGGCACCTCCAGCTCGAGTGTGTTGGGAGGATGGGACCCTGCAGGATGGCTTTGGAGTCCACGGTGCCCCATCCATCGTGTCAACGTCTAGAGTAAACCCAGAGCTACGCGAATCCATCACGTCCGTTCTCGTGGGAGCTGGGGTTACGACCTGAGAACTCGCTTTGGAAAAACGACCTAGTTGGTGGGGAGTAGCAAGTCCCTCTGAAAACATGGTGTCTCCTCTGACTTCCAGCTCCAGGGCGAAGAAACCCAGCCACCCTGGCTCCCTTCTCCGAGTGGCTATACTCGAGGAGTATCTTCCAGGAAGAAGCTCGAATTCCTGGTTTTTCACATTCGCTCTGATTAACTGCTCAACTCAACGATTCAGATGCACTAACTAGTTTAGTAACGAGGGAGTTCAATTATGAAGTCCTTATTGTTACAAAACATGGCTGGTGATTATGGAGGCGTCTCGTTCCCTCTCTTTTGACAAGGCAGCTGCCAAAACTAGAACAAGGAGCAGACCTGAGAGATGCTGCTGGAATGTTCTTAAAGATTAAAAGGAGGGAATCCAAGGTGATGTGTGCTAGTAATGCCTGCATGGGTTTCATAAATCCCCTCGCCCCCTCTAAATATGAAATTGAATGAGAAAACCACACGGAAAGGAAATGATCCGTGAAGGCAGGTCCTTGGCCCTGACCCCATGCTGGCCACGTGTGTCCTCACGGGCACACGGAGTAGCTGGCGTGTCGACTGTGGCGAAGGAGCGAGGAAGGACGAGAACATCATGGTGGTACGACACTTCCATAACAAACGAAACAAACTGCCCCCCGCCAACCTTCACATGCAAAATCCCCAAATGACCCAGAGAAGCCACAAACTGCATACCGGTCAACACGCCCCACTGGTCGCCGGAACGGAGCTTCAGTGCCCCCGGGGCTCGCCTTCCCATAACCCTACGTGCCCGGGAACAAGACTGGACGATGGGCGGGTGCGGTTATTTCCTCGCCAGACCGCCTTCTGTTAGTCAGAGCCGAGTGAAGGTGAGGACGAAACTCCGTTTTTGCCAAATTCAGTCCCCAGCGCTGGTGTTTTAAGTTGTAAACGGAGGTCGTCTCTTGTGTGTGTCTCGGCTCCCAGTGAAGGCTCTAATGGTCTCTGGGGGGAGAGGGGAGCGGAGCCTTAACTTCTGTGTCTCCCACGGAGCCAAACACGTGGTGCTTCCTTTGTGCTGGGTGCCCGGTACTTGAGAGGATAAAGTGATTGGCCGTGTCAGGTTCTTCGGGGCGAGAGCGGAGGAAAACTCCACCCGGGCCGACCTCTGCAACTTGGACTTAATGGGATTTGGAAACAGGCTGAGGCCTCGCCTCTGACTGCTTACCAAGTGCAGCTGGGATGGGCAATTCTTTTCTTCTTCTCTTGTCCTAACGGAGAGAGGCCGTTTGTGACTTTTCCTCCACAAGATAATACTTCAATATCCATCCAGGATCAACCACGTGATGGTTCTATAAAGACCCAGAGTGAACAACCAAGGGACCAGGATGAGAAGCATAAAACAAACTCCCTTCTGAGACCTTTGGAACAAAGCACTGTGAACCCAAGGCGGGGGGAAACACAACAGGATTTCTGCATACCCTCGCCTATAACAAGCCGGGGTAAATCCAGACTGGCTCTGCAATTTTAAAGAAAGATCTTTGCTACACAACTTCTAGATGTTATGATCCATATAAAAGTCAGTATCTTTACATGGAATCGGAGAAATATCAAGGAAGCTACTCTGTCTGCCCCACTCCTAGATTCAAAAGCCGCTCCACATACCTCAAAGACTTGCTTTTTGCCTGGTGGAAAGAGTTTGAGGCAGAGAATCAAGAGAAAGTTCTGTCACCTACCAGCAACCTGACCCTGGACAAGAAAGCCACTTAACCTCTCTCTACTTCCACCTTTTCACTGGGGAAACAGGGAAATTAACACTCGATGCAAACTTGCATGAATGTTCTAAAACTAACGAAAACCACCAGAATTGGGACCACAGAGAATCCAGGGCTCTTTGTTTCATTTCTGCAATGGTAAGCTCACTATTGGACCCCGGGTAAGAAGATCCCCAGAGACCATGGCGATTCAGAGACAATGCCAAAACATGGCAAGTCCTGAAAGATCTGCATCATTCCCACTGCCCAGGGGTTTTTGGGCAAATGCCCTTCAACTCGGTTCTAGAGACAAATCCAGGGCCCTGGGCGCCAGCATCCTTCAGAGCCAAACTCCCTTCCAGCCAGTGCTGTGGCCACTGCAGGGGGCGAGGTGCCCTGCTTCTTACAAAGTTTGCCTTCTGATACCTGAACTAAAACTCATCTCCTTTAAGCGTCACCCATTGGTCCCAAAGAAACCCACCCGGGCCACCCAGGACAGGTGAGTTCACGCGCCCCCAGGCTCCTCCTGTCCTTCCCTCCACCTCACGGGCTTCAGTCCCATGCCCGTGCTTCTTGCCCACATCCAAATCGATCTTCATTGGTCTATCGTCATTGTAGAGTACACAGCCCAGATCTGAACAGACAACGTTTTCTTAAATGCAATTAATTCTGAGCAAGTCAAATCCAATTTAAAGTCAAGATCACCAATATTTTAATATCCAACGTTCTCAAGGGTCTATTAAGTAGGGAGTACAAGTAGAAATGGGATATGTGAATTTCTTTTTTTAAAAAACGTAATGACCACCTGCACTTTTATGGTACGGCTAGAGGACGTTGGCTTCTATGAGGCTCGTTCTTCTCAAAGTTAAATTCAGTGAGAAAGTGTCCTACTCTTGCCCAAAGTTAGCAGCCTCAGATATCAGGCCTGGGAGCAAGGAGGAATCCATCACCTCGCAGGGGCACTGCGCTTTCAATGACACAGGAGGTCACTCTCACAAAGTCAGAGCTCATGGCTCCTCCACAGCACAAGGACAGGGCTGGATTATTTTTAATTTCCGACTCTTTTTTTTTTTTTCCCCCTACAGGTCCTTTCTTTATTTTAGAGAAAGAGAGAGAGAATGCACGTGAGTGGGGGGAGGGGCAGAGGGAGAGAGAGATCCTGAAGCAGACTCCCCGCTGAGCAGAGAGCCCGACGCGGGGCTCGATCCCAGGACCCTGAGATCATGACCTGAGCCAAAATCAAGAGTCGGCTGCTTAACCAACTGAGCCACCCAGGCGCCCCTAATTTCTGACTCTTCGAGTGATACTAATAGTTCTAGATAAGCCCGGTGACTGGCTTGATCATCCAAACGTCTTCTCTAGCGCTCACACATATACACACATGCCTGATCAAGTTATGACGTTAGAACTCAAACCGTTTATAAAGTTAAGGAATTATTTTATGTTTATATGTATAAAGATTACAGTCTCTGCTTCTATAATTTACTAGATTCACTGAACTCATTTTAAGTTATACATATAAGCAAATGACTGTTCAGCTTAAGTTAGGTCATAGTGTCTCCTGCTGTCAGGTGTAGAGTCTCATCATCGCTCTTCAGCGTCAGAGAACTAGGACAATGACTGTGAATGCTGGTCCAGCGAGAAACTGGCTGGCCAGAGTGCCCTTATTTCTGTCAGGTGCACCAAGAGCCCCCACATGGACAGTGTTTCTGGCTTTTGAGGCAGCTTGGATCCTGAGAATGTTATACTGTTAGCTCGGACTTTCTGGACAAGCTCGCCACCACGGTGAGAAGTGCCTGGCACCAGGATCTTGGCACTTGGCTGAGCGTCTAGGGCTCTGGTGTGGGGCGCTTGGCTGGGGACGGGTTCGGAGGGGCACTCAGGAAGCTCTGACCCCCCCCTCAGCTGGGCTCGGGCCAGGCCCCCAGGAGACAGCGGTGGCTAGCACACACCCCTGCCCTCTTGAGAGGCTTCTGGTCTACTGCACTTGATGTGAGGATCAGAGGCGCAGACATCCCCAGGGATTTCTCAGAGGCGCCGTCAAAGGCGTGAGCGCCACCTTGCTTCTGTTGCGTCATCTCTACCTTCTCGCTGTCTCTGCCTTGGAGGCGGACCCGTGTGGCTGGTGCCCTTTGGATTCTGCTTGGGTTTAGTCAAAGAAGGGGTCAGGCAGAATCAGTCAGGGAAGGGAATGAAGTTAGGGCGGTCCCCCTGGGTCCCTCACCCTCCGGGTCACCACAGACTACACAGGTCCCTCCGTTGAAGGTCATAGCTCCCGACTGTGGAGGCCTTGCCCGAACAGCTCTCTGTCTTGGTCCTGATACCTGACCCCTCTGTTGCCCGTTACACTCCTGGGGTTCTGCTCCACCCCACAGCTCTTCCCACACCCCTGCAGACCGTCCCATGGTAAACTCCCCTCGATGACCCAGCTGAAGGGTGCCATGTTTTCCCCCAGGGCCCTGACTGAGGTAGCTTTCAATGGAATTTTATTTTTCTTATACTCTGAAGAGGTTTGAATCTAGTCATTTGTTCCAGTGGGTTATGTCAAAAACCACATAACTCAACTAGTTTTCAAACACCTTCTAGAGAACTTTTGGTATCTACAATTCCAACTTTTCACCATGAGGTCAGTCAACAGAGAATACAGTGGAAACAACCAGTCATAGAGACTAGCAGGAAAGAGAAACATAAATTTTTTCTTATAATTAAAATGAAACCATATCCTCTAAAAACAAAACATACACAACTAGCTTTAATTTCAAGAACAGATGTTTAGACAGTTTATGCCATTTAAAAGAGCTAATAGCTGCTAAGACTATTACAAAATATTTTGTATCATTAAATCTAAAACGACCTCAATTGTAGGTTGCTTTATGACTTCAGAGATGTTAAAATGTGAAAAAAAAAAAAAAGTATACTTTAGAAATAATGAAGTATAGCGCATCTCACAAAAATGACTCATTGACTGTTTATATGTAACCTTTTCTAGGGAAAAATGATACCTTTTCTTTTTATAGAGAATCTGTTGCCTTATTTCCTACTGGAAAGATGTCATGGCTGTTGGTATTACAGACACAATAATCTGTGAACTAGGAAGTGAGGGGCAGCGTCCCTTCTCATCACTGGTGTTGAATTTCTGAACACACGTCAACCATTACTCATCATCCATGCTTGAGATTCTGTGGCAATTTCTAATTTGGGTGTTTCTATGGTGCCTGGGAGTCTGTCTTTCTGTCTGCGTCACCACCGCAGCAGTTAGGCCTTCTACTGAAAGGGTCCAAGGTTGTTTTTGTGTTGAGGATCCGTCTCAGCCTTTTTCTACGCTACTGCTCAGAGCACAGGATACGATCCCAGTAACTCAGGAACTGGGCTGGGAGCTTCTCGGGTGTCAAGAAAGCTCACGGACACCTCTCAAACCTCCTTCGAGTCACCCCTGGCTGACTGGGACACTGGTTTGAAGCTGCGGTCCTATTAAACACGCAACCACTGATTTACCTGAAGGCTGCATCTTACTCACACAGTTGTCACTCTGTCAGGAGATGGGTAGGATATAAGCAGAAAGTGTAAAATATGTGTAATGTACTTACAGGTGGACCTGATCATCGGTTTCTACCAAGTGGTGTTTCTGAAAAAAGTTGTCCAATAGAAACACGACATACCCAATAAAATGGTTATCTGTGACATGGGCAGAAGGCCTCTTCCTACAGCAAATCTCGCTCTCCCTGGGGTACCTGGGGTGCATGTCACCCACCCTGGTGAGGCTCCAGGCTTCTTCCTGGTTTTACCCCCAAACTCCTGTTCTGGTGGGGAGTGGCCACCGGTGCGCAGCTATATGGCTGGGTGCTCTTTGCTAAAGGGGCCTTTGAACCAGTCTCAGCAACACTCGGCATCTGTAGCTGATTCCTTTCCACTGGGAAGGTCAGAAATGTCTAGGTGGGTGCTCTGATCCATAACCATTATTTTTCACCACTGCTGATATAATAGAATCATCCTCATTTATCATAACGGGAGAAAATCAGTTTTTACTGGCTAAACTTGTTAGCAGGAAGCCTATGGGAGGCAATATGGTAAGATACATGAAGAAGAAAGGCTCTCAGACTCTTCCCCACTTGGCCACCGTGAGAGCCCCGGTGAGCCCCGGGAAACTCTGAACTCTGAGTTCTCAGATGCGTGAAACCTGCCACAACTCAACTCACAGAATCACATAAACAACAAACTCCCCGCACACACCATCGACTCCGTTCCTTCCTTGCTGATGTATGCATTGTGGGCTTTCCAGGCTCATGGCTGGATACTAGGAGGGAAGAAGGCACTTTCTCCAACACTGCAAATTATAGTTCTGAACAGTCAAGTAGAGGATTCAGAAAAAGCATGGCAGAAACAGAGAAAGAAAAAGAGTATAAAGTTATAAAAGTATTTCTGGTGCGTGTGTGGAATGCGTGTTGGAAACAAGACTCTTTTACTATTGATGGTGTCACAGACAACAATTCATGTTAAACAACGATGCTATGAAATTTTTATTTTCCTTTGACGTATTTCTTCAGCTTGTTTACTACAACTGCATGAATTTCACTCTCGTGGGGGGTGTGTGTGTGTGTACACGCGTGCATCTCCACTTTGCATCTGTGAAATAAAAAAATGTAAATCCATCTGAAGGAGTGATTTCAGAAAGATCACACCTGGCCATCACTGAGAATAAAAACCAAGGGCTCAACAAGTAAAAGGAGAACCAAGACAAACCGTGACAAACCGTGACAACTGGAATGTTAATAGAGCCCGCAAAACAAAAAGAAGGACAGACACTCACAGAAGAAGCATGTATCATAATGTGTTGCTGAAAGCCAGGATCAGGGTAGCTCTCTTGTAAGAATTAAGAGTGGTTGATATTAGAAAAGACTTCTAGAATAGGAGAGGCAACTGTCTTTGTTAGAGTAAAACAATATGGCGCCTCTCCCAGTTGGAGTGGATGCTGTTGACCCAGGGCGCAGAGGCCGGGCCAGACCCAGAATCTGACCAGGCGAGTGACGGGGAAACCAGGGTTACCGTCTACCAGACGATGACTGCCAGAGGGGAAGAGAGCGGATCTGGTGGAATGATCTCGAGACCCAGTCAGTGATGAGGCGGCTCCAAGGGCCCCTCCGGTGCAGCCTGGCACACAGAACGCACGTGTGGTGACCGGCACCGCCGTGCACGTGTGGTCCTAAGGATATGGGACTTCCCCAGCTCGAGAAATAAAAGTTAATTTCCAGGAACGCAGACTCTCACCCGGAGCTCCCCGGGAAACCTTACCTTCAGCGGTGCCGGAGAGCCCGTCGGCTTTGAAGTTGCTGGTACTTTTCTTCCTTCGGTGCTTCTTTCTGTTGGCGTGAGGGGAGGGGGGCGGGTCGAGCTTGGGGCTGGTGGTGCTGGAGATACTTGGGCTGGAGCACACGGAGTCGCCCAGCCCCGTGTCTGCATGGGACCGGAAAAGGCAAAAGAACGCAAAAGTTAACATTTACAAGGCTGACTCTGCAGAAATACAAAAGCAATGTTCCTCCAATAACCTACCAGGCCCCACAAGTACTGTGTTAAGTAAGATCACTGGACTGGAGGCCCCAAAGTACGCAGTATTAAAAGTTCACGGGGCTCTTTCCTCTAATGCACCACCTCCCGTTAAAAAAAAAAAAAAAAAAGGACTTTATTTCTGGATCATCTGTAGGCTGCGGAGAATTTAAAATCCTCCACTTTGCATGACTGGGGTTCTGGAAAAGCAAAGTGAGGAGTCCATGCTTTTTACTAGTTTATTTTTCTCGTCCCATAATTACCCTGATGCATTAGGAGAGAAATGAAGATGTCTGTGGACGCATATGAAGGCATCCTGGGTGGCTCGGGCTCTGTACCTCACACGAGGGACGGGGAGTCCTGATTAGCGTACTTCGCCCTCACCGTCACGGATGACCGCGGCATCAGTTTATTACTAGTGAAAAACAGCACACAGTGTCTCTCTCCATAGCAGACCTGCAAATTTTTGATTCTCTATTTGGGATCTACCCTGTGTCAGGCATGGTGACACGCGACGGGACCGTCCCAATGTCCAAACGACCGTCCCCCGCTCCTACCCTTGAGGAGCCGAAGCTCACCACAGAGGCGGACGAGGAGAAGGGGCAAGGACGACCGGCCTCTGCGATGGCAGAGCTGCCCTTTGGCTCCTTCACTCTGCCCCTTGGGTATCCACTCAATTCAACGCACCATTTTCATTCCCAACTGTGAGTCCTAATCCTTCGGTCACTCCACAGCGGTAATGCTCTCCTCCAGATGAACGTTTCTCATGCCCGCACTCGGATGTCTGCCAGTCGTCCGGCTCTAACCGGCATGCCTGTCCCCCAGGGCAGGTGCAGATGCCCATTCCCCGTGTTCGAGGCTGGGCACGGAGTGCCGGAACCATTGCCAGCAAGCATCTCTGGGTCCCTCCCATCACCCGCTACTTTTTTAAGGCACGCACCCATGTTTCTTTGCAAGATGTTAAGAATATACACTTGAGTTACATGTAGTCATGTCACAGCTACCACCACGTGGGGTGGCTCGATGTCTGTGCTGTCTAGTCCCTTCCGGGACTCTTTCCATCTGTCTGTCCTGTAACAGCACACGGCCTTGAAAGCAACGGCCAAGGTGTCCTGGAGCCTCACGCGCCTGGGCACGTCCCCGCCCGTCGTCGATCCTTCACCATTGCCTTGCCCGTTCATTCTGAGCACACAACTTGGTATATCCACCCATGTCACCAGGAAAGACATTAAACTGGGAGCGTGCAGAGCCCCCAGCTCGCGGTCGCAGCGACGCTCAGCTGGAAGTGCTGGCGAGTGACCTCGCGACAGGACCTGGGCGGGTCCCATGGTGCACGCGTCCCGCTCACAGATCCTCGGGCTCGCCCAGGGAAGAAACCGCCGAACGCTCTCGTAAATGCTTCACTGAAGGTCTACACGGCCACCCCACTGACACACATTTTCGACAATTTTTGAACAATAAAGGGAAATCCACTTCATGTTTTCTCTCCTTAATGAGCCCTCCTGTTCAGTCAGATCACTGTTTCCTTTTCTACATACACACAAAGCACTTCTCCAACATCCCAATTTAGGATCTGATTTGGGAATGACCTTCAACTCGCTGGAATACTAGTCATAATTCACCCTCCTGGGGAACGAGATGACATGTGTTGGTGCCCAGGGGTCTCCCTCCATTCCAGATGCCGAACACTATTCCTAAAAGTCATTAACAGGGACTCGGTGATCTCATTCCCAAGTTTTCTGCATATCTTGGGATATTTGTAATTCAGGGAGAAATCTTTGATTCACCTGAATCAGAAGTGGCTGAGTGGCATCCTGGGGCAGCAGTGACACCTGACTTGCCCCCAGGGACCCTGAGCAGCCTCTCCAGCCTTCTTTTCCGTGGGCGCCGTCCACACCATCGCATCCATCCACCTGTGGCTCCGGCGTCCCACTGCGCCACTGACTCTCAACTGGAAACCCCTGCCCAGGGACACCTGGTCATGTCCACAGACGTTTCTGGTTATCAGACTGAGACAGGTGGAGGTGTACAGGCATAGAGCAGGTAGAAGCCAGAGATGCTGAAAAACGTCCCACAACACACACGCCAGCTCCCGCCCCCGAAAACTGACGGTCTAAAACGGCAACAGAGAGAGACCTGCAGGATCTGAATTGCTCCGTGCCTCGTCACCGGCTCAGTCTCCTCCTGGTCTGTCCGTGCAAACTCCCTCGAGACAACGAACCTCTCAGAACACTCGCTTCACCTGCTATGAGCTGGCCCTCCCCGGGGGGACACCCCTCCCAGGTGACGGCACTGGCATCCCACCCCCAGGAAGCACACAGGTTGGCGCAGATGTCCTTCCTTGCCCGGTGCTGCTTGCAGACGACTCCCCCCGGGCTCCCCCCATCCCACCCCCGCGAGCCTGCTCACACCCACTGACCACTGGCACCTGCCCCTCCTTTGCTCCCCGTTTCAGCAGCAGCTCACCCCACCCTCACTCAGGAGGGACGACGTCCAGCTCCTCCTCGGTGCTCACTCCAGTGTCCCGGCCTCTCAGGCCTCCGCCTCACTGAGCCCCCTCCTTCCCTCTGGCCCTCGTGGCCCTGACCCAGGCCCGCCATGGGGAGCCAGACCCTCCGGGTCTCATTTTCGTCTCGCAGCTCACTTACACCAGGACCCACACTCTGAGGGTTAACCTAGCGGCACTCTTCTCCCTCTACCCTTCCTGATCACTCGTCCGACTCGACTGCTAACTGCCACCCCCTACCTGCTCGGCACCTGCACTCAGGCCCTGCTGGAGGGACACAGCCTCATTCCCACCGGGGCTGGACTACTGGCCTGCCCTTCCATCCACTATGTTCCCGGAGTAAAGCTGCACCCCGCTCTCCAACAGACTGTATCACATCCCCTCCATTCTCCCCAAACGCCCCACACCTCACTCTATCCCCCACGAAGACATCACTTTTCATTTTGCTGAAAACAAAAACAAACAAACAAAAAAACCAAACCCAAAAAGCAGCAATCAGAAGAGAGCATCCTCCTTCCTGTTCCTGGTCCCCATGGACCTGGGGCTTCCTCGCCCCGGGATCCGGCTCCCGTCCCATTTTGCCCCTGGAGCAACTTTGCCCCAGCCTTTCATACCCTCTCCAGCCCGCATCAAACGTGCTGTATCATTGCACTGCCTCTCGTTTCTAACAAAACCCTCCGTGACCCTGTGCCCTTGCCCAGCCACCACCTGATTTCTGATCCTCTTTAAAGCAGAGGCCCCTGAGCCTCTCTCCTCTTTGCTGCTTGTGTCTGGTCAAGGCTGACCCCGCTCCCGTCCAGCTTGCCCCACCAGTCACTGCCCTGCCTTCGAGGTGGCCGCCAGTGCCATCACAGCCCCGTCAGTGGACAAGGCCCGGTGGGCTCGCGCGGGTCTTGGTAGCACCCCACACAGTTCACAGCCCCCGCCTTTTGGACAAGCCAGAGTGAGCTGGACGCCCGTCACATCACAGGGAAACTGGGAAGGCGTGGGTCTTAGAAGCCCAAGGAGAGAGCCCCAGAGAGGCCTCCCCCACTCTGGCCGCTGCCCACGGCTGCCTGGCACCCAGTCCCACTGCCTCGCGTGGCAGGTGGTATTCCCCACGTGGGACACTCCACCACTCAGGCATTTGTGTCTCTAGTGACGAATGCCTTACTGGCGAGAAGTGAGCCGTACGGAGGCAGGGACTTGCTTCGGCCTCTTCACCAGGACGCAGCCTGGCACGGACTTGGGATGAAAATGGGAGTTGCGTGCATATTTGTGGCACAAAGTGTTAGAGCTGAGCTCCCTTCGAGGGGCACTCACACGGGTGGATGGTGCTGCTTTCTGCCGCATAACAGAGAAGCACTCAGCAACTTCCTGGTAAAACACGGCCATGCAAGTTTCCAGCCGTCCAGGCCCTGTTTCAAGGCAAGCACCTAACTCCGCGAATGAGTCTATTTGCAGAGAGTAAGGAAGCCTTACATACGCCACGTACACTGCACGAGCGCGGAGTGCTGCACGAGCCAGCTCTGGCCGGGCACCTGGGGTTCAGCACCGAGAAAAGGGCAAAATCCCTGCGCCACGGAGCCGATTTCTATGAGTGAAGGAATGCCTATCTAATTTGTTGCTCGATGCCTTCACGCAGGACTGGTTTGTTGGGGCTGTGTTACCAGAACAGAGAAGGAAGAGGGGCGAGCACCTCTTGTGCAGTGAGCACCTCTTGTGCAGTGAGCACGTCAGCCGCACGCAGGTCACTGTACATTCACGCAAGCGCCCCCAAACACAGACGGAAGTAAGGTGAGATGTCGTCTGTATGCCCACCTTCCTGGGTGAAGCAGGTCGGCTGGCAGGCCCTGAAGCCTGTCTTGAGAAGCAGAAATGTGACTTGGGACCGCTGGTTGGGCCATGAGGTCTTGGAGAATGACTGTATGAGAGTGACTGGGAGACAAAGTACCACTGAGTTAGGAGAAGGCCCTGGGGCGGGGTGGGGTGGGGTGGGGAGAAACAGAACACACGAGCCCTAACCTGGCCACTGGAGGGAGGGATGGAGACGAGCTTATAAGATGACAGAGTTGTCATAATGAAAACAGAAAAGCAGGATCAGCATTTCTAAGCCCCATAAATTCTATTTCAGACAAGGAGGAAGATGAATAAAGTAACCGATGGGCATGAAGTACTTTGGAATCCACGAAGTCACTTCCCACCCGCTGCCCTATTGGCGGTGCACAGGGCCCAGGTCCCACCGAGAGACCCATCCTTGTCCGGGTTTAGAGGTGACGAGCTGGGGTGGTGACTTTCAAGGTCGCTCTGCAGGTGAAGGTGGAGCCCATCTTTCTTGTCTCCTCCTGGCCCCCTGTCCATGCCCCGTGCCCCACACCCCTGGGCCCCTGCCCTAGCAATTTACTTCCACAGGCAGAAGCACTGTAGCCACCTAGAGGCTGGAAGTCTACGTTGGGGGGGCTTGTAGGGGGAGGGGGCGGGACGGGGACACAAATTTCTGGAAAAAACAGATGCTCCGGGGCTGCGGTCAGTGGGAGCAGGGAGAGCTCAGGAGTGCATGGCCGGGCGAGGGGGCCTGTGCGTATGGGGACCCTGTGGCCTGGCTGTGGGAGGGGCCCGCTGTGGCATAGGGGAACCCACCGCTCGAGTCAGGGGGGCCGTGGCAGGGGAAAGGACTCCCGCGGGCCCGGCTATTCTGGAGGCTGGGGTGGGTCATGTGGAGAAAGCTACGTTTGGAGTTAGCTGGGCCCTGAGCTGCTGTATTAATGTCCCTGGCTTCCAGATCTTGAGAACCCCCTTCTCAGAGGAGTTGTTTAAATTCCTCTGGTTTAAAATATGAGCAATCAAAATGTACTAGGCTTCCATGCTGTGCTTTTCCATTTCCGACGACTCCTCTTGCCTGACAAGGTATCCCTCAAACTGAAGAGGCCCGGAAAGCCCAGCCCCAGACGCAGTCAATGAGCTCCAGCCGCAGCCCACGGAACGCAATCCGCTCCTCCTGACTGAATACAAATAACGCATTTTATTTTGTATCAATTACGGGGCACCGGGACGGCCGACGACCGTCGACAGAGCTAAGTACGGGAAGGTGGACGTGAAGAGAAGAAAGGCATGCCAAATTAAAAAAGCAAGCTCATTACTCCACATCGAACCCGACTTTGACGGAGGGACTCGGGAGTCCCCTGGGCGTGCGACGCCCAGCCAGCATGGGCCGGTCCGCTGCCGTCCCGTGCGCTCAGTGTCAGCCATTAGTTCTTCCCAATCGGGCATCAATGTTCAACGCACACCCCAAAAAATATATAATATGAGCAATAATGATAACAATCTGCAGTCTCTCCAGGCTCCGGTACGTGAAGTATGAGTCAAAGACGCGCCTCACTTTTCACTCGGAGAGCTGACAAGCATGACCAGAGGGGAATAAAATAACATTCCGCTCGCATAAATATCAAGCAGCCTGCTTGAGACGGATGGCCAGGAATGTATTCTTAGCTATCATTCCGGCAGACAGGCCCAAGGACACTCATAACTTATTTTACAATCATTTAGTTTCAGCTCAAGTGGAAAACGTGACAACTTATCTCTGCTGACAAGATGCCATATCGAAACCTTACAATTAACTCTCCTCCGATTATCTGCCCAGCCGATCATTAGCTGGGCCATTTCTGATGAACTGTTGCAGGGAGCCTGCCTCGGCGGGAGCCGTCACTGCCAGGTGTGTAGATAGGTTTTTGATATCCCGGCTGATATTCAAATACTTGGGGCTCTATGCATGTGCCTCTCAAGGCCTGGCTGCTCCCAAGTCTCCAGAAATGCGCCTGCCCAGGAAGGCGTCCTTCAACCCCGTGCTGGAAAGGGGCGGTGACCCCCCAGCCCCCCCAATCGTATGTACTGCTCTTCTTGCTGTGGCTGGGCTGGCCGTTCCTGCACACATCCCCGGTCCTCACCAGGTCAGAGGTCAGGCCCTTCCCAGGCGCTGGAGGGAGCACCTCCCACCACTCTTCCTCAGTGGGCTTGGTTTGGAGAGAGGGGACATCAAGAAGTTGCTGCGGGAAGCTGCCCACGTGACCCGAGGAGCTGCTAATGGTCCCCAGGGCTGGCTGGCTGTTAATTTCTGATGTGTCGAAAACAGATACGAAAACCTTCAAATGCACGCTCATAGGAAGTACACGTCTATACAAAAACAAAGGAAGCAGGAAAAAGGAGGACAGGTATGTGCACACCAGCCCTCCCCCTCTCCCGCTTTCACATAGTCCCTAACTTACTTATTTGGCAGTAGGAAGTAGCATATATTCCCAAAAATCCTTTTTTTTTTTTTTTTTTTGGTATTGAAAGAATACAAAATGATCAAAGACAGGGCTATTTGTCCGTGCTGGGTCGGGGGCAGGGGGCATCAGTCGAGGGCTAAGACCTTCTAAAAACCCAAGATGAGGTCATGTAGGAGCCAGTGAATTAAAACACATTTCCTTCGAGACAAGGCCAACCATATAAAGCTCATTTGGATCTTTAAGAAGGGCTCTGTTCTTTCTGAAGCTCAGAGAGCTGTGCGGGCTGGTAAATAAAGAACAGGCCACCTCTGCCATCCAAGGAAATCACAACATCCCGGCCTCTGTTAAAAGGTGAGTGTGAAGTGAAGTTCAAAACCTCGCCCCTTCTCACAGTCCTTTTGACGGGAGCTTTCAACAGGAGGAGGTTTACTTGAATCCCAATCTCTGAAGATGTTTCAGAGACTGGTATATTGTCCGGTTCCCTTTGCCGCTCGCGGCGCTCACACAGAGGTACACGGTGTCAGAAGAAGGGGCAGCAGGGACACGATGGGGGTTCGAGGAAGATGACAGGTGTTGGGGGAAGGAAGAGACACCACAGTGTTAGACTGAGTTACAAAGTGGGGAGGAAAGGAATACAATAGGAGGGGCCAGAATGGAGAGAAAATGTGGGGGAGAACCATCTCCTACCCGGGCCACGTTCAGTCGCACCAAGATGTCTCTGTAAATAAAACTTAAGTGTTGGAACTGATCTTCATTTACGAAGCCCTTACTTACTGAAACACGTCTTTGACAGCCTTAAAAATAGAGGCACAAATGCTGATTAGTAATCAGGGTGCAGGATTTTTTTCTTTTTGGAGGTGATGGAAATGTTCTAAAAAGGACTGTGGTGATAGCTGCACATCTCTGTGAATCCACGAAAACTCCTGAATTGTATACTTTGAGTGAGTGAAGCGTATTGCTATGTGAGTTTTATCTCAATGAAGCTGTTAAAAAAAAGAGAAAGAAAAAAGGGGGGCTGGTCATTGTGTTCAATGCTACGAAGCAATCAAATAAGGAAGATCAAGTCAACATCATAGTCTAGCAAGATGCGGGGACAGTATCAGAGTGGGGGTCAGGAAGGGGCCTGGGGACCCATGGGACTGACGGTCTGGGCCTCCAGCCACGTGCCAGGACCCGGCTGTATGCTTCGGGTGAATGGCAGACCCCGGAGTGTTCCGTCCTTCTCCGAAGGAGCTGTCCCAGTCTCCCCCTCCTCCCGCAGAGCAGAGCATATGGCTACAGCCATGTTCCTCTCAGGTCTCTCTAGTTTTCCCTCAGGCTGGATGGCCAGCTTGCGTTGAACACCATGATCTGATCTCGGGGGATGAAAGGCAGAACATGCTGTGGTCCGTGAGGCCGACAGCCTGAGGAAGTCAACGTGGGAACATGCTGGGAAGGATCATACTAGGGAGTGCAAGTCAGGATTTTACACTTGAGGGTCAAATCAAATTGTTCTCTAGTTGACTTTTAGCTGAATTAATCCAGCGTACTCCGAAAAACGTAAAGGCGCTGGGAGCAAGGCTGTTAAGTAGAGATGAAATCATTTCAAGAGATGTCTGTTTCTTTCCAGGCTTCTCTCTTTTTACATAATCAGCCACAACCATTTCTCAAGTTTGGTGCTTATGAGTAGTAACTGACAAAGAGATCCCAGTTCACGTGGGAGGCTCCCCTGGCCGGGCAGACTGGGGAAGGGCTGAGCATGTCTACAAGAAAACTCAATTAGAGAAGTTAATTAAATGTCTGCTCCCTCTTTGATAATGTAAATTTCCCATCTTTAGGAATTTAGCTGTTTCTATTAAAAGTCACATGGAGTCAAATTACCAATTGCTGCACAAGAAAGCATCCTGTCTGAGGCAGGAATATCTAGGTTTTTAGGTAGGCAGGGCCCTGGGGGTGGGGGTGGGGAGGAGCACCTCTGTCCAGGGTCCTGAACACATTCAACCAGGGTATTCTGTTCAAGGTACAGAAATTCACCAAAATAAGGCTGCTTCTTTATGACACATCCCTGTTCTTAACCTGATGACATCATGTGATTTGAAGAAGTAGAGAGCTGGTGTCCTCCGCTTTAAGAAAATCTGATACACAGACACCCAGACTGAAAAAAGAGGTCATTTGGTTGTAACAAATCCCATTGCTCCAAGGTCAACTACAGGTTTCAAACAAACAAACAAACAAAAAACATAAGAAAGAATAGAATATGTTTCTCACTTCGCTTAATTATTTCTCCTGCTTAGGATGGATTTCAAAATTTTGACCAATGCCAACACTTCTGCATATGTTTTTGAATATTTGGAATTAGGGCATTAGGACAGTTTTCGAGGTGTGGGTATAAGAAAATAAGCATTTGTGGGGCTCTGGATACATGCTGCTTAGCCACTTCTGGAAGCTCTGTGCCTGTCTCGCCAGCAGGGTGTGAGGTCATCCAACCCACCACGTCCCTGAAGCCTACATACTGACCGCTGGCCAGTCTGCACTTCAGCTCCTCCCCTGCCCACCTCCATGAAGCAGCCCCTGGTCCTCTGAATGGCCTCCATCACGTGGCATAAGATGGAAACATTGAGGGCAGGGAGAGAACCACGATGTGCTCCATGAAGAGGAAGCGGCCCAGCTGTACAATCAGAAAGGTGGCTCAAGGGCCGCCTGGGTGGCTCAGTGGGTTAAAGCCTCTGCCTTCAGCTCAGGTCATAATCTCAGGGTCCTGGGATCGAGCCCCGCATCGGGCTCTCTGCTCAGCAGGGAGCCTGCTTCTCCCTCTCTCTCTGCCTACTTGTGATCTCTCTCTCTCTCTGTCAAATAAATAAATAAAATCTTTAAAAAAAAAAAAAAGAAAGGTGGCTCAAAATCCTAACTGGCCACTTGCGGGAATTCATGTCCATTAGCCTCAATTTCTTCACAGGTAAACTGGGCAAAACGGGCGTCCTGAACACCCGCTCTTGGCCTGCCATGCCTCAACGTGCTCCTTTCCCATCCTGGCCAACAGCGATGGCACCGCCTGCTGCTCAGGCCGGTGGCCCTGGGCTGCCTGACGCCCCCTCCCTCTCACACCCTACCCCTACCCATGAGGACACAGAGCCGCACACGGCCGTGTGCTCAGTGTGGTGGCAGGCTGGCCGCCACACCAACGGACACACACACAGAGCGGCTCACCAGCATCCAGCTCTGTTGTAGAGCTGGAACGACGCAAGTACACGAAACACAGCTCCTGTCCTAAACGGCCTACGTTCTAGTGCAAAAATATTACCAGCAGACACACAGAACACACAGGCATTCGCAGCATCGGAGGAGGGACGGTGCGTGCCGTGGACAGACATGAAGCACACAGGGCGGAGTGTGGATCTCGAACACCGTGCACACAAGGCCACAATGGTAGTCGAGTTTTCTAAAGCAATAATCATCCAGTATGTCGAAACCGAGGACTCTCAACACCGAAAACCACACATGACTGATACCAAAACATTAGAAAAGTCTGGTTAACTATTAGAAAGGATCCGGGGTGACGGGCGTTGAGATACGCCATGACTACAACTAGCCAGACCACAGTGCTGTCGACAGGCCTCTCGAGGGTTCCTCAGCAGTGGCTGTGCGTGCACCAGACGACCTTGACCTTGACCTCCCAGCCCCTCTTCGTGCTCTCTCTCAACACAGGGCTCCTATCACCACCTTCCTTCCCAGTGCTGTGATTTCGTCTGTGGGTGTTTCTCTTACATGGTAGTGTCCCTCCAGTAGGCACCAACCAGCAAAAATCGGTGCTCAGTAAAAAGGTCTTTGAAAAGCAGAGGGTCCCAACACTTAACTGGCAGCACAAAGAACATAAACACAAGTTGTTTTTTTTTGAATGCCAGGGAAAAGAAACATCCAGTCTATCTAGAATTGTACGTTTAAGGCCCGGAGACTTTAAATATTATTTAAACACCAGCTGAAAAGTCTGTATTAAATATCCACACAGTTTTGTGCATTTTGCAGAATAAATGATTACCACACGAAGATGATAAATTATCTCTCTTAAAAAAGATCTCCATTTCCCCCAGGCATCCCATGTAACATTTTGGTGTTTCAAGTCAGTGGTGGTTATTTTCATTTTGAATGAAATCAAATGCTAATTTGCAAAGTCCGAGAAATAATGTCATTAAAAATAATATTTGAAAAACTTCTTGTTCCACGTGATGTCACTACTCTCTCCTAAGCTGTGGGACAGGCAGCTTGATTATGAAAAGGGACCCTTGAGCTTCCCAAGCCTTTATTGCTGGTGGGTGGCATGCCCCCGTCACAGGAGCGAGAGAGATCGCCGTGGTGTCAGGTGCCTCAAACAGAAGGCCCGGCCACTTGAAAGAGTCCCCGCCAGCCTCTGAAACTCCATTCCCTTCCGCCACACCTGGGCCCTAACAATAGCCCCAGTCAGTGGGCTTGAGGTTACTGAGCGGGACTCCCTTGCTCCCTGGGCCACTCGGCCCGTGAGGGAACTCTGAACGGTTGGGTTCCATGGGTAATCCATCCCCAGAAAACCCTGGAGCTGATGGAGGGCAACCTGCA
>CM052883.1:169218482-169230117 GCA_028534135.1 Potos flavus | reverse complement strand
TTTTGACACACTATTAAAACACTGTATTTAAGATATTTACCGGGTCACAAATAGGGAGCAGGTCCAGATGGCAAACGAGTAGATCAGAGTGGGCTGTCTGGTTTCCACCCAAGATCTGTAGTCCAGATTCCTCCTTGTTGCGAAGGAGCCTGATGGTTTCTTGCATTTGGCAAGCTCGAAGTTCTAGCGGTGCAAGCACAGCCCCACCCACGAAGGGGCTAGCAGGCTGGTAAAGTGTGATGCATCTCAAGGCCAAGATTCTGATTGTGTAACATAAGAGGATACCGTGGATTTGGGGCTGGCATAAAACCAAGTGATTCCCATGGGTGCTACCCGTGAGAAACCAAGGCTGCCCCAAGCTTAACTAGGGTGACATTCATCCTGCTTTGTTTGGGACAATCCCAGTTTATGCCTGTTTCCTGCCATAAGTATTAACACATGGGCACCTCAATCTTTTTTTTAAAGATTTTATTTATTTATTTGAGCTAGAGAGAGAGAGCACACACGTGCACGAGCAGATGGAGGAGCAGAGGGAAAGGGTGGGGAAAGAAGCTCGAGGGGACTCTGTGCTTGGTCTGGAGCCTGATGTGGGGCTCGATCCCATGACCTTGAGATCGTGACCTGAGCCATCCATGGGCACTCCAATCTTAATCCCACTCTGCGATCCCTTTCAAGAATGAGAAAAAAGAGCAAAGCTCAAAGAAAATCTAATGATTAGGACTATTAAGAATTGGGCGCGTAAGAGGTTGTGTGAAAATGGGACAGGCCCTGAAAATCTGCCCTCGATTTCTGTGTTCCGTGCGGCTGGGTGTCATGACAACCTTGTGTCAATCTCCAATCAAGAATCCCCCCTGGACTGCTGAGTACAGGAAAAGTTTGTAACATGACACATAATTTTAACCTGACTGAAAATCTGTCAAATTTTATACTCGGGATAACTGTCTCTGCCAATAACCCCTTGGATAAAGATATCACGAGTAATATCTTCATTCAGAACTGCAGCCCAGACATCATTTCATTTCTGAAGCATAGTTTAAAGTACACAGCCTTTCTCAATAGATAATAATATTGGTCAAGTGAGTGGCTCTTATTTTGTCTTCTCCACAAAAATGACAAATCTCTGTCATCTCTAAAATTAATGATGGTGTGTAAAAACTAAGATTAAACTTGCTTCTGACAAGAAGCAGTTAATAATGCAGCGTTAACTCTAGAACATTCTTCTAAAGAAAAGAACAGACATCATTGCTACTACAGCAGTTTTATCGTATTACTTCCAGCACCGTCTTAGAACTTGGGCTTTCTCCTGGCAAAAAGAAAATAAAATGCAACACGATAAAATAAAGCGTTTGGAGATTCTGAGTGGGATCTGCTTTGAGCTTAAAGCATTTTCTTTATCGTGGCTAAAAATTTTGTCAATATGGTTCAATCAGACACTATGGTTGATCTTTGGGGAAATTGCTGTAAAATAAAATGAAAGATAAGATTGTGTTCCCAAACATAATAACTGACATTTTTCTCTTTTTCCTTAAGCAGAAGCCCAGCCCCCTGTGGCCGAGGGAAGGGTCAGTGGAGGGTGCAGCAGCCCCAGCACGAGAAGTGAAATCTGCCGCCTGCTATTCATCAAAGAATCACTCATTCCCATTCTTCCCTACTGCTGCCTTTTATCCCCTGGGGTGAGGTTAAAAGAAGCAACTACCCACCAGCCTCCCCAACCAGGATGTGGGCCTCCTCCCTGCCTCCGCGGCTCTGCCCGCCCCTTTCCTGAGGAATACATTTCTTTTCCTCTTCTCCCCCCACTTCTGGAGAAGGTTCCGGACGACCTACAATTTTCTCCTGAATACACTCTTGCCAGGCATCCCTGCCCATGCACCCTGGCATGGCCTGCCATCCAGCAGTGGCCGGGACTGGCTGTCTCTAGTCTTTGAGATTCTATGGCTCACAGGCTGCGGGAGACTCTGAGTGGCCCCCAGGAAGCGAGGCCTTCCAGGTCGTCTGGGCGTGAGACGGAAAGGGTCTCTCAATCCACATGTATGCAGACTCCAGCATCCACCCCACTTCCACGGTCTCAAACTCCGGCCCCAACTGGCTGTTACCAGTAAACACCTCCCTCTCCACTCACGGTGGCCAAGGGCTCTCAGGAGCGGCCCCATTGCCACTTCCGGTGTCCTCTCTGACTCCCCGGCTCTGGCCACAGGAAAGGAAGGATGGATGGATGTATTTTCTTCTGTGAAATTCGAGTTCGTTTTCTCATTCTAGATCCAGAAGCACTTCTTCACAGGGGAAGCTGTCTCCCTCTTTCCAGCACACCTTGTCATTTGGCTCCACCCGAGACCCTGACGTTTGGAGGTGGGGCTACCTGAGGGACGAGGACACCTCACAGGCCCAGAGAGGCAGCCTGGCTGGGGCTGTGCATGCAGCTAGGGTGACTACAGAGATTTTGCTCTTATTTTATGAGGCTGAGTGGAAAATAGAAAAAGAGATGCTGGTATTAGTGAAGAGAGCATGCACGTACAAGCGTCATGCAAAATGGGCACAAAAATGGAATTCACTAAGCATGCTCAAAGTAACAAATCTAGATAGCCTTGGCTACGCAGGGGATTTAAGCGAATCTGCTCAATTGTGAAAAAAGAGAACAAAATGATGACATGGAGACAGCGTGCAGAAGAACAGGCTGAGATGAGGCATAATTAGGACTCTCACAGTATTTTCTAGCTCCTCTGGGAAAGCACAGCCTTTTTGTGAAGTTACAGCTACGATTTTTACAAATCCAACTTCAATGCACACTTGCGGGAAGAAATTAAAAAATGAGATCACGCACGAAGTAGGGGTCTGTTTCTATCAGACTTCACATCTGCTGCTTCTCAGAACAGGCCTACTTGTTCAAGGCGTGCTTGGTGGCCGAGACAGGACGGGGCCGGCAAGAGCGGGATTCAGAGCCTTGCTGCCTGTCCAGGCAGACGAGGACATACACGGACTATGAGACCCTGTGATTTCCTCCATATAATTAAACTCTAGGCAGAGACGCATCCTGCTGTAGCCAATCCAAGTTTGCGAACCATTCCGCTTTACTGCGGGAACGGCGGCTGCCCTCCAGGAGACGGGGCAGGCTCTGCAGAGCGTCACCATGATTGGACCCAGTTGCTCTGCATTCGGTTGGGTCTTTCTGTACCTCTAATTCTCCTCACTGTGTGGCAAGTAGCAGGATGGGGGCAGGGACACAGGTGTCCCAGCTCTTCCACGGCTGCCCCCCACGGCCCCAAATGCCTACTTCCAGCTCTTCTCCCCTCCATAGCCAGGCAAGGACCACTTTCTATTACCACGAAGAAAGACTCACTGCTCTTGGTTTTTGGATAAATTACGGTTTTGAATTAACTATATCTACTGACAAGTGGAAATTTGCAAATGTTTACCTCTTTGTGTTTTCTAACTACAGAATTCCTAGTTGAAATAACTTTAACACGTTTTTCTATAAATAGTATGTATTTATTGCTGGAAGATGAAAAGAGAACAGGGAAAAGCATTTATGATCTAGGAGAAGTCTGTACTCTTTCCATCCTGGTAGTTTTTTTTACACACACATATGCAGTCGGGCACACAGGTGGGGATGCAGCCGGCCTGACCCCGCCCACAGCCCTGGCCCCGCCCACAGCCCTGGCCCCGCCCACAGCTCAGGTTTGCACCTGTGTCACACCCGCATCACACATGACCCCTCCCGTCTATGTGACCCTGGGAAAACTATTCAAATTCTCGAAGACTCCGTTTTCTCATTTAAAAACAAAGATAACAGTACTACTACCGTAATTTAATGAGCAATATTAAAAAAACACCCAATCCAGGGCGACCACATGGCAAATAATAACATTTAGCTATTTATCCCATTACATAAAACCTGAGTGGACGTTCACTGGGTGGATACTGACCAAGGTGGGAGACCCTGTACTAGGCCTGGGGAACAGCCATGAACTTGGCGGAGTCCTCCCCCTCACAGTCTGGTGGTGGAAGATAACAAATTAAGCAGTAAAGAAAGAAATCACAAAGGTGACCAGGGGTACAGAGGAAGTAAGGCAGGGAAGAGGAGTGGGGGCACTTTTAGGTGGGGGTCACCAGGGCCTCATGGATAAAGTGGTCTCTGCTGGGACACGAAGGGCACAGCTGGGGGGGGGCCGCACGAGAGCAAGGCTCAGGCCCCTCCATAGGACAAGGACACCTAGGAACATATGTCCAGAGACGGTGACATTTTCATGGCTGTGTAGTATCCCCTTGCAGGGGTTTACCATGATTTATTTAACCAGTCCCTCACTGCTGGTCATAGAGGTTGTTTCGAATTTATGAACTGTTCTTAGAATGGAAAGTTAACATATTTAAAGTCAGTTACGATATAATCCAACTTTGGAAATAAAGAAGAATATAGACACAACTGGAAGGGTGTATACCCCCAAACTGAAAATTTACTGTAGGGAGTTTGTTTTTAAAGCAAAAAGGTTCTCTGCATTTTCAATTTTTCTAAACCATGATGTTTTATATTTAAGGAAAAATGCAGTTATTATTGCAAAAATTAACAAAGGGAAATGGTAGCTAGCCACTTGCCAGAATGAAGGGACATGGTAGTGAGCCACGTGCCAGAGGGAAGGCAGCAGGCTTCCCAGAATGAGATGACAGGTGCATAACCAACACCAGCGTGACACCGTGTTCCAGCCACAGGACAGAAGTCACATCCATTTACTGGGAGCACTTTCATACTAGTGCATCTAGTATCCATGTGTCTAGAAATCAAAGAATCTTTTAAATGAGAAACAGACTATCAGTAACACAATTTTAAGGAAAAAAAGGAACAGCGTATGAAATAATTTCTTTTTAAAAACAATGAGCTGCTCAGGAACTGGTATTAAACGTGATGTGACGGCTAACACCGTTCCAGCTGGCCCGTGCGCCCAGAAGAAAGCCGTATATAACCAGGTGCTGGCTCAGGAAGTAACCCACACCCCGACTGCTGTAGATGGCATCAGACGATGGTAACTTTTCTAGAGTGGGTGGTCTGGATGGACGCTCTTGCCGTACAAATCTCATCGGCGGGCCTGACCTGCACGTCTGGCGGGCGCTGCCCCTGCCTTCTGATTGATTGGGGCTGGCGTGCCCCCAGACTTCAATTTCCCAGACACCCCCACTGGCGTGGAGACGCCGAGGTGCTGAGGTAACGTTCCCGGACACGGGCTTTCCTGGACATTCTGACGTCAAAGGAAAGCAGTCACGAGCTCTCTGAGGGCTGGTTTAGGGGAGCTGAGATGCTTATTAGTTGACTTTTCGCACTAATGCAAAGCTGGATATGAAATGAGAGTCAACAGCTGGTTGAAAGCTGAGTTTCTGATCTTGGAAAAATGAGCTCGATGTTTTGAAGTACATTAGGTAATTCTGTTTCTCATTACACGCAGAGAATATTCCTACAGTAGTAATACTTATCTCAGTTACTATTCGGGTCCAGCTGGGGACTACTTATTTAGAAGCACTGTGAGAGAGAGAGGGCCCATCTGAAAACCGACAAGGCTGTGGGCTCAAGCACAGACTGCAGACCAGCCGGCACGTGAGAGAACCCCCGAACCATGCCAGGTGGTGTGGGATGGGGTGGGGGAACTGCATACCACGTTCATCGACGATGCCTGCCCCCACACTGGATCTCAAATGCAATTACAATGATTTTCCTGTAAATAAGTATGCATTTTAAGAAACTCTGCAATAAAATTTCCCTGCAACTGTAGTAAGATTTTAAAAACCCCACTGCAGAAATAATGTAGCAATTAAAATAGCATTTATAACTACATATGTTTAAAATGTTTCTTCGTATAAAATAAAATCTTAAGTCATTTAAAATAACCATCTGTTTCCTCACGATATAAAATTTTTAGTATCATTGTATAATTAATATTAATATCACTTTCTGTTAATAATCTTTTCTGTCAGATAATAAAGCAAAGATATAACAAAAGATATATTCATTGAAATAAGTTTAAGAATGCAAAACCAAAGCAATATACAAAAGCTAAAGGAGGAAATACAGAGGGTTTGAGGATGGCACTGATCAACCACTACACAGCTGCCAACTGTATCTATCGTCTACTACCTATCATCTGTCTCTCTACTTCCCACTTACTCATCTCATCCTTCCACCCTTCTACTCTATCTATTCTCTATCTATCTATCTACCTATCATCACCATATCTACCTATCTCATCCATCCACCCACCCATCTGCCCACCATTCCGTCCATCCATCCATCCGTCCATCCATCATCTACCTGATCCATCTCCTTCCAACCAACTCACAGTTACTTATATTTTTATAGCCACTCCTTCCCCACTCTTATTTCCAGTCCTTTCTTTCTTCTTGGTACCTAAAATGTTTTAAGCCCTTTAGGTCTTTCCCTTTTTGCATGTCCTTATACACTCTATAGTAGGGAGCGTGGAAGACGCTGAAAAAGATCTGATCAAGTTTTATTCTAATAATGAACAAAGTCACCAGGAAGACAGTATCACTGAAGTTTCTTAAGCTACTTGATTCACAGGATGAGAACCTGAGCAAAATACAGAAATACGAAATAAATATCTTCCTGGCTCAAGGGTGATATAAAACCATGAGAAATAGTCCTAGACTGCTCAAAGATATACAGTGTCAGAAAATCAGATGTTTTAATGTGGCAAACACAAAAGATCACTGAAAGTTTTCTTTCTAGTTGGAGTAACAGCATATATATTTGACAAATCTTTTTACACTGCTCTATCTATGTACGATTGGATCCTGGGGTAGTAAATGATTCTATCTTAAAAAAAAAAAACAACCCTAAAATTGAAAGTTGGCAACTAAAACTGCAGGGACCAATAAACAAAAACAATAAAACACTAAATAATTCCACAAAATTTTAGACTTCTATATTTTAGGAGGCTTTAAAATTTTAACACCACATTGTTGTGTTGAGGCCAATGTGAAATGATGTTACTAAAAATACCCAGGGGATGAGAAATCCAAGTTTCAGTCAATTCCAGCAGAGACGTCTAGACTTCCTGGAGAATCGTGACTTGCCTGGGCTTGGGTGTCCCCTCTCCTAGCGCACCTCTGCCCCACCTCTCCACATGTGAGATGAGGATCCATGCTGGCTAGACAGGCGGCTTATAAAGTCACATCACTCTCCTCCTGAAAATGCAGGGGTGCCCAACTGCCCAGGGTCATTCCCAAACCTTTTAGGATCCTTGCTCTTATCTTTTATGACTGAACTTGAACTCTCCTTCCAACCTCGACGCCTCACACCCTGCTCTTCCCCTTTGTCGTCCAGCAGTGCTCCAGGATGCCTCGTATCTCCTCAGCCTTTGCACACACTCTTCCTTCTGCAACGGGTGCATACACGTCCTCCAGCCTACTGGTTCTTACCAGCATTTAAGGTTCGATGAATGAATCTGCCTTCCTTGGGGCCACCTCCAATACAAATGGGGCACTGCTCCACATGGTAAAGTGCTTACTGTGTATTTGCTGAATGAATGAATGAACAAATGCATACTTTACTTTCATAGTTTCCATTGGAAAAATACTTAGTAATTTACACATTGACGCCAGACCTGATTTCAGAACCCAAACATGCATGTCTTAGCCACCCCTTACCCCCAATCTACTTCTCACCACTTGATGAAGCCTATTTCAATGTGTTCACTCAACGATTACCCGTCTCTTTTCCCTTCCCCTCCACAGACTGGGATTTCTGTGTGGATCCCTGATCTCCCAGCAGGGGAGGGGAAGCAGCCGGAGCAAAGTAAGCGGTCAATAAATATTTGTGAAATACATAAAGTTAAATAGAAAATTTAATAATTGCTGTGAAGTGCACCTCATCTAGATAATTCCTCCTTAATTCAGCACTGACTTTGCTTGTGATTCCAGAAAGGGTTGAGATAATTAAAGGCAGGAAACTCAGTTGTAAACTCTAACCGGTAACTAACTGTGAAAACGTGCACCACGTGCTTCCGACGGCCCGCTGTGAACGTTCCCTGCCAGCACATGGACACGTCCTGGCAACACACTGTCCTAGGTGAGGGGCACCAGCTCAGCTAGCAAACGGCTTCTAGAGCACCATGCCCAGCATTCTGTTCAAGAAGAGAAATCTTAAAAACTCAACAACTTTTATCACATGGGACAGGCAGAGGCCTTGGCCAGCCCTCCATGCGGCCACGTCACGTGGGGCCCGTTCTTCCCCGGGCGGGGGGTTCTGGTGCCCGTCCACGTGTGCTCACTCAAGGATCATGAGCGAGACCAGCAGTCTGGGGAGCAAACACTGGGACAGGGTGCAGGGCGTGGCCCCTGGCTCTTGAGGACGGAGACAGTAAGACTCTAAAGACTCTCTCCTTGTGCAGTTACTTTCTTGCAAGAGAAGACAAACAAGAAAACGAGACGGGATGACTTTGCACAATGCCCCGTGGTGACCGGCTAGAAAGTGCGAGGGCAGGGAGACGAACAAGCAGGCACACGGCGTGAGCTCGGTCCCAGACAGAGCCAAGAGGAGGAGGCGGTCTGGGCAGGGCTTGGAGGGGAAACAGAGGCTGCTGGGGGTGACATGGACACAGGCGCTCACCCAGCTCTGAGTAGAGCAGCGGGCAGGAGCCAAGGACAGGGAGACGGGAGAGGCAGGTGGGACACGGGATAAAGAAACATCAGGGGCCAGACCAGCTGGGGCCTTGTCAGCCAGAAATAAAACATCAGGAACACAGCTCGTGCATAGCGGGGAAGCCACCGCAGTGTCATGTGGGGGGCGTGGCAATCTGATTCATGTTTGTTTTTTTTTTTAGAAGATGAGTCTGGCCAACCTCAGGGAAGCAACCCCACACGGTGGGGGAAGAAACAGGGCCGACAAGGCAGAGCCGTGGTGGGAACCGTGGGCAGGAGAGGCAGGTCAGTGGGCAGCCTGGTGTGCACTCAGGAAGAGGGCGTAGAGAACCAGCCGCGCGAGCTGATTCGGCGAGGTAGAAGGGTAGGGTAGGAGAAACTGTGTGTGGCCTGAGGATGAGATGGTGGACGGCAGGCTGAAGTCTGGAGTCCCCTTTGGAAATGGTAAGTGTGAGCATTCCCTAGGAGTAGGTGGCTGGTTACACGTGTTCAATGGAGGAGAGCGTGGTCCAGAGGGGTGTATGAACTTGGGCGTCCTCCACGGCTAGTTAGATGGCTAGGCCCACTTGGGAGGACAGGGGGTGTGTGTGAGAAGACTGTGTCCGGAGCCACATCAAGGATCTGACGTCTGAAGGAGAAGACGACGATTCTAAGACACAGCCAAGAAAACAGCAGGAAAACGCAGAGCATGGGTCACGGGAGAAGCCAAGAGAAGAGCTTCCAGCAAGATTACGCAGGGAACCAAGGAGCTGGCGGGTCTGGCCACGGATGAGAGCAGTGTTCCAGAGGGGCTGGGACGGAGGATGACCGGGACGGGTCAGAGAGAAAGTGGCCGGGGAGTCACTGGGGACACGGAGCGCGGACAGCTGTCCTGGGCAGGTGTGCTCAGAGGGAGAGCGGACCAAGGCCTGGGAGCTGCTGAGGGCCATGACCGGCGCCGGGAGGAGGGCTGTCGGGGGAGGAGTGCAGGCTCCCAAGCACGATCTGACACTGGGGAAAGCCTGGGGGCACAGGAAGGAGACAGATGAACATAGGAGCAGAGTCCTTTGCATGTGGAGCTGATGGGTCCAGAGGTGGAAGGGAGGACACCGGCCAAGCGCAGGGACAGCTCGTCCCTCGTGCGAGCAGGAAGCAGAGCAGCCGTGGCCGCCGCAGGTGCAGCGGCGGTGGGTCTGAGCATGGGGAGTGAGCGAGCACCTTGCCCTATTTCCTTGGTAAAAGGAAAAGAGGGCCACCAGGTGAATAAGAAAGTAGAAGATGCAAGAAGAAAAAGCTGGAACCAATCATTTCGAAGTATTATGCTGTGTCGGGTTACCTGATGCTACTTTGTGTCAAAACTGTCACAATAATCCTTCCCGCACCCTGGAGTCAGTGTCCCGAGTTCAAAAGGCTCGTCTACAGAATAAGGCTCATGTTTCTCATTGCGGCCATGGTTCGCGCACTGTTCACACCCCCCTTGAAGAGTGGATCTCATCCTTGGATGCATGTTAGAACCCCCTGGGGAACATGCTGATGCTCAGGTTCAGCCCTGGCCAGAGGAAGCACGTCGCCAGCCCTCGGCCCCAGGAACTGGAATTTCTAAAAAGCATCCTGAAGCCTAAGATGTGCAGCCGGGTTTGTGAGGTTCCCGCTCTCCAGTTCTCAGTCTTTCTCTATCTGATGTGGGTTTCTGGAAAGGGGGCCCCACGACAGAACCTGGGGGGAGGTGAGCACAGGAGGTGGTCCGAGGCCTCCCATTCTCTCAGGACACAGCTATGTCGGGAGCACCGTCTATGGCCGGCCACCCCACTGCAGCCCTGTACGGCTGGCTCACTGAACCTGAATCCGGGCTATCAGCCCTCTGTTTCACTCCGTGGTCTCTAAATCAGGAGGGTACCAACGTGACGCCTGCCAGCATTGGCCACACATCCTCATGCGGGCAGCAGACAGGCTGCCAACAGCCAAGGCCATCCCGGGCTTGCTGGGGCCTTCCCTTCCCCGCAACGTGCTCTCAGCACCTGAGACACAGTCCAGCCCTGGCCAGCTGGGTGGGGATCATTCTAGGTCCTCATCTTGGGGGGCCCTTGCGCCCAGCAAGCAGCAAGTGTTTGCTGGATGCCAGGGAACATCAGAGCTGGTGAGGACAGCAAGACGCAGTGGAAGTGACTAGCCTCCGGCTTCTGCCTGGGGGTAAGCCCAAAGTCTCGCAGGGACGAGACACTTCTGGGGTTGGCTGCTGAAATTCCCTCCAGGAAAGAGCCGGGCAAGCTTCCACCTCTCCGGGAAGGATTATTTAATTCACGAGGGAGTGCAGCACCGGTGGCTGGAAGAAGGGACCAGAGACCTGAAGTTGTCACTGCCTACATCAGGGTTTGTCAACCTTGGCACTACTGACATTTTGGGTGGGATCACTTCTTGGGGTAGGGGGGCTGTCCTGCGGCACTGAATTTAGCAGCTTCTCTGCTACTAGAAATCAGCAGCACATCCCTCTGCCCCTTAGCTGTGACAACCCCAAATGTCTCCAGACATGGCCAAATGTCCCTGGGGCATGGGGAGAGGGGACAAAATTACCCCTGGTTGAGAACCAGCGGTCCAGAAGAAGATACTGAGGGCCAGGGCGGGCCAAGAGGCTCGCGGCAGGTGTTAACGGCAACTGACAACAGTATCCCTCTCTGCCATCTGTTTAAAATGATTTCTAGACTTCTGCTAGGCAAAATGAGAGCTGCTGGCCTTTAAGGATGAAATCCACGGCTCCCTGTTCTGATATTGGGGGCAGTGTTTTCTCTGGTCAGCACCTGCTGCTAGAAATAGCTGGCAGGAAGGAACTAAGGAGCTAAAGTACAAAGTAACAACGTTTTGATTGAGAGGAGAAAAAAAACCACACCTTTTCCCCCCTGTGGCCAGTTACCCCAGGAAGCTTCTGCTTTCTCCTTGGCCACATGCAGAGAAAGGAAAGCAGGCTCTGAGCACAGAGAGAACTGGGGTCATCCCTTTAATTAGGCCGACTGGCCCAGTGAGG
>CM052883.1:169189393-169217982 GCA_028534135.1 Potos flavus | reverse complement strand
ATGGGCAGCCAGGGCAGCAAAGATGAACTGCTGCGATGGAGCAATCGGGGGGGATGGGGCAGAGCCAGCAGAACAACCTGACAGCCGAGGGGGGGGGGGGGGCTGCCGCAGCGACACCAGCAGTTGAAGCCCGAGGCCCGAGGCTGGCACTGGCGGGAGGAGGAGCAGCAGGCCTGCCTGGCTCGCTGACATGCTCAGGAACGCGCCCAGACAGACACCCGGGGTCCACGGCATCGGCTTGCACCCTGGGCACAGGGGTGATGCATCTCAAAATGCGTTTTGCCTTGGAGCAAGATATGACAAGCAAGTGTCTACGAATGACCCCCGGGGTCCCCTGTTATTCCCGCAGTAATGCAAACTCTGGGCTAACGCTTCTAGAGAAAACGACCTATAGAGAAAATGGTTAATCAAAAAAAAAAAATCACAGGCTCCCGATAAGACTCACGAAAACTCTCAGCCCATAGTTGTTGCAGAGATAATTGTTCTGAATCTATCAATAAAGCTAAGCTGCCCCTTCATTGACTGCAAACAACAATTTCTTTCACCCAGGATTATAAGTTGGTGTTCTCGGGCTCACTGCTGCCATTACGGTGATAAACAGTTTAAACCACAACAGGGTCTGACATGTAGATCAATTCCGGGTCCATAAAGAATCTACACAAGAGGTTGCAGGACAGGAATTTACAGCCACCAGTTTTTATTCCCTCTTGCTGCAAAAATTACTTCTGTCAAACACTTAGGAGAGTGAGGAAAAATGTAAAAAAATTAATTTTTCATGTACTACTGGAACAGCCTCTTCCAATGCAGAAGCTGAAGATGAATATGTTTCTGCATTTAAAAAATTATGCCGAGCAGCATGTGGTGCTTAGCCGAGGAGGGACCCAATCCTCCGTGCGGCTCGCGAGCCAGCAGACAGCAATTTGAAACCCCGATCTGAGCTGTCTGCATTTCCTCTAAGGGCAGATGCGGGTCTCGTGTTAGCAACGCCAAATTATATTAGACATTTAATTTTAAACCTCAGGTACTTAATGTAAAACCTTACAACAGTAATAGTCATAAAGCAGTGGGGCATTCCATTTCACAGAATGGATTCTTCTTCTCCTCCCCCCTTAATTTAACCAGAACCTCCTGTTTTGTAGTTTTGCACACTACAAAGTAATCTATCTAATTAGGAGTTGCTCACAGCTGCTTAAAAGAGACAAACCCCTCAGGGTACCTGTGCATAGAGAGGGAAAGCCTTTCCAAAGTTCTCTGGAGCCAAAGTCTTAATTTAGTTGTGGACGAGGGGGCAGAGAAAAATTGAGTCCCAATGTTGTTGTTATCATGTTTTATAATAAAGTGTGACAATGGGAAAGCAAATTCACCAATTCAGGGGCATTTGGATTCAAAAGCGGCTTAGCTTCTCCCTGTCCCTGCTGCTAGCACAGTGTAAGCTTTTATGATTCTGACATCCAAACCAGATACTCGGGCAGGGGGGGAATAAAATGATTAAAAAAAAAAAAGAGAGAGCGGGATTGGTATCAACTGCAACTTGAAAAGAAAAAAAGCATGACAGAAAGCTCTTAATCATGTTTGCTTCTTTGGCGATTATTTTCCAACACGGCAGGGAATGTTGATGCCCAAGTTGAGGTCTGGAAATCCATTCATAAACGCGTTTTCTTGGAAGTCGCCTGTCAGATCCGATGCCCTGATGTTCATTAAAAATTGCTCTGCGTCCGGGGACTTGATGGATCAGGGAAGGCAGGGGTGGTCTAAACAGGAGGAAGCCAGGGTGTCACCCGCACGCAGGCGGGGACAGGGCCTCTCGACGCCCCGGTGGACCAGCGTACCTGGGGGTCCCGGCAACACGCGGCTCCCACCGTGCGGGTCTTGGCAGAGCCTGGGGGGCTGCATTTCTAGCCAACTCCCAGAGGCTGCCTGATTCCAGAGCCGTGGTTCTCAGACGCCAGCATGCGACATTGTCCCACGGAGGGCTAGTTAACACACAGGTTGCTGGGGCCCAGCCCTGAGCTTCACAGTCAGTGGGTCTGGGAAGAGACTAGGGATGTGCACGTGTAACCAGCTCCAGGGCCGGCGGCTGCTGCTGTTGGTCCGGGAAGCGCATCTCGAGAAGCACCGACGTGTTCTCAGGTTTGCATCCTGGCCCCTCCCGGAGGGTGACTTTGGACAAGTGATACGGACCCGTGTCTCCCCACCCATCAAGTGGAGCTAACATCAGTATCTACTCCCTGAAGATCGAATGAGATCATCCACACGAGGCCCTCCGTAAATATTAGCTCCCATGATTATTACTGCTGTTCTCTCCCTTTTCAACTATATGTTGGATGTGACATACCATCAACCCTTGGAAAAAAGGAATAAAGGAGGATCGTGGAAAACTGCAGGAATCCTCCTTCTGTGCAGTGCTCTGCTGTCTTTCCAGATCTTGGCTATGCAAGTAATGCCAGCTCTAAGCCTTACAATTAAGATGCTAATTAATGTTGCCATTCTGACCTGTTCTTGTCCAGTCTGCACCCATCTCGCCTTGCACGCTCCCACCAGCCCCTTCTTGTCACATCCGCTCCCTGGCGGTTGCATTTCCCCTTTTCCTCCTCCCCGAGCCCTTGTCCAAGTTGCCCTGATGTTTATAATAACTTCCTCTTGTGGTTTGGCGCCAAAAAAACCGCATCCGGGTCTGTAAGCATCGCTCGAGTTGGATTCTCTTTGAGCAGTTTTCCTCGACGGACTGTCCATCCCTCAACCACCTGCGCAGTCTCAGCCCAGGCTTTCCCGCAGGCTCTCCGTGTGTGTCCCACGGCACACCACGGCTGACATGCGGCAGCACTGGAGCACCTTGTGTCCCGTGTTCGGGGCTCAGGCTCTGCGGTGTCAGGGAGTCTAACGAGTTTTACTGAGCGTGCTACACGAAGAATGGACCTTCAAGGATGTCAACAGATAAGAAATCACTTTGTAAATATAAAAACACCATTCGTATGTAGACAAGCACCGTCTCTTACAGGAACTTCATAAATGTGTGTGTAGAGACCAATGTCATCACCCTCCGTGGAATGCGACTTCCAACCAAATTGAGGGTCTAGAAATAACAGTCCCAAGCTTCGGTGCTGAGGAGTGCCCGTGGCGCACACACCTAGCTGGGCGCGAAGAGCTACGATGGTTACCTAGTGAGTCTTTATCACAGAAATAAGTGTGCAGAAGGAAGGTTTGCACAGAACAGATTCAGATGAATATGCCACTTCCCATGCCTTTTCTGTAAAAAATTTTTTTTTAAAAAATAGACTCCACCCCCAGTGTGGAGCCCAATGCAGGGCTTACACTCATGAGCCTGAGATCAAGACCCAAGCTGAGATCAGGAGTCAGATGCTTAACCAACTGAGCCACCCAGGCGCCTTATAAAACATTCTGAGTAGAGGGGAGGCAAAGATTGGGGAGGAGGTCTCTCTCAGGAACTTGCTCTTTCATTCCCCTCTTCTCCTCAAATATAACTCCCACAGCACATAAGGAGTAGAACTCCAACGCTGTCGCCCTCCTCAGGCCATGCTGGGGACTCCACAATGCACTGGGAGGAGGAAACTTCTAGAAGGTCCCTGCTTGACCAGGAGAGGCCAAGGCAGTGTGCACGGCAGGCTCCGGAAACACCTGCGCAGAAAGGCGGCCCCAAGCCAACCTGGCCGGCCAGTGATACTGAAAGAGCACCTCGATGATGCAGTAATTACGTGAACGACTTGCTCACTGTGATGACAGCAAAGACACCGGGTGACAGAGGCCGCCCCGGACCAGGTGCTGTGCTCACACCCAAACCGCACAAGGAGGGAAGCACACCCATGCTTCAGACCAGACAGGCTTGTGCAGGGGAGGTGGCCAGCCTACGGCCGCCGCGCAGGGGGCGCAGGTGCTGATCGAGCACAGGCCCCTCCAGGGCAGGCGACCACGGTGAACGCTTGGATGTCACCTTCCAAGGGACCAAACTCTGGGTGCCTCGTCTCAGTGAGTCAGAATCCGCTTCCCTAGGGTTCTCAGGCATTGCAGGACCTGAGACAACGGGCGGAAAGCTCTGAAGAGGCGGAAGGGGACACCGGCTGCCAAAGCATCCTCCTCTGGGTGGGGAAGGGGCCCCGGAGGTGGGCGCGTGCCGGGCACGGGGGCCGTGCTCTGTCCACATACACTGTGCCACCCGCCCTCCCAGACCCACACTGCCACGGCGCTCCTGGGCGCGGCCTTGACGGACTCCTCTGCACCCAGTCTGGGGCTGTCCTTACTGCAAGTCCTCACTTCGCAGGGTCGGCCAGAGGGATGGGAGCAACTAGAAATAAGGATGATGTTTACCCACAGCGAACGTCCTGCTGCAGCAGCTGGCGGGTCTACAGGGAAGACCTGACGCTGAATCTTTTAATTAGAACAAATTATGCTAAAATTACTTTAAACCCCTGTCTGATAGATGACATACAACAGTGGGAATTGCGTTAAATACCGGTGAGCGGGCCGTAGACAGAATGCCGCAGGCAAAAGCACGTTGCTGCAAAGCCGGGTGGCCTCGACAGCACACCAGTCACGACTCCACACAGACATCAAGGCGGCTTCTGACGTCCACACGCGTCTCCCAAAAGGCTGCCCAGTGGGCTCACCAAAAAAAAGGGGGTGACAGGGGAACTCTCCAAATTTAGAAGGTGCGTCAGGAATTTTGGAGAGCTAATAAGGAGAATGAATTCTGTGTTTTCCTTTGATGGGAAAAAGCAAACACACACACCCCATGCCTGACAACGGGACAGGAGCAGCGCTGCTCGAAGTGTGGGCGCGGGGTCCCGCGGGAAAGCGTGACCGGGACACGGGCTCTCATTATTTCTCGCCTCCCTGTCACGGGATTGTGGGTGTGCGGCCTCACTTCCCAAACCTGGCAGGCAACCTGCTCCTCCCTGACCGACAGGACCACGTGGGAGGATGTGAGTGAAACCTCTGTCAAGGACCAAACGCTCCGCAGATGAAAGGTGACACGCGCCCGGCTCACACGGCCGCCCCACGGGGCTGCACGCAGCGCGAGCGCAGACAGCCAGCACGCCGCATCTGGCCCCTGGCTCACACCGAGGGCTGCGAGGGGGGCGCGGGTCCGGGGGGCTGCGCCCTCTCTTACCACTGCTGATGGCCGAGTTTGCCATGACTGTAGCCTCACTCCACTGGTCGGCACTGGAGACAGAGTAGGAGCGCTGCTGCATGCCGTCCGGCCGGCTGCCGAAGGAGCCCAGGCTGATGCCGCTGGCCATCTGAGACCCAGACGCACTAGTGACATTCCCTAGGAATAAACAAGTCAGGTGAACACCACCTTGGACTGCAGACCCCAGAAGCCAGCACGAGTTAGTCGAGACGCCCATGTGCTTGCGCGCGGTGGACCTCGGCGCCGAGAGCAGCTGGCGTCCTGCCTACGTGGAAGACGGAAGCATCCTACAGAACAATATTCAAGAGGAGAACGAGGGTGGAGCAGATCCTAGAGAGCCTGCCGACGCACTGCCAAGGAACCGAACCACGCGACGCAATCCTAAACACAAAGATACCGAGGCGACACCGTCTCTAGGTGGAGCAGAGGTGAAGACGAAGACCCGCTTTTGGGGAAAGCCTCTGTCCCAGCAAGACAGACCCTACAGGAGCCCCCACCGTGCCCATGTATCGACGGAAGGGAAAATGACCACAAATGGCAGGCAACTTTCACGGTGAAGCTCTACTTTATGATCCACACGAATCAAAGCTCCTAGATGAGACATCGGAGGACACGGAGACTCTTAACCCAGGTAAGTTCACTCTTAGCCCTGAAGAGGCTAGCAGAGGGACGATGGCCTTCGGCACGGCTCAGCACACGGGGCGGTGATGGGAACGGTCCCATCGTGGACGGCGGGTACGGATCCGGTGCTCGACATCAGAACGAGTGATTTCCTGGTCATCCCAACTGTAGACCCCAAATCACGACTCAGTGCCTTTCTCTAAAGCGCGGCCTGTCCTACCGTCTCTGAGTGAATTAGTCGGTTGGATGCAGATCTTCAGAGAGATCAAGTTTGTTTGTTTTAGACTTTCCTGATTATTTTAGTTTAGAACCAATCAAGTTCAAATTGTTTTAACAGAAGGCTTTCACAGCACAAGATTTTAAGTGCGTAGACTGGATTCACAGTTCCCAAATTTGGCCAATTACCAGAACTGCCCGTGGAGCTTTTAAAAAAGAGGCTTCAAAATACTTGTATTTTGATTCTGAAGGCCTGGGGCCGGGGCTTGAGAGAACGCACATCTCTCACAGCGCTCCGGTGGTCCCGGTGAGCCGCCAGAGGTAGGAATCGGGATCCCACGAGCACGGGACAGTCCCAAGATCATCTACTGAGACGCCTACGTGAGCCACGCAATGAACAAGTGGTCCACGGAGAGGAGAGGCTTCAAAAAATATATTTCTACCTTAAAATATGATACTGATTTTATGCTATTATCTGAACCGGGCACACTGTGAATGTCCTAAGGGAAAACTATTCCCAGGCAGCTCTACCCAATTCCAGAAAAAGCTGAAAGCAACACCTCAGGACCTGAAGCGTGGGCAGACCCAGACCTTCCAGAGTGTGGTTCTCAGACCAGTGCTCGGCCAGGAGCTCGTTAGGAATGCAGACTCCCAGGCCCCGCCCTAGCTCCTGCCGCCTCAGACGCTCTCTGGCAACGTGGGCGCACACGACATCCTGGGTGCACCTGCTGAAGCTCAGACACCCAGAAATCACTACGAACACGATACCGACGACAGAGCTCTCCGCCACCTCGGACTGCCGCTGCCAGAAGTGCCCGCGGGCAGCACCGAGCACTGCGGGTCAGGAGCCCGCTCTTGGCTCCCTGTCTGGCTGCAGGGTCTGAGCGAGTTTAGCCATTTTCCTCCCACCACGGAGGTGCTGATTTTTGGGCCCGCTCAGGCCCTCCAATTCTGGAAACACATACGTGCTGACTGACGCTGCTGCCCAGGATTCCCACACCCACTCGATGGCCGATCCCCATGGCAGCCTAGGGAGGAGGGCCAGGCGTCTGGCAGCTCAGACACAGAGGAGTAGCCCAGGGTCGGGGGGGGGGGTGGCAGTCAGGGACAGACCACATGCTCCTTTGGGGCTCGGACCCACAGCAGGGCAGCGTCTCGGGGGGCGGATGAGGTGCTCCCATTGGGCAGCACAGTGTGGGTCTTCCCCTGCAACCTATGTCCATCCAGGTGTCTGCTGGCCACCTTGCTGCCACCCCCTTTCTCTGCCCTGCTCTCCTAGGAGGGCACCCATTTGGGTGCAACCACTGGCTTCCTGTCGGGCTCAACCAGTGGGGAGCAGGTGTGGTAGAGGGGCAAGAGATGGGCTCTGTATTCCCAGGTTCCCTCCGTGAGCGATCACCTGGGGCTGGCTGTCCCTGAGGCTTGCTGGGGGCACCCCTCCCCTTGCCCCACTGGGCCCATGCTGATGTCTGTGCCACTTCCCCCAGCCCTGGTGCCCACACCTTCAGACCTTGGGCCTGCTCTTCCGGGGGGATCCTCATCTCACACACCTACACTCAGAGCCACATTCGGGACAAACACCTCACCCCAAAGACCCCAAAGCCATTTCTACTTTCATCACACGAATTCTCAGCAGTTAGGGGCTTGAGAGCACTGCTAACACTTTTATGGTAAGGCAAAGAGAAAGCCGGAAAGAGGACAGAGAGGACCACGAGAAGATCCACCCAAGCCGTGACCCTACTGCTGAGCCAGCAACCCCCTGCCCCAAAGCTTGAACTGCCCACAGGCACACCTGCTGTTTGGCAAAAACATCGAGGAGATGATTCTTTCCTCCCTGTGTGGCCCAATCACACCCGTGACAAGTCTTGATCAAGTGTGCACTCTGTCCACAAACCCTCATCTCACACCAGCTTGAGCCACACAAGGCCAAGGCACCCAAAGTACCCAAACACCTTCACCGTCTCTGTCTTTGGGCCGATGATGCCAGGACGACATTCAAGCCCGCGGTGTGGCTGCCCTTCCGGGGAGTGGCTCCCAGAGGATGACCAGCCTGAAAACCTCCTGACACACCTCCCCTGAAAGGTAGAGTTCCCCAAATGCACCTGTCCCTGACTATGCACACAGAAGCCCAGGGGTATCCACGGGCACACAGCACAGCCCGCTTGGTCTGAACTTGGACAAGAGCGCTACAGTGTCCTAACGGGGGTGTCGGACAGAGAGCTCGTCTTAGGCCGACAAACTCTTCGTGTCCAGGCCGAACAGCCGCTGTGGAAGGAGGAGAGTAGGTTCCTTGAAATGTGCGCGCTGTGCACGCTGCAGGAAACCCACGTGCTGGAGCTGGTCACGTGCCTGCAGCTGGTCCCCCGGGCCTCGAGCGTCCAGCGGTTTGCCAAGTGAAGTTTCAAGCGCAGTGAGTTCAATGTATAAAGCTGCTGGGGGAGCAGCTCTGGGCTTTGGCTCCTGAGGGGATCCCCGAGGAACCCCACTGGGACCTGTGGAGTGAAGAACCTTCTGGCAAAACTGTGTGCTCCTGGTGTGTGACTGCCAAGACCCAAAGCAGGTGCACAGACTCTTCAGGAAGCCGAACCTCAGGGCCCCACAGTGTGGGAGGGTCTCCTTCTGGCAACCACACCAAACCCCCCACCGCGGACTCAAGATACACTACGTGACCGAGTCCTGGCCATGTGAATGTGGGTAAGACTTGCGGCCTGGAGTCTGGGCTGAGCTCATAGACGCATTTTTGCTGAGTAGATAATGATTTCTTTTTTAAGGCAGAATTTGGGAAAGGCCTTCTAAAAATCTGTGATTTCTGGCATTATTTGGAAAAATAAAGAGCATCTGGCAGCAGTGGGCTTGTGTCTGTGCTCTCTGAATGGCCAGCGCAGCAGCCAGAGCCCACACCTGCCCGCCTAGTCCTCATCTTTGCCAACTGCGAGACCCAAAATCTTCCAAAAATACGCTGAAGAAAATCCTGTTTCAGAAGTAAAACGTTTCTGATTTTCTCTCAAGAGAACAAATCTCTTATACATACTCAATTTTAATGTCAGTTAAAATTTTTCTAAATATCAAACAATAAAAGATCACCTAACTGCGATGTAACAAAAAAAATTATGAAGGACAAAAAATCCTGGTTTTGCCCTAAATATATAGCTTGGGGATCCACACAGACAGGCACTTGCCTTTAAATGTAAACACATGAAGACACAGGTTTTAACTCTGAGGCAAAGCAGTGGTCCACGGCCCCGTGTAAGAGGTCTCAGTGGCTTGCTGTGGCCCGTGGAGCATCTCGCTCACGTGGGAGCAGTCCTGGGCCAGGGGTCACGCTCTGAGGCATTCTGACTTGCTCCGAGTGAACCCATGAGTCAAAGAAACCAGCTACCCCCAAACGTTTCATGAATATCTTAAATAACTATACAGATCTAATTATGGTGTTTTATATCAATTTCTGATGCTTATTTTTACACACACACACACCATCCAACAAAGGCTAATGTATAATTTCATTTCTATTTCTGAAAAAATGTCACGAATTGTCACTGGTCAAGCAACACCAGCCCCTGCTTCTAGATGGTACACACCGCCCCCAGCAGACTGCCCTACGTGTGACCACACTGCGAGTTCTTCTCACCACTTCTGAAAATACCTCTCAAGCAAGCAAGGGAGGTGCTAAGCTTAGACTCACTTTATTTCCTCTCAAAGTTCTCTAGGCCTACATCTACCAATGAATGGTAATTTATTTCACATTAACAAGTTATTAATAAAGGCTGAGAATCCGGGACTCTTGTCTGTGAAAGCGGCCCACAGCTTCCTGGCAGCCAAGGATGGAAGGCCAGGACCACGGAGATACACGGCGGAACCTGAACACTGTTCTCAGCGCGGTCGGGGTCAGCCTCACGTGCAGAGCAGCTCCGGGCGGCTGTGCCCAGGCAGAGGGGCCTCTCCAGCAGCCAGGCTCAATGGCTCCAGCAGGTGCCCATCGGAACGCACATCCATCTTGCTGCAGAATTTCATTCGTGTGGCTGAGAACCAAGATATGGCACTGAGGTCTACCGGATTGGGGAAGAACTCGGCACACGGCTGGAAGCCACTTTCTTTGTAGGCATGCCTGTCTTTCCTGAGAGAGAAGAGATTCTGAAAGCTGGATTGGAACGTCCTCACTCTTGGGGACGAGGAGGAAGGTCCAACACTCGATTCTAACTCACTAAGCTCTAAGCCAGGGTCCACAGACCAGTGGTCTTAAAAGGAAGCCAACGGGACACCTGCTTCCCCTCAGGGCTGAGCACCAGAGCTGTGACCTCCTGGAGGGTGAGAGGAGGGGGTACCTTCTATTCTTTCCCGCCCTTCCTCCTCCTCAGCCCTGGCTTCCATTCCCTGTGCCCTACCAGGATCCCCACCCACCGTTGCTGGTAGACCGCTGCACGGATCTCGTGCTCCTTCATGTCGTGCGCCACGCGCACTGGCTTCCTTTCGTTCTGGGTGGCCTTGTCCGGAATGTCTGTACGGTGAACAGACTTGGTTGAGAGGGAGAAATGTCCCTCCCCAGAGGAGGGTAGATCTGTGTGCCGTCTGGGATAACAGCACTGCCTTCCACAGCACAGGCTGGGCAGGCTGGCGTGTGTCCCACTAGAAAGACTGGGGTTCCCTAAACTCAGGGTTCCTCTTCTGTGACACATGCCACTGTCTGTGCTGTCCCCTGGCCTTGGGGGAACGGGTGCACAACGAGGCTGATACTCTGGCCACTGGTACAGCTGCGAATAATAACCTGCCATTTGTCCCGGAACCAGGCCCTCATCATCAAGGGCCCTGGCGGGCTGGCGATGGCCCCTCCACAGGCCTGCCACCCCCTGGAACATGGACCTCCCGCCCCTCCCCGTCTCCCGACGCGGAACCCACAGCATGCTATGCGCTGGGCACAGTGAAGGAAACGGTCTGCTCCCTTAAGGGAGCTCCCACCTCGTCCAGCAGAAGGTATGGGCCAAGGCCACATGTGCCCAAAACACAAGGCCGAGGAACACAGGAGCCGTAGGTAGGTCTGAGGGGCAGGAAGAACAGCCCCTGGAAGGGTTCGGGAGAGACTTTATGGAATGCTGCAGATTTATTTTAGATTTTGGAAATGGAGACCCCTCTCTCCAGAATAGTGTGGAAAGAGGGATCTCATGTGATCCCAGGACTACACAAACTCTCTTCTGACTGACTCACCTGATGTGAGGCGTTCACTGAATAGTCCGATACGAGCCTCTCTCTCCAGATTCCTGTTTCCCTTTCACCCCAGTCCAGACAGAAGTCACACAGACGTGCCTAACACCGGCGCCAGAAATCCTGTACGGGAATGCTCGCGGCGACATTCCTCGGAACAGCCGCAAACCAGCAATGGCGGCTGTCTCCCCGCCACAGGTGCCCCACGGCACGCCCAGACGGAGGAACATGCCAGGAAGGACGCAGAGATGCTGACATGGCCACAACAGGACGAACTTCACAGACAGGATGTGTCTGTGATGAAGGATGAAGCACCAATGGCCGTGACCCCACCCAACAGTTCACCATCCACAGGCAACTGGTCCTGGGAGTGAGTGATGGGAGGGCGACCCCCTCGGGTGTGTGTGTGTACGGACAGCAGGGACAGGCTTGGGCCTGGCGCCCACTTGCTGCTTCCCGATCTGAGGACGGGCCACCTGCACACTTGGCTACCAGGATTTTGCACTTTCTCTGTGCGTCTTCTATTGATACAACTTATCTCAGCCCCCAAAAAGCTAAAAATGGGTCATCTGAAGAGTTTGCGGATACAGAGGTCAGGTCAGCAAGTGTGAGAGACAGCGTTGAGGGGGCCGAGGAGACGGGGGCACCAGCACCAAATCTCAAGGAGGGGCCCCGCCCTTCACAGTAGGAGCTGCTGCTTCCATAGCAGGAGTCACCAAAAGACCTATTTGTTGTTTGTCTCAGTATCTTTTCCCCAAATATTATCGGGAAATACATGGTCGATACCTGGCCCGTTGTGAACTCAGACAGAGCGCTTCCTCTGACACCCCATCTCTGGATCAGCTGGCTGCTGGCCTTGATTAGCAGGGGGCGGCTACATTACCATGCTAATCCACGGAGTCTCAGCGCCATGTCCTTGATATGGATATGTGTGTGCTTACGGGCCGCCCTGATTAGCCCAGCTTCCATGTGTCAAAAGCGCCAGATTCTTCCCAAAGAATAATTTTAGCTTTACTTATATCCCTAAAGTGTAAGAGTTGATTTGAAAAGGTACTTACCTCCACCATATGCTATTTTTCTTAAAACAATTTGCATTTCAAAGCGACTATGGCATTTATATCTGAATGAATATCAGTATGTTGCCTGAACTGATCTCAAACGAGCATGAAAAAGATGCTGGTTTTCTATTGAACGCGACTGTTTTCATCCACCAAATGCCATCAAAGACAGAATGCCTCTTTTAAGCTATCGGCTTATTACATAAAAAATAGCTTGCTCTGATTTTTAAAAAATATGCTCTGAAATAAGGCTTTTCAAAGCATTCAAATAAAGATTCATCAACAATCATTTCTTGTAAAATACAAAATGTTGCTCACTGCGCTTTCCGTTCTGGTTCATCTTCACAAACACAGCTTGGCCTTCTCAAAGGCTTAAAGTGGAAAAGGAGTATTTGGCATTTGAATCACTGGTGAGGTAGCTTGTGAAAGAGCAGCAGTGCTCGGCAGTAGGTTACAGACCCCAAAGTTTCCCGTGCCTTGCTTGGGGGGGGGGTCGCGACCCAGAGAGGGGTCTACAAGGGCCCCTGTACAACGCAGACATTGGTTTCTACTGTGGGATTTTATACCTTTTTAAAAACAAATCATAATGACAGCACAGGATTGATAGGAGCTCTCCCTGCCCCTCGGAGGCCTCACCCTGAGAAACACACAGAGATCGCTTTTGGGGGTCGATTCTCATTCCTACCTGGCCTCCGATGTGAGAGGAGTCTGGGGTGCGAGGCTGCCTTGCAAACCTCCAGGAGCACAGCCCCCCACCGAGCGCGCAGGAAGGCCAGTTTGCTGGAATCGGAGCAGGGCGACCGAGGCTACTCTAACAGCCACACCACTTCAAAATAGGCCTTTGCCATCTGTTCGTCCTCTAATTATAAACCCAAAAAGAAATATAATTCACAACACTACCATAAAAAGTGAGATACGGATGATTTAAGTGCCTATGAGCAGGGCCGCTCGCTGCACTATTTGCATTGGAAATCTGCCCTCCTTTTTGGCAACCAGGACTTGAGGCTAAGAGGATTTTTTCCAAGGACACGTTCAGTATCTTAAAGACGTACGCATCTGGGATTCTGCACTGTTATAAACTGACACTTGTTTTGTTAGAGTGCATTCAACACGTCCACTCCTGAGATAGGAATCGCGGTGCACCTCTTCGCTGGGACGTATGCCCATGCGTGCTAACCAGAGAGGAGAGAATGTACGGAGTCCCGACCCGGCGGTCACAGTGGATGTGATTGCTACTACCTACAACAGTGTGGCCGCACACAGGATAACAGTCCTGGGACCAGTTCCCACTTCTTTCCTAAAATGCAGAAATAGCTCATTTTGTTCGGATTTCTCCTTGTTCTGATTATGATGTCCAAGGAAAAAAACAATGAATCGTTCTTGTTGTACAAATGTCTTTAAAACTTACCTTGCAGCACGAATGCCATCAATTAGAAGACTTCCAGAATCTCACGTAACAGATCAACTCATTATTGAACATGAGAATCGATTCTTCTTAGTGATGGCCGCAGGAATGATGAGTTTTATATTACACTTCTTTCTTATGACTTTCTAACCCTCTTCACGTGTTGTTCCAAAATCCTCATAATAATTTTAGATACATGACATCTTACTGATTTAATGCAGACAATTCATACTCCTATTTTCCTACTTCTGGATAGTTTCGTTTCCAATTTCTCATTAGAGTAAACAATACAGCAAAGGACATCTTCTATTAAGACTCTTCCTTAGGATAAAATCTCAGGAGAATCATTACTCAGTCCAACAGCATTAACATCTTTCTGACTTGTGACGTATATTGCTGATTTTCTGAGGCCACTGGCCAAAAGAGGATGGAACCTGGGCATCTTGAAAACAATTCAGTTCATGATTTGTAAAATGGATATAACATTAATGATGATGACAATAATATGCCCCATGTGGCCGATTGATACAAACATCAAATTGCGTAAAGCACTTTGTAAACCACAAAGCCTCTGCAGATATAAGCTGTTATTAATTTCACCAATGGTGAATTTTCCTGTTCTCTCTAGTTTATTTTTGAATAATAGCTTAAAATGGTGATAATGCTAATTTTGTTTGCCTTTAAAAATATAAAAGGTCTGAATGTCAGCCTTATGTTTTTCTCATGCCGGGGGAGTCTCCTCGTGTGTCCTCTGCTCATATCTGCATTTGGCTATTTTTTTTTTTTTAAGTTTTTTTTTTTTATTTATTTGTCAGAGAGAGAGAGTACAAGCAGGCAGAGAAGCAGGCAGAGGCAGAGGGAGAAGCAGGCTCCCTGCTGAACAAGGAGCCCAGTGTGGGACTTGATCCCAGGACCCTGGGATCATGACCTGAGCCGAAGGCAGACGCTTCACCGACTGAGCCACCCAGGCGTCCCTGCATTTGGCTATTACGATAGTCCTTACAATGTGCGAGCCTACTCGCATGCTCTCGAAGGCTTCCTGGGCACCTACTGTAAGGACTCAGGCAGTACTTAGGGCTGGGACCATGTGATGACACTCCTACCACTCCAGGTCTTTCAAAATTTCCAAACGATTACGACCAGGTCCGCCCAAGCCATCAGAGGCACAATTTATAAAGGGAAAGAAGAAATGCAACGTGGGCCTGGGACATGGTGCGAACAGTGGATGAATGGTGCAACCAGATGTGAAGAAAGAAAGAGGAGCTGGAGAAGCCACGGGCCTGCTCACGCGCCACGGCCGGGCTGCTGCTGTGTCCTGGAGATGGATATAATCTGGTGTTCGGGACAACTCAAGATGCAAATATTAAGCACACGAGAAGGGAGGCTCTCACTTTAAGGGACTATATTTAGAAATCAGTCCAAATATATTTACTCCAAAGACAAAGTCCGTGTCTTCCCAGTTCTCCGGCGCAACACTCATCACTGGGAAAACGATGCCTGCTCTTGGTCTCCTGCCCACTTTGGTCCGAGCAGGAACACCTGCCACTACGGACTCAGGCATTTACTCACAGAGTACGTACATCGGGCTCGCCTGCCGACCGCCCACTACTTGTACGGGCTACGGGAACGAGTTTATAGCAATGCAGCGATAACAAGGTACAGACAACATTATACAAAAGGAAAATAAAACTAAAGATTTTCTTTTAAGGGATGTCTGGGTGGCTCAGTCGGGGAAGCGTCTGCCTTCGGCTCAGGTCATGATCTCAAGGTCCTGGGATCGAGCCCCGCATCGAGCTCCCTGCTCACGGGGGGAGCCTGCTTCCCCCTCTCCCCCAGCAGCTCCCCAGGCTTGTGCTCTCTCTCCTTCTCTCTCTGACAAATAAATAAAATCTAAGCAACAAAATATGATTACACTGTTCACACAGTAATGTTTTGTGACACATAAAGCCCAAGACGCCTGTATCTTCTTCTTTACTTTTGTAATTTGGTACTATACTCCTAACGACTATATCCAATGTTGAGTTTCTTCTTTTGCTTTTGATGACACTTCTGTCTTGAAAATGCTCTTGCTCCTTTATAAGATACACACAGTAGGTGTTTTGCCCAAAATCCATTTTGAGAGCAGGTTTCCCGGGCTGTGGGTACGTTCATTATCCCCTTCAGGGAGGAGACTGCGGCGGCCATGTGGGCCTAGCTCAGAAGTGCTCACTTCTTTCTCTCCCTTCCGGTCCTACGAGGTCAGCTCTTACAGAGAAATCGTGGCCGTGGTCTGGAGGTGGGCTGCCGGACTGTGGTCAGGATAGCCTTGCCTTTTACCACTTCCTGGAATATTCCAGAAAGACCAATGTTCTCTAAACAAGCGGTAACTACCAAACACCGGGCCACAAGGTTCAGACATGGTGACCGCCATAACTACTCTGAAAACTCTCCCCTGCCTGAGTGGAGCGGGCACGCAGCTAGGAGGCCAATCACAGGCTTGGCTCGATCACAGAATGGCTCTTCCCCCAGGCCCGGGATGACACTCAGCCGCCCTCCTGAAGGCCAAAGTCCTTCTCAGGGTCCCTCTCTCTCCTCTAGCTCTTCCCATGCTGACCCTTTGCTGGTCCTGAAAGTATCTCAGGAACAGCTGAAACACTACTCTTCACCAAGCACGCACATTTCTGAAAGGGGGAACAAAGTTTCTGAAGCAATTTTTATTTACTCAGTCCCCGTAGCTAAAGATAGCTCAGTATCCTGAGTATTTTAAACGGAAATGATCAGATCAAGGTGCTTTTGCCAGTCTTTACAGAAAAGAACACCCCACTTAGAGTTCAAATAATTGAAGGAAGTTTCCTTAAACTGGAAAGCATGCTTCTGATTATCCCTGAACTCCTCCCCAACGGTCCTGCCCATGGAGTGCTGCGCGGAAGGAAAGCGAACAGTGCTTAGCCTCAATGGTCATCCCCTGTACTTCACCTGGGGGGGGGGGGGCGGCGACGCTCAGTAGCATTACGTAATGATAAAATAATTGTGAGGTCACTAAACTAGGAGAGGGTAACAAAGGAAGTAACGGCCTCCATCTGAAAGAACTTCAGTTTCAGGACGGAAACAACAGAACAGAAATCTGCCTAAACCTCAGTGGGAGAAACATCTAAACACAGAAACAGCCAGCAGCGAGAATGCATTTCTCGCAAAAGCTGAAGATGTCGCAACTCTCCTAAAGAGTAATGACTTCAGTGTCTCCTTTAGTTACAGAGCTAGCAAACTTCCTGATGTTTTGGGTCTGAAAGAACTGCGCCCAAATGTTTCTTCCTTTCCCTAAAAACGACAAGTTATTAAATAGCCATCAAATCTACTCCAAGTAAACCCTGATTTTTGGATTCTTTTTTAGCAAAATAATTCTCAACCAGTAAGGCTTTTATTTGCAAGTGTTCTACCGAGTGGCTAGAAGGGTGTTTAGCAGAAGTACCCGATTTATGAATCAGAGGATTAACATGGCAAACAAAGTCCAAAGTGGGCGCCAGGAAGGGGTGGCCGAGGCAGAAACCCAGTGAGAAGCAAAGCCGGGGTGGGTGGGGGCGGGCATCCCCCACCAAGCGGCCCACAACCCTGGAGACACACACAGGAACCTCGCGGCTCCTTCTGTGCCCAGAGCAGACTCCGGAGTTATTAAAGTGTTTTCTAGACCATTTGAAACTAAACAAAGAAAAACTTTGTTTCTGGGAGACAACAACGGATCTAGTTCTGATGTTGCGTTATTTATTTATTTTTTCATAGCTATTACGACTGTAACAGCAGCTTAGCGGCTCGGCGTCTGCAGTGTGAGCAGTTTTGATAAACAGCCTCTGCGGGCCACACAACGGGGATAATGTATCCTTAAGTACCGCCAATGAGCTGCCATTCTGCACAGCCAATTACTTCTGTGCGTCTGTCACTCAAAGGAAAAATGGCTGAGCCCATTAGATCAAACCTTTGTCACTGTTCCTAATGCACTCTTAGGCCTCATTAATCTCCGGGAGCAGCAACAGAGCCGCCGGTGTCTCATTGCCTCCCCCGAACAGGCCCACGTGAAGCCTCTCATCTCTCCCCCAAGTGCACCGCGTTAATCAAGCTCTCCTTATTACCCCAGTCCCTGTCACGGCGGAGAGCGCGCTCCCTCTTAAATGCTCTCATTATGACCCATCTTTAGAGCCGGCTAAGTGGAAAAAAAGAGAGAGGGAGAGAGGGAGAAGGAGGACGGGAGAGAAAGAGGAGAGGAAAAAGCAAGTCCGATCACATTAATATTCATGACAATAATTAGTATTCTAGGTCACTGAATATTCATGCTATTAGTTTGGTTTTTTATGGGTTTGCTGGATGTCCTGATTACTGAAGTGTGGAGGAAAACAGCATGGTTGAGACTTTAGATGTCAACGGCAGTTCAATACTCAAAACACATCGAGATCCCCGCCCCCACCCCCGGAAAATCAGCCTCAACCCTCCCGGAGGCTTTAATATTTTGAAACCGCTGGGGGTCTAAAGCGCAGGGAGGGAGGGGGAGGAGGGGGCAAGGTTTCCCGCTACAAAGGCCTACGCATCGCTCTGCTGAGGATAAAAACAGTCACCGTTCCAAATACCCAACAAAGACACACTTTCGGGACAGGGAGGTATCTGGCATCTCAGAACAAAATGGGGCAGTCCGGGAATAAACAGTGGGGGGAACACGGCCCGGGAGCCCGTTGCCCACGGAGATCCGGTTGTCCCGCAGTGCTCCGCGCCCACCACGGCAGAGGGAATGCTGTTGGGGGTGGGGCACGGGTTTATTGTGTCTGACCCACGAGGGCTGCACGTAGGCGACAGAAACAACAGTGCCTGGCATGGAAACAATCCATGTAAAATTTCTGTCCCCTCTTGCTTCCTTTTCTTCACCAGTGACAAGCACAACTAATACGGTGGATTCCCAATGGAATCCGGAGACTGGCCCGGGCCACTGGGCTCTGCAAAGGTGCGCTCCCAAGAGCGTGGTAGGTACGGCGGCCGACCTCAGCGATGAGGAAGCAGGTGTTCATCAGTATAAGGTCCTAAGATGGGCAAGGTGGGATTCAATGTAGGGTTTCTGCCTCTCGAGGCCCTTCTGTGGACCATTATGTTTTCCTGTTGTTACTTCAATGTCAGAATAACGTTCAGACCTGACACAACTCCGCATTCCATCGTGGATGGATACAATTCTACCAAACCAGCCTGGCTGACAACTCCTGTCAGAAGATACTGTGGGACGTCTGACTGTCTTCTCGGGAAGTATGCCTGAAATTACAATCGGAGGGATTCTCTAAAATGTGGCTTCTGATTAGAACGGTGATGTAGGTTCCAAGCCCACAAGCACCGGGAGCGGCAGATACGGCCATGGACGTACGATCACCAACAGTATCCTTGGCTGTGGTCTTTACGGCATGGAACCTATCTACTGAATTTAAATTTTTAAAAAATTTTTTTCTTTTCTTTTTTAAAATAATTTTACTTTAATTTTCAAGGACTCTCTCCCCAGGTTTTTCATGTAACCTTTGTTTCATTTTATGAGGACAATAATTAATCTCAAGTCTTCCTTCCACCTCCCACACCTCCCACTCTCTGGTAGGATCAGTTGTAGTTTACCTTGGTTCCTCTCATTTTTACTGTTGCTTTCCACAAACGTCTTGGCGGTGTATGTGTGAGCGCGCGCCCATGGGTCCATCAGGCGGAGGCAGGGGTTGGCCTGCGGCCTTCGGAAGGCGTGTGGCCCATGCTGACGGGGAGGTTCACTTTACATCAACAGTGCAGGGCTCATGGGCAGGCTGGTGTGCGTCAGTGACATCCCTCACGGCACGACTGCCTTTCCTTGTCATTTCTTTCTGTGTCTGTGACTGTGCGGAGGTCTGCGCTCCCCAAGTCACTCCCTTCTCTTTCAAGCATCTGTGTCCACATCAGATTGGAGGTGGGGACACCGATGGCCGGCTCCTCCCGAATGCATCCCTTGGCCCGCCGTGCCTGCCCTCCACAGCTGCCTGACGGACTGTGGGGCCGCCACACCTTCGCTGCGGCTTTTCTGCTCTGTGTAACTTGTGGGCCCCAAAGGGAAACCCCGGCTCAGTTATCAGTACACAAGGCAGCTACTTGGACAACGTGTTTTTCCTCCTCTTTCCAAGCCCAGGGCAAAACGTGACCTGAAGAGCATCACATTTCCAGCATTTCAAGGTATGAAATGTAGTCAACACTCTGAGACTGGCGAAGCATTTCCCAATACTAGGAATAACGTAAGACCAACCCCGCCACCAGTGATTTTCTATCCAGTTGCCCCCTTCATCCCTTGAGCATTGATCACCAACTTCAATGGTCTTATCTGTTTACCTTCTGACTCCTCTGCCCCCACCAGAGTGCAAGGCCCCTGAAGGGAGGACCTCATACCACCCCCAAAACTCCAGAGCACTAATCGGGGCTGGGCATACGTGCAGCCGACCCAATAATGATGGTACATGAGCGGTACAGGAAGCAAACCAGTAAGGTATCCCAAAGTCAACATGCACATACAATTAGGCATGGTCATATCTGAAACGTGAGATGCATCAGGATCATATCCTAGAAAATCAAGAGAAACATCTGAATAAATATTCCCACTAACAAGAATTCAGTACCGTGACTGGATATAAAAACTATAAAGATGATGAGCTTTATTTTGTGCCAAGTAGATGAGATAATAGACAGCTCCCTTGTCCCCTCCACCCCCTCCCCCCCAAAATTAGCTTCACATTTCATCAAAAATTATAAACAGAACGGATCGACACGATACATCTAAATGAAGGAAAGTGTTAAAATTTTACTGAGGGATATATATTAGGTTTGAATAAATTGGGCAAGACTTGTGTTCCATGACAAGAAACTCAATATAGTAAAGATGTCAGTTCCTCCACAATTAACTGATAGATTAAAAGCACTGTCGATGAGTCACAATGTGATTATTTTTGGGGGGAAGGAGAAGGTTTCAAGTTACTCTGAAGTTTATTGGAAAAAAATAAACGAGTGGCAATAGCCAAGAACAACAATAAAATGAAAGGGTAATATTACTACCAGATATAAAGTGAATCACAAATCTAAGAAACCGTGGTAAGCCCACACATGGTAACACCATGGGGAGGCAGTAGGTCAACTGAGAGATTCTCAAGCCCAGAAACACAGTGATTTTGATGAAATGAGTTAGTTGTATAATGAAGGTGACACACACAGTCATAAGTAAACAGTTCGACAGAGAAAGGACAATTAGTTATCTATTTGAAAAAGGAGGTTAATTAGATTTCCTATTGTGTATAATTGACGCAAACAAAGGTGGATTCAAGGCTAAATATGCTTAAGAAAGAAACAAGGATAAAACTGTAAAACTCAGAAATACATATATATGAATTGTGATCTGTTTTCAGGATTATTATTAAAGAGCTTCTAAATATCTAAAGTAGAAATCACATAACTAAGACTTATGATTTGATTATGGGTATATGTCCTTGATTATATATTAAAAAGGGGAAAACCTCTATATGTAAGTAAGACCATAAAATTTAAAAAGCAAACAATAAACCAGGGAAATACCTGTACAACATATTATAAAGTATTAATATCCTTAACATATAAGGAGTTCTTATATATCAGTAAGAAAAAGAGAAACCTCTAATACAAAAATGAGAAAAGATATATCTAAACAATTGTGATACAAGATATACTTGTGATCAAAAGCATGAGATGGTCAACTTCAGTATTAACTGAAGAAATCCAAATAAATAAAGCATGAGGTATTTTCAGTATAGATTCCAAATATGATAACAGCAATGCTAGCAAGCATGTGTGGGGAAAATGGGTACTCACTTTAGAGATGCAAGGGTATTTGTATAACAATACCTTTCTAGAAATTAATTTGGAAATGCATACCAAAACTCTTATAAATGTTTATATCCACTGACTGAGTCACTTCACTTACGGACGTTTATTCTAAGACAATAATAAATGGTATACACAAGCATTTGGGTACATGCAGGTTATCATGTCTATGTAAATGAAAAAGTTACAAGAAGAGAAGGCACAAAACATTGCTATAGTCCAATAACTGAGACAAGAAAACAAATAAAAAGGAAAAGCGTAAAAAGAAACAAACATCTCCATGTTACCTTAGACCTCCAGAACAAAAGAGCAGAACTCAAACGAGTTGAGAAAGAAGAATACGGTTAAGAAGCATGTTAGTAAGTTCTTTGGCAAACAGCCCTAAAAGAGCTAAAATAATACCTATTTTTAGGTCAAAGCCTGCCACTTAAAATAACATCAACGTACTTCCAGTTAAATTTGCCGGGTTGGAGTTCTTCACGCGGGAGAGCAGCTGTGAACAAGGGGACCCAGGGCCACCCGCCGATGAGGTCACCTGCGCGCAGAGGCAAGGCGGCCACGTCCCTGAGCAGCTCTGTGGCCACGAGCACTCTCTCTCCCCGAAGCGGCACTGTGCTGCAGTGGGTGTCACAGCCCCACTTCCACGTCCCTCCTTGTGACCCGAAGAAGAGCAAACATGAAGCAGGCTCCCTTTAAGGGGAATTAACTTGGCTGAGGGCTGGAAGAACGTGCCGTCATCAGCTGAGCGTGGGAGCAGGGAGAGGGATTCCCGCGCCGCCCCAAACCCAAACCCGCCCATCCTCCCAATGCCAGGGCACTCGAGAGAAAGAAACGGGTGCTAAAGGAATGTTCCTTCAGCCGAGGCCCAGGACACGAGCTACTCCACACATATGATAAGGTTACAGGGCATTTTATATTTTCTGTTCACCAAACATTACATTTTCCTGAGGAAAACAAGGGGAGTTCAGCACCAAAGAACACAAGTCTCAAGATTAAAAAAACTCGAAACTCCAAACATTATGTAACCAAAACTTCTTCAAAACGTCTTCAAATCACTGAGGCTCTTCCCTCCCCCTCGTGCCTGGCAGATTCCCATCCTTTCTTTACACCCTGCCCAGGCGCCCCCCCAAGCCCGGAGCCTTGCTCTGCCTGCTAGGGTAGACTGGACTCGTCGCCCCTGGGCCTTCAGGCCTCCTACGTACTCGTGCCGTGGCCTGCCACAGAGCCCTGCCTTTCCCTGCCTGCTGGTCTTTCTTCCCCACCAGAGGCTGAGCTTCTCGAGAGCAGAGATGATGTCTTAACCTTCTGTGTCTGCAGAGCCTGGCACCATGCTTGGCATCCATAAGATGCGCCATAAACGTCTGTTCACGTGACTAAATGGATGGGTTTGGCATGGTGGGTAGAAGGAGAAGTGGAAAATGAGCTTGTTTTAAGGTGACGGCCTTAGGTGTAAGTTCTGGAGATCAGGGTCTCCACAGCCACAGCAAACACAGTTCCTGGCATAGCACAGGTGCTCACTAAATACTTTTTGAATAAATTAATAAATACAAAGCAGTGAAGACATCAGCTTTTCCTTCAATACAGAACCCCTCCCTCCACCTTGGGCACTTCTTTTCTCTCTGCTCATCCCAGAATTAGCACACCATTCCGAAAAGGGCAATTTCATATATGTCTCGGAAGGAAGGTCAGCAGGTCATAAGAGATCTTATCACCATTCTGGAATGAACTGATGTCTCCCTGAGCAGAAAGCCCAGTTTCTCTGGATTTTTAATAATGGCTGATTTTTATATTGCACTTTATGAGTTTCCTAAAACTTTCATATGTATTATCTTACCTGTCATCACACCTCTGAGATGCGTGCAGGCCAGGCGAGATTGGCCTAATATGGTGGTAAAGCTTTACCGAGTTAGCGGTCCAAAGCCACTTGGTATCACACAGTAGAGTGGGGGATCCATCGGGGGATGGACCCCAGTTCTGGCCCCTCCCTACTACCCTGCTTTCACCAGCCAACGCTGTATATGCCACAGAACTGTAGGGTCAGCACGATCCCTCCTTCAAGGCACCTGACGCCTCAGAAGGGGTAAAAATGCAGCAAAGACATATGCCGGAAAGTCCCAAAGGACAGTAATTTATTTTGAGAAGACTGGATGTATGTCAGAGAGAAGAAAGGGACTTTTTGCTGGAGAAAACAAATCCGTTGTGTTGAAGTGTGTTTGAAGGAGGACTCCGGCCTTTTCTCTGATAAGTAATCACTGGAAGGTTAAAGCCAGAGGGCAACCATTTGCAAAGACTCACAAAAATGAACCATGACATTCTGAACGGCCTGCAATTGCACACAATGGCCAGGAATTTCTAAACATATCTAGATTTGAGAAAACACTTCCTCTGATCCTAATTGAGCAAATCTCCTTTCAAAAGAGAATAAAGAAAATTAAAGTTGTGTTAAAGAATGACATAAAAGTTACAATATAAAACCGAGAGAATCTAATAAAGTTGAGGTCTGACGGTTTCCTTTCAATCTTGCTCCAAATAGCTCCTCCACTTTCATCCACTTAGTCACGACAAATACATACCAGCCCTTGATACTTTCACAACTCATTTACATATTTTAGAAGGCCCTTAAATCCTCAATCATATGCAAAACTCTACTTCCAACTACACATCTCTGGGAAGACCTTGTGGTTTGGTTTGTGAGACCGTGACTCAAGATGGTGCCACGTGCTGGCTGGCGGTCCAGGAACCACAGGCGTAGGGGAGATGACCACCCACAGAAGAGAAGAGGTTTCTAAACCTTAACGTACGGTGTTAATGGTTCTAACCTCACTTCGCCTCCAAGGCTCCACACTGTCCCGCGACCAGCGGCACCTACCGCGGCCGTCACACTCGATTCTTGTGCGGGTCTGCTGTGAGCTTACCTGAATTTGGTGAGATGTGTAAACTGCTCATGTCCTTGGACAGGCCGTTGGTTTTAGGGCTGGAGATGGGCGCGCAGGCCGACGTGGCTCGGGGTGGCCTCTTCCCTGGGACTTTCACAGTGGTTCTCAGAAGATCAATCTCTTTACCATGAACATTCTGCATGTAATCCTGTTCAAAATGTTAAACATCCAAGAGAGATTAAAAAGAAGACCTCGTACAATCTAGGACACAAGGTTCTATCAGACGCCATGAGTTGTAATCCTATGACCCCTTCCACTGTGGCAAGCACTTTAAAAATAATGAGGTTTTGATCTGTCTAGTATGGTGGCATCATCATTATACTGAAATCACAGCCTCTGCGTCCTGAACTAACCCAGACCCTGGAAACACAAGGAGACACAGGAAATGCTTCCACTGGGGGGATGACAGACCAGTTGGAGAAAATAAGTATCCATATGAAATCATATTTTTTAAACTGCTGCTTATTACATGGCACACTAGGACCCCAGGCTCTTCCTCTAAGTTGCAGGTAAAATTGCATGCAGTAGGAAACTATTTTGTAACAACTGTTTGGTCTCAGATGGCAAAACCACTAAGTGCCTAGACAAGAATGGAGCTCTCTGGTGGGAGCTCAGGAGGAAACTAAGTAAAAGGTCAAGGATTTCACTAAGGACCAGGAAAATGTCTGAGAGGTTGGTGGTATCGTGCTGAGAAAACACAGAGCCACGGATGGATGTGTAATAACTGGATGTTGAAAAAGAAAGAACACAGTAGTAAGTCTGGTACTCGAGCATTGTGTTTCTCCAAGTGGTTTGCTGTACTCAGAAGAAAGTATCTCGCCATCCCTTTCATGCTGGAGGTGAGTGACCAGCAGCTCACAGGGAGCTGGGGAAGCCTAGGTGGACAGCGATGGTCTCTGTGGAGGTCACCCGACAATATTTCAGTGTGGAGTAAAATAGCACCTGAGAACTGGTTGCTGGGTGGGGGAATGGGAGAGGCAAATGAGAGCCAGGGCAAGGGGCTTACCGGTGAATTAGGAATTACTGGACCTCCAAATGCAACGAACATTCAAAAGGCCACACAAGGCTGGAGCCAGGAGGACCATGGGACCAGAGACCATCAGAGAAAGATCTGGAGCTGCACCAAAGGGGGGCAGATAGAGACCGGCTCTTCACTGGGAGTGGGGAGGCTAGGCCTCCATCAGCAGTTGATAAACCACCCAGAGAGATATAGTGGGATCCACAAATCTGCTGTCAGCCATGGCAGCCAGGAGCAAAGGCCCTGATGCACCCTGACCCTGCAGGACAGGCTGGCTGGCGTTCGCCTCCGCCATCTTGACAGACCCAAAACTCCACATGAAAGTCAAGATGCTTCGGAAACTCCCCGAAATATAATCGATCGTGAAAGAGCTATGTTTTGAAAGGATGTGAACCAAAGACAGAAGGTTGTTACCATTAAATTAGATTGAAGGATAAGACAGACTGGAAAAATGACATGGAACCTCATGAACGAGCTCAGGGTGTTGAGGATGGTGAATGAAAAGCACAAGGGAAGTGATCCCTGGTTAATGTAGGGCTGAGGGTCAAGGTCATTTACCAAAAAAAAAAAAAAAAAAAGGTTGTTTTTAAACATCTTTAACTTACTTCCATTAATATCCACCGAAAATAGGCCAACCCAAGCTTCGACACCGAAGTTAAGGGTTGTACATAATGAATTCATTCTCGCATAGTTACTCTTTCAAAAATATCAACTTGCTATAACTTTCTTTTTTAATGCCAATTCTTAACAAATTAAAATACAATAACAGGAGTGTAATTGAGCATTTATTGCTTATGGGCTCTAAAATGAGGCTAATCAGATAGTGACTAAAGCCTCAGCATGGGCTCTTTTAATAGGCATGTTTTAACATACAATAACCAGGATATTTTATTTAAAATTATTATAGAAATGTACCAAGTGTCTGCTTTTTGGATTTGAATGTGGCAAGGAAACCCATTTATCTTTGGCTCAGCATGGGCCAGGGAATCTGTTGTCTCGCTTGAGTTAGGCACCGAAACTTCAGAGGAACTAGATCTAAAAAAAAACCCAGGATATAAACTTGGCAATTCTTACAGTGCAAGCCACTAACATTTTTACAAACCTTACAAAATGCATTTCCTAATCCACAAAACCCCTTCAACGTGGTGCTTCGGAAACAGGTAGAATGCAAAGGCACGTGTCTGTGGCTTCCGGTTTCCCCCAAGAGAAACGACGCTGAGTTTTCTGTTTTTGAAATAACCCAGCCTTTTCATCTCTCCCCAGCTTGGTACGTGAGGAATTCAAGCTAGGACCGCTAACCAATGTCGCCTCCTCAGAAGTGGGACGCGCGGCCTCCGGGTCTGAGGTAGGGGCCTCGCTGGGTGAAGTAAAGACAGCAAGCTCGATTTTGATATGCAAATATTACAGATACTACCCTGCTCCTGTTCCTTGTAGAAAATGCTGATCGATGATAAAAGGGGGAAAACCCTTTAACAAGGCATGAGGGTAATTCAAAGGCAAGTACTTTTAAACAGTACTTAACAAGTCCCTGGGGCCCACTCAAGAGCCAGGCCCCCCCAGAGGTGCTATCTCCTGCCCCTCAACAGCTTGAAAAAGTAGTAATTGCAAACCTATTTGCATTTTTCTTCTCAAGTTGTCCATGCTCGTTGTGTGGATTATTTTCTCCAAGCAGGCGCTGGAGCAAAGGGACCCGTTGCCGAACGCGCGGAGAGCTGGGGAACGGAGCACTGCGTCCCCCCGCAAGCCCACTCCTGCACCTTTGCCATCCCTTGTTTTTTACCTCTCGCTCCTAATTATGTTGCATCTATTGCCGTACACTTAATTAGCTGCATTAATGTGATTTCTTTTCACATAGTCAAGCAATTAAGAGCTATGATTGAGTTTCATTCAATTAGCCTCAACAAACATGCTAATTGATGTCCCAGATGCAAATGAGGTGCAATGAGAGAAACCTGCTAGCAATTGAGAGCCGTGTCAGAGACCCACAGCTTCCAGCTTGCTGACAGAAGCACGGCTTAAGTCGGCTCCCACCTTCTGGGGGGCTGCCTTCAGAGAGGGCTGCGGAGTCATTAGTGCCGCGGTGGACGGGATCTCTCCGGACACGGAGAATTAATTGATTTGGGGCTGACAATCTTGTCCTCGAATCTCATGGTCATGCATTACCAGGACCTGGAGGTCATCGACTGGCTAACGCGGTCTCTGGTGTGGGGAGAGTAAGCCCTCACCCAAACACCGCACGAGGCTGCTGGAACAAGCCAGGAGTTCTCCCCAAAACCGCAGAGGGAAAGGTGTGGAGGTCTTGGCCTAGTGATCTCAGAGCCCTCTCTGTGCGTGATGGACTATACGGTTCTTAGTAAATGGTGAGTTCATCTTAGTCAGCTCTGGGGCATCTGCCGCTTGGACTTAAGCTCAAAATACAGCAATCCATCAATAGTCCCTAAAAATACTCTTATTATATTGATTCTCACTGCCTCCCATCCCGACATTACCTTTGGCTGTCTGCTGAAAGATGTGTTTGCTTGATGTGTTCACAGGGGTACCAAAAGCAGTTAACAAGATCTTAAAGCCAATCCCAAATGCAGAAATGGTATGACTGGCATCTCGGAATGAGAGCATCTGAATAAAACACACGGCTTTGAGACTCTACTCTCTTCAAGTATAGATAATGCAATCAACACCATTGCGATTTTACACAGACTTTTTAAACAGTATGGAGACTCTTCATCTTCATAATTAAATGATGGAAAAAAAAATCGCAGAAATTTTTGTTCCGATTACGTTTTCCCAGTAAGTTCTGGTTTCTAATTGTACATAAATGCTTAGAAATTTAATATATTAACATGTAATATAGCTTGTCTAGGTTAGATAATCGTTAGCACAAACTGATACTTGCCGTGGCCAATATTTTGGATTTTCCTCTTTGCGTGACCTATCTTGGCAGTCCTCAAAGTGTGGTCCCTGATACCCTATCCGGGGGTTCACAGGTTCAGGACTATTTTTAAAACATCCCAAGACACAGTTTGCCTCTTTCAGAGCTGAAATTTGTTTTTCTGGTGACTAAAACTGCTGGTTCTAGACCATAAACCCAGGCAGCAGAACCAAACCGCACTAGTCCCTATTGTTAGTATTCATTGCC
>CM052883.1:169158631-169188893 GCA_028534135.1 Potos flavus | reverse complement strand
GTCTGTCATTCCGGGAGCGCTGGCTGGGGCGCTCAGCCGGGAATCTAATCCGGCTAATGAACACCGGAGGCATCTGGATCAGCCTCCCAGACTGTGCCCTCCAATACCGGCGGCACTCTGCCAGAGGCCGATACCCCCAGGCAATCTCAACTTTGAATGAAACGATTAAGGGCCCTCGCATGCCAGCCTATTTCCCTCTGAACTTGATTTGATCCCTTACTCTATGTGCAAGAACTGGGCCGAGCTCCCTGGGTTCGGCACGATCACCAAGCTGAAGGTGGCTGGTGGTGGAGTCTGGGTTCAGCCTGAGGGGGACCGTGAGCAGCACACACATGCACAAGGAATTCACATTTGCACTCATGACGAGAGCCACATGGCAACACTGGTCTGGAAGGGGCTGCTGCGTGGCTCTGCCTGTTATCTGTCCCAATCCTACGTGGTTTGTGCCTTCTCAAGCCCGGCGCTCTCAATCCTCCACTGCTTACCCCGTTACAGCAGCATTACCTTATTAGACTCCCATCCTCAGAAAAACACGCCAGGTTCCTTTCTGGTAAATACACTATCTAATCATCGAAAATTAGTAGTAGGTACCAGCAGCTGACCCAGTTACTCCACTACTGAGATACAGTTAGTCTTTGTGGAAAACTACAAAGATCAGATGATTTAGCCAGGTTCTTTCCCTTCGCTCCCTGGAGAGACATGGGCTGTAGGCTATGCTATTTCGGATCACCGCAGATGGGCATTAATAGTAATGACCAACAGTAATGAAAACGAAAGCCACCAACCTGGGCAGATTTCCCCAATATTGAAGCACTCACAACAAATGCACCCTCGTGGGCTTCCAGCCATAAGACAGCCCGGAGACCACCAAGAAAGTGGGTGTCACAGTGCCATCAGTTTAATCGGTATCATTGGGTTCTATCACCATTTGAAATTTCCTGGACTAAAATAATTGGGACAGTCTTCATGGTGTAGAATTTTAAGACATGAATTTGCAACACATTTGCATGCTCCCGGATTTGTCACTAAAAAAAATCTGGACTTTGTCCATGGGTGTCCCTTTGACGTGTCTTCCCATTTTGAGCCAAAGAATGATAGACTAACTCTGTGGTTAGGGATCTGTAGCTCTCTATCACCCTGGAAGAGAACATGTACCTGGAACTCCCTTCTTCTCCAAACTTCCATCCAAAGCTTGGTTGTGGAAATAAAGTCAAAGGAGGATTGCAGTGAAGGCCATGCCATGTCTCCATGCTCTCGCAATTAAAATCCATCCCTTGATCACACTACTCCTTTAGGGAGGGGTGTACCTGCATCAGTAATTTCAGTTCCCAGGAGACCGGCATTCACTGAACCGCACTTTACGATGATATTGGCTCTTGCCTGCCATACAATTATGTAGCAAAGCCCCGCTGTGCTCCTTTTCTGTACTCCAACAATGTCCATGCAGACCCGCGCACATGCGCGTGCGCGCGCGTGTGTGTGTGTGTGTGTGTAAAGGAATTGGCAAGCTCCGAGGGGCATCACAAGAAGAAACCCACGTGGGAGAATTTTTGAAGAACTAGTTGTGATTCTGTTACTTGAGGGGCTGGGATGGGAGGTAAGTAGGCATTATCCCTCCTGGAGGAACTTCCTGGGACATACTGATGTTCACGCCTTTTCCCCTTGGCAAGAAGCAGCAGACATCTCTCCAATAAGACTGGGCTTAGCAGGTGAGTGTAAGGTGACCCGAAATGCTCATTGGCCAGACCCCTTTTCCTGGTCAGTGAGTCCTATAGCATGAAGAGTATTTTGATTACTCTTCTCTCCAAATAACACAAAGCGACTGGGTCAATTATCTGACCTGGGCTCCCTGACATGGTCTCGAGAGGACGTGAGCCAGCGGGACGGCAGCGGATGGGGCAGCGCTGGAGAGAGAACCCAGCGAAACGCCCGCACTGCTTTGGTGTTCCGACGGAGGCTGAGAGTGGGCTGCAGGTGATGTGGGAACGGCCACAGGCAGGCCTCCTGGATGAGCAATGGGGCTCTATTCCCAAATCAGCCAAAATCGATCAAGCACAGAGGAGTCTCCTCAGTACAATGAAGTCCTGATGTCTCAGAAGTCTACTTACTGGCAAAGCAGGGGGAGGCGCTGCCGTCACCGTCAGAAACAAGTCAGGGCCGCCTCACGAAACACCTGTTTCATCGCACGGTTCTGAAGGGCAGAGCCACTGCTGGCGGACACGGAGAAGAAGGGCAACTCACCCCAGGAAGCAAACGAAATAGTGAGGGTACCACTTATTCCCTACTACACTGGAAAATGACAGATATGTTATTCTGAAGGCGAATGTCCACGGGAATACAGGTATAAGCCTCTGGTATGTTGCTGGAGAAAAACTAATGCGCGCCTTCCAGGAATCTGGCAGCACATACCCAAAGCCATGAGAGCATCAGCACTCTCCAACTCCGGAAGCAACTGCTAGGAATTGGTCCTAGCGAAATGGATAAGAGCACGGAAATGTCAATAGAAGACACTGATTAGTTACTTAAAACATTAAAAATAATTCAAAGTAAATTTATTTGCCAAACATCCATTTTCGAGACATCGTTAAACCAATCAGGGCATATCTGCACCACGAGCGTTATGTCACTATGAACGATGGCGCCACACAAGCATATCCGTGAGCACGGGCAGGTGCACGTGACCTGTCACCATCTAGGGAAGTGGGCACAGACAGGGCGCATGGGGCGACCCCGTACTCGTGGGAGGAGAATGCACTGACACTCAGAAATGGCTGGGAGTGCACACCCCAAGATGCCAGCAGTCCTGTCCCCCAGGTGGTACTGCTGGAATGATTTTAATTTTTTCAATATCCTTATGTGTAACTTCTTGCTTGTGACTGTAATTTTTAAAGTATTTAGACATCTTTAAATTAAAAGCTTATCACGGTGATACAATCAGCTGAGCAGCTAACACTATATATTCTAATCTACACATTTACCTACAGCAAGACCAGTAAATACCCAGCAAGATCCACGGAATGTGTTACTAGAGAACTGTCATTAACACTCCATTTTCAGATTTTATCGGGGCTTCCTAAGACAACTCGCAATGGGTAGAATGTCCACATTTCCCCCCTACAATAAAATTAATTCTGCTTTTTAATCTATCTTCTATAAATCACCAATATATCTTATTTTATTAACACACGTAGAAAAGCTCTTACCTTACAGATGGATTTGTGTTCTTATCTGACAATAAAAACTGAGTCACAAATTGCTTTTACCTTCCCTATTTTCCTCAGCTGCTCAGAGCAGAGTCCTGGGTTCTGATATAATTGTTCAGATTTTGTTCTAGAGTCTCAGGTATATGCTCACTTTTCTCTCTCTTCTTGCTACCTGCTCTTGTCTTTTCATTTTCATTGAAATTTTTACTTTATCTGTCCCCTTTATTGTAAATCCTTGCAGAATTAGAGAACCAGAGCTGGGTGTCAAGGAGGGGAAGGGAGAGACACGTGGTTTGGCGGACAGTGAGGGGCGTACCATTTATCTTGTGATGGAGCAGGAGACCCAAGACTACTTTAACTTCAGAGACAAGAGGCCTGATGCTTAGGGCCCCCACCCCCGCCACACACACAGCGTGCCAGCTGAGCTCCGGGCCTGCCGCCTGCGCCAAGGGGCCACACTCACATGTAAACTTGGGTGGTAGGTCAGCACGCCGTTGTCACACAGGGTGACGTATTTCTTTTTCCACTCCTTGTTTAGCGATTTGCCGCTCCGCTTCAGCAACATGCCCTAGAAGGAAAAAGGAGCCAAATATTCATTCATAAATACAAATTATAAAGTCTGGCGTAAGTTTTCTTAAAAAGTAGGCACACAGTCTACGGCCATACCACCCTGAACGCGCCCGATCTCGTCTGATCTCGGAAGCTAAGCAGGGTCGGGCCTGGTTAGTACTTGGATGGGAAAAGTAGGCACGCAGGTAATTTAAGAAATTTTAAACATTCATTTTTCTCTTGTCATCATAAAATGGAAATCACACTTATTTTTAGGTTGGTAATTCGGCTTTTCTCCTCTATTTTATACATAACGCGTATGTTCAACCAATCTCCGTGTGTGTGTGTGTGTGTGTGTGTGTGTGTGTGTGTGTGTAGTTCTTAACCGTGTGATGCTACCAGGGGCTGAACAACGCGCTGCTGGTTCAACAAATGTGATAGGCCAGCCGCTGTGACGTGCCGCACACTTTTCCTCCACTCAAGCGAGCACCCTGGAACCAAATGTATGATGCTTTAAAAAAGGAAACCCAAATTTCCCTTTCTAAAAATCACACATTGGGGTGCCTGGGTGGCTCAGTCGTTAAGCGTCTGCCTTCGGCTCAGGTATGATCCCAGGGTCCTGGGATCGAGTCCCGCATCGGGCTCCCTGCTCAGCAGGAAGCCTGCTTCTCCCTCTCCCTCTCCCCCTGCCTGTGTTCCCTCTCACTGTGTCTCTCTCTGTCAAATAAATGAATAAAAAATTTAAAAAAAAATTAAAAATCACACATTAATGGAATTCTGAAACTAATGGTATTTACAAATAAGAGCATTTTACTTTACAGTTTTTCATTCTGGATTTTTAATTAATTAAACATGAAATTCCATGTGTAGCTTTAGTAACCGCATCTAACAGACGAACCGCGGCTGACGTAATCCACCTTGAGTGGGACCGTGTTAGGGATTCTTGAAATCCGCCCGGCACCTGAAGCCAGGTCTCCCCTGACGGCTGATGGGAGCTCACTCCTGCTTGAACTCCCCATTCCCAGCAAACCTGCCACGTGGTCGCCAGGCTTTCCTGGGGTGAAAACCCATGGCCAGCGCTGAACTCAGCCCTGACTTGGGGCTTTCTTTCTCTGGGGCGGCTCCACGCCCTCCCAGCTCAGATGATCTCAACTTGAGCTTCTGCCTCTGGGATCCTCAGCCCCTGACCTCATGGAACAAAGGAAAGTGAAGCATCTCCTGGCTCGCTCGTACTCTCCCTGCCCACTTAGAAACTCACAGGGTGGTAAGGATGACTGAGAAGGCACGAGAACAATGCTAGTTGGCACACCCGGGCCGAGGCCAAAGCGAAGTTCTCAATGTGAGAAAGAGTCTTCCAGAAGCAGAGGTGCCCGTGAGTGTCCTTGTGAATTTGTACCGGCTTCGCCCGACCTCCTAATTCTGCTGTCCCCCTTGAACCACAATACAAGGTAAGATCAAGGAAGCATTTTTACAGGATAATTAGGTTCAAGTTCTGACAATACTGCTTTCTACACCAATTTTCACAAGTATAATGGATGACGAGCCAGATGGGAAGCCTGACTACCCCTGAAACAGTGTTTCTGGGGGGAACTATTTCTAAGGTTGAAGAAACTCACAAGTGGACCTTCGGAAGGTCATCCCTCTGCACATTCTTATTATTTGAAGAAAACACACGGCATCGCTCAACATACCTTGATTTCTTAGAATCTAAGAAAAACCAATCTAAACCAAATATGGCGCAGAGACCAACAAAGAGGGCCAGGCCTCAAGGAAAATGCTGGTTACAAACCCAGGTGATCTGAGGTCCCCCTGCAGAGTAAGAACTAGGGAGAGGGGCAGTCACCGCTGGTGATTTGACAGTAAATAAGCGATCACTTAAAATCATTACATTTCCCCCTCTGGTGGATTTCTAAGATTTTTAAACTTAGCTTAACAAAACTTCACAGATGTTCTCCTGTGGGTTCCCATTTTTCCACCATCCGTTTCAGATGGAATTCCAACAATACCAGGGGCCGGGGGTCACCTCGGTGTCACCGGTAGCTGGGAGCTGCTCCAGGCTTCAGAAAGCTTTGTCTGTCTGCACTCAGACAAAAATGCAGGCTGCATACCTGCCCCCCCCCCCCCCCGCCCCAAGCCCCGGGGCTCCATGCAGATGGACCTACACAGCTCCTGGCTAGATTATGGGTACTTTCATGAGTAAATCCTATATGCACGATTATCCTCTCCCCAGTGGGGGCTGCCAGGACTTACTCCTAAGGGGATAGAGGGCAACAGTCCAACTAGGAGGCAACGAGAGAAGCTGACATCATCAGGGAACTAAATTAGTCTGACTTATCTTGGTGCTAGGAAAACTGAATGTCCAAATCTTGACAACCTTAAATAAATCCTATGGTTCACCTTGCAGGATAACCTCTGATTACGACCAAATGCTGTACGAGTCAGCAGAGCTGAAGAACACCCCAGCATCCTAGGAGCCATGCCTCCGCCCTCTGGCCCGGGCCCCCGCTGGGTTCATTACACGACCCCCAAGATTCCTGTGCCGATAGAGCCGCTCGGCTGCCCTGCTCCCCGTCTCGGCGCAGCCCCCAAGTTGGGGCCCACCAGCCGCACCCACCGCTCCGTGTCTGACAGAAAGAGCCCATCCTGAGAGGCATCGTGAGGAGACGCGTGCGTCCCGATGAGCAGCCGAGGCAGCCGCAAGGTGAAGTTCTGTAATCAGAGGCTCAATCAGATGACGAACAACAAGACTACACAAACAGCTTCTGCGGGTTAAAAACGTGTTCTCTTTTAGTTTCTTTCTTTTTTACTTTTTGCTGAAGTTCATTCCAAACACTGATTTTTTCATAGTATTTGTAAGAAGTGGGAATCAGGGAGTTTCAGAGTCTAAAAAGACCCCAGAGTTTAAACCACTCAGCCTCGAATCTTCGAAACCAATATTTTTTTTTTTTACGACTCGGGCCCAGAGTCCCCCAGTCCTGCCTGCGCAGCCGTGTGCCAGGGAGCCCGCGGGTCCGGATGGCTAGAACTGCGGGAACAGTGCTCTGCTGCCCGAGGAGGGAGGAAGAGCCTGGTTCGTAATTCTGGAGCCGCATGGAGAGAGGAGGCCCCCTCCAACGTGCTCTCACTTGGAGAAACCGCGGAGCCACCGCAAGGCCCCAGTGAGACATCCCGTCACATGGCTGCATACCAGGAGCCTCTTCTTAGTCCCAGACTCTTCCAAAAGCATAAGGTCCCAATTGCTCTGCCACGGTGGGGCCCCCCTCTGAACACAGCGTCCCCCAACATGCCCAAGAAGGAGAGCGAACCCACTGTGCCCCTATGGGACAGACATCTATCAGTGTAGTGAGAAGCCTAGGGTCCTGGCAGCCCCTCACTGCATCAGGCCGAGCCCCTCATACTTCATCTACGATGCTTCTGCCATCCCGCACTTACACATTGTCTACTTAAGTACCAAGAAAATGGAAAATCTAAAACCAGTTCATTTTCAACTTTTAAAGGACATGAAGCCGTGGTCCCACTCGCCAGAGGATGACAGAGGCCGGAAGGCTCTCCGTCAGAGACACACACAGGCGGGCAGTTCCCATCAGCGGGTGCAAATGGCCCTTATGATTCTAAGTCTCTTTGATTCTGTGTTACCCAGGGCAAAACTGTGCGGGAGGATGTCACAGCGCATACTTGGTCTATCTTTCAGATGCCACTTCTGTACACGTGAAAACAATCTCTTGCTTAAGACTGCTTCTCACTGACCCGCTATCAGTGTGGACATCACTGCAGTTAGTGTTTTATTTAACTCGTATGTGGCTTATGCATCTATTTACAAAATTTACTATTTCAAAACAGTATTAGGCTCGCTGCTCTAAGAGCCTGACAAGTATTAACTCACAGAAAGCTCACGTCCTGATGTAAGCAGTTCTATGATTATCCCCATTTTACAGGCCACTGAGGCAGAGAATTTACATAACTTCCCCGCACCGCCAGCACAGCAGCTGGTCTCCAGGGATGACTCCCCCGTGCACCCTGCCTCTAGGGATTCGTGCCCCCATGGAAATCATTCCAGACTCGGAGATGCCTGCGGCTCACTTTGACCAACAGAAGCAGTGGAAGGGATATGAGCTACACGGGGTTTAAATGTTAAGAAATCTCGGCAGCTTCTGTGCTTTGGGGAGGTCTGAGAGAGAAGCCGCGCTGTGCTCTGTCTGTGGTCCTGAAATCACTAAGTCTTGGGGTAGATTCTAGGCAATGATAGATAAGAAACAGAATCAGCACACTATGCCGCTGCAATAAAATCCACAAACACATGCCCCTGGCTTGGCACCAGGCAGCTGGCCAAGGCTGCAGGAACGGAACGGCTGTGGACGGAGGCAAGAGGACAGGGAGGAAGACGCCACCTGAGTTTGGACAAAGGGCGGCCCAGCTGGGCAGCGGCAGAGCCATCAGCCAACCTGCTGTCTGTGGGAACTGAGGCACGGCCAGCTGGCCTGGGGAGCCCGGGACCTGGAGAGGAGATTTCCGAGCAGAACGCTCACCGTGCTACTGGCTCTGATGAGCTGGGGGCGGGGGGAGGAGGGCTCAAGGGTGTTCAGGTTTTCAGCAGAATTAAAGAAAATATTCCCAATTTAAACACCAACATGAGAAAAATCGTTTCTCATTCCCAGCTTCTCCTGCCAGCAAAAAACTCAGGGTAAGAACTGGCCTCAGAACAAAGATCTAATCCAGGGGACGCCAGGAGATATGATCTCAGAATGAAGAGCCAGCAAGGTTGCAGCAGGTGGACCCTCATCTTGAGAACACAAAGATTTAAGGCAGGGCCTCACAGACCCTTCCAATTAGAGAGCATGTGTGGACCAGAGACAAGGACCTGTGGGTTGGCTTTTGTCTAACGGAATAAATTATAATTTGATACAAAGGACACCCACAAGGGTTTTAAAGGAATTGTACCGTGTTGGACTAAAAGGCACAGCACAAGTCTAAAATGAAAAGAGGCCTCTGACCCTCCAACTACGACCAGCAGGAAGCAGGCCAAGAGAGCCACACAGCTGCAAAACCAGGCCATTTCTTGAGGAAAAGAAAGGTCGGCTGAGACAGCAGAGCCCCGGGCCCAGGAGGGTGTCCCTGGGAGAGAACACCGCCCCCACCCTGCCCTGAGCAGGGTATTAGCAACAGGTGCCTGGCTGGGTTAGGAGCCGCTACGGCCCGTAACTCCCATAGGCCCCCTCTCTCTCCTCCTTTTGGGCTGAAGGGTTCTGTCCCGTGTGTGTGCACGTGTGTGCGTCAGGTGACTCATCTCCCCCGGTCTTCAGATGGCAAGGATCGCACCCAAGGAGACCCATCCACACATACCCGATGCGGATGACAGTCTCGGACGTCAAGCCTGAGGTGGATGCCACCAGGGGATGAGATTCTGAGACTCCGAGGGCAGGGGGAGGGTGCTTTGCACGTGCGAGGGCAGACCGAAGTAGCTCATCTCCAAAGATCACCCTCGGAAAAATCTCCTGTGTGGTCCTCGGGGGGCCTTCTGACTCGATTTAACGCACAGAATGTGGCAGAAACGCTGCTATGCCCGCTCTAGCTGAGGCCACTCCTGTTTTTATGCCCCTGGGAGCCCTGAGCAGCCTTGTGAGAATTCCAGCTCTCCTGCTGGGGAGACTGTGAAGAGGGAGACCCCAAGGCTACGTGGAGGACAGCCCTGGTGCCAGCGCAGGACGGCCGCTGAGCTGCTGGCTTGACGCCCAGGCATCTGAGCCACGACTGTTGAGGCACCAAAGACGGGAGTGAAGGAAAGGTCCCGGCCGTCCCAGCCCTAGAAGGCCTCTGTGGGCTGGAGGTGTCCCCATGATGCTGGGCCGATATGCCTGATCCTCACACTCAGGAGAAATAATACAGTGCTTATGGCTTTAAACCACCGTGATTTGGGGTAATTGCCAGCAACAGGTAAGCAGCGCAGCAGGAAGAGCGAGGGGCGACGGTCTATACCTGCAACCCCAACACCAGGCCACCTCCCCGTGATTCATTTTGCCCTCCAGACTGATTTTAAAGCTTTGAGATCTTTTACCTGTTTGCATAGTGAGAAACGGAAGGGCTTTGTGACCTCTTCAGTGTCCCTCTGATCTTACTTGGAAATGGCACATGTTGATCTAATTGCTACCACCTAGTTAATTTACTGGCGCATCAGAAAGACTGCGATTTTAATGATCTACAACCAGAAGACCAGGATCTCAAGCAGGCACTTCCTGCTTTTTTTGCTCAAGGAACTTTCCCTGTGGTGGAGCAAAGGGTAGAATTGTCTTTTGGCTACAATCTCTTTATTAGTCGTGAGCATTCGCAGCTGAGTCCCAAGAGGTCATGGAAAGCCAAAAGCAATGTTAAGCGTACAAGCTTTAAATAACTCACAAAGTTAATGTAACGAATGTAAGTGCTATCTGAACTTCATCACTCAAGTGCTTGCTACAGCCCCGAGCGGCGATGAAACACCACTCATAAATTTATATTAAAACTCTGCTCGGTCGCAATTATTTACCAATAAAGATTTACCGACTGCATTAGAGGCTGGGAGTCTTAACCAGGCCAATCAGTCTTTGTTTTGAGTTTGAGGGACCGAGCGGCGGTGTTGTCTGTCAGCACGGAGTTCATCGCGACACAGGGGGACGTTTAATGGCCAGGGTCCTCCGCGGCAAGGGGGCACCAGCCGGCAGCAGGCTGCTGCATGTGAAGATCAGACCACCTTCGCTCACTTGCGAGCTTTTCTCATTGGCTCGGACAGCGGCAGGGGGCCGTGCGCGCACGGGACTGGGCGGAAGGGGGAGCACACACCCCATCTCGCGGTGACAACTGAATGACCCCGCTGCCCTCGAGGCGGTGCCAACGGCTCCTCGTCATCAAGTTCAAAAACACAAGTTTTTCCATGGTTATAATTTACCTAAGATCATGCTATCAGCATTTCATTTAACCATTTGGTATTTTGCATTTTTGCACACTGATTAATCTCCACTATTTTCAAAAGACACGCATTGTGCTTACTCACTTTTTGGAATTCTCTTACCATGCTGGAATAAGAGATAAACCTAACGTCATGGTTCACAAGAGTATGGTCTTATATCATGTTTTTATTTTATTTTAATTTATTTTTTTCATGTTTTTATTTTAAATGGAACTACTCTTTTGACGGTTTTTCCAAATCTTTGCAATAAAGTGAGTTAAAATGGAAAAAAACAAAAAACAAAAAAACAACAACAAACATATCCACACAAGCTCAGAAAAGTTCAATGTGTCTGAACTTCTAAAAAAAAAAAAAAAAAAAAGAAAGGAAAGAAAAGAAAAAAGTGATGTCCGAGAGTACTTCTTTGGTTCTGTAATGAAACACCTGTTATGGTTCCTCCGTGTTTTATGATTCACATTCTTCACAGTTTGGAACAAATTCTCATTATAGCAGTTAAAGGTCTCTGTGTATCTCTAAAATGTTGCAGAGAAATGCCAGCATCTTTAACAGGGATCCAAAGAGTATGAACTCCAATCAGTCTTCACATTTGTGTTTATTACTTTTATTCTAATCAAGATTTTTCCTGTGACATGTATTAAACTTGTGGTTTACTTAATAATAATAATGATAATAATAATAATAATAGACAACCTGGAGGGGTGCCTGGCTGGCTCAGTTGGTAGAGCATGCAACTCTTGATCTTGGGGTCATGAGATCAAGCCCTCCACGAGGGCATGGAGCTTACTGACAAAAACAAAAACAAAACAAGGACCAAAAAAAACCCCAAAACAAAAAAGCACCTAGAAAAGCACATTTATGTGGGTAGCAGGTGACAGAATCTCATCATCAGAAATTGGGGAACGCAAAGGAGTGGTACCAGGAGCAGGGACAGTCTTTTCTCGTGTCACAGGCTCCCTGCTGTCCCTCCCAATATCCAGCTCTTCTAAAACGAAAACTTACCCGTCCTGCCTCTGCTCTCCTCTTATGCTAAGCCCTCCCTTGCAAATAACAAATGCACATTTCCCAAAAGTGCGCCTGGACTCGGGTGAGTGGTAAGCAACACACTGCAACATCTCTTGCGAGGGTCAAGTCTGCAGAGGCCTTGCCCCCACGGCCCTCCATTGCTGACACACGATGTCCCGTCCAGTGCACTTGAATCTGGATCGTTGGTGCTGAGAACCCCACCGGACCGGGGCTGGCCAAGTCTGGTCTAGGGGCCAAATCTAACCTTCTGCCTCTTGTAAGAAAGGTCTCATGGGAACACAGCTACTCTTGCTCATCAGTGCTGCTGCCTTCACCCCACACTGGCCGAGCTCAGTAGCTGCAGGAAAGCCCAAAGCACTTGCTACCTGGCCCTTTACAGAAAAACGGGGGTGGTGCCAGCTCCAGGATATGACACTGTGCAAAAGCAGCCAGAAGCCATCTGTTTTATTTAAAAGTGCAAATTCTCTTCTTTCTCCCTGGAATGCCCTCCTAGCATCCCCCCTTCCTCCCTGCCATCCTGGTGAACAGCCCCTACCCTTCAGCCCTGAGCCCCAGGGTCGTGGGCTCTGGGCTTCCATAACCCCTCCTGAAACAAGCATCATCCAGACCTTTAGATACTGGCCGTCAGGAGCTGAATTATGTCCTCCTCAAATTTGAACGTGGAAATCCTAACCCCCCCATGCCTCACAATATGACTGCATGTGCAGACAGGTCTTTAAAGAGGTAAGTAAGGTTAAATGGGGCTGTGAGACAGGCCCTCTTCCAATCTGACTGGGTGTCCTTGTGAGAAGAGGGAACGAGGCACAGACAAGCACAGAGACGAGGCCACGGGGAGACAAAGATAAGGCACCATCCCCACGCCAAGGAGACAGACCTCCGAAGAAAACCGCCCTGAGGACACCTTGATCTCGGATTCTGGTCTCCAGCACTGTGAGGAGATAAAGTTGCTGTCTGAGGCATGTGGTCCGTGGCGCCTTGTCCCGGCAGCCCCGGCAGGTGAAGACGGCGGCGTGGGAGCGCGCGCCCAGGCCGGGGGCTGCTGCAGGACCGAGAGGAGCTCTTCCCCGTCGGCACACCGCCACGGCAGAAGGCACAGGGGCCGCAGGTCCCTGGTCACACCCGTCCCTACAGCGGTCACCTCCCCACTCAGGGAGTCTCGCTTCTCAGTCCCGACTGGATGTCCTTCCCCGAGTGGACACGCGGGTCCCCTCCCTCCGTGACTGGGAATTCTGTGGGGGGCTGGGCTGTTCAGCTGGCTTGGGCTCCCACATTCCCTTGTCGGTACCTGGTGCACGGTTACTCCTGATAATAATTACTCCAATTCAGAGCCGTTCCTCGTTCTAAAATCTCCAAATATGCAAGCGATCCATCAAAAACCTAAAAGCAAAAACTAAAACATGGGGAAGGAGTAACATCTTGCCACGCGATTAAAATACCATTGAGTCAAATCTGGATGAATGAACCTCATGTTACAGGGTTTAAGAGAAAAAAAAACCAAGTGTGACAAAAATGACAAGACTACAGACATACCGTGGGTCAGAACAGCTTGTCGTTCAAGGTGTAGAAAACGCTCTTAAGTGAAAGCAGTAAGTCAATAACATAACCATTCACTGTGTGCAAAAACATAATACCAATTAACTGGTTTCCCCAGATCCTCCTCAAATGGAAAACTTGCAGCAAATTCACCAACGTGATGCTTGGATGTAAGCTTCGGCACAAGGAGCCCGACCAATTTGAGCTCAGCACATGTGAGCTCGGCCGCAATTATACCATCTTAACTTTCTTCCCAGTTTAAAGTGTTTCCATAGAAACAACAGGGAGCCCCCCCCACCCCCCCCTCCACCCGCTTAACTGAATTCTTTCTTTTTCTTTTTTTTTTTTTTTTTAGGTAATATTTGTCTCCCTCTCCCTCCTCCAGAGGATCTATTATACCACAAATGGAGGCTTTTCTCCCAGCTTGTTCTGTGCCGGGAGGGAGTGGGGGAGGGGGCCGAGGAGCCAATTCTGGATCTTTAACCAGCTCCCTCGTGGCCCCCTCCCCTCGCTGGTTAGTAATATTTCTGTTATTCTGCCAGGCTGTAGGGTACAAAGGGTTACACTTTAATTGAGCTGTCAGCATCTCCGACAATCCTAGAAAGCCCCGATTATGCACGGCAGGGTTAGTGCCACACTTGTTATTGTGGATGCCCTATTTGCGAAACCCAAACCTGCGCCACACACAGGTCAGCTCACCCGCGCGACCTTGCTGTCATTAGCCGCGTCTATTCCTACCTCACTGCTGAGAAAATCACACGGCGCGGGCTTCAAAGCGCCGGCCGGGACTGGATTCGACCAGGAGCTAATCACCCACAAATCCAGCTCAAATGGCAATAATTGGCTAAACCGGTCCCCTCTCCAGAGCTCAGCAGTAATTTGGGATAATAAAGAAAGGAATTATTCAGCTAACTGCCCCGAAATGTATGCTTTGTGACCGACACACTTCACATTTTAATAATGATGGACACAGAATCCGATCTAATACCGTGTCCACTGAGTAACAAGACCAAGAACAATGATGGCGAAGGGAGAAAAGTTTGTTGCGTTTCTCTCCCCTTCAGGCACCACGTTGGCAGGGAGGAAGGCTACGGAGATTTCCGCTTCATGTTGGGTCTGGCAGGAATTATAAAGTCCCAACGAGAACCAAACGAATTCTAAACCCGCGTGGAAAAAACCCACCGAAGCTGCTCCGTGTTGGGGCACTTACGAGAAAACACCTCCTTCAGCCAAAGACAAGCAGAGGACGCTACGAAAGAAACGTTTCCACCTGGACTGACAGATCCCGTCTTGATTTTTCCAGTTAATATTATCTCTTGATCACCTCGTTTTTCTTGCCTTTCATCCTGCCCCTTCCTGTCACTGGGTTTTCAGCAGCAGGAGTGACAATATCTGTACTTAATGGCCATGGGGTGACACCCCCGCAGGCAGGCCCTGACACGGACCGGGATGTGGGGCTGCTCGGGGCTCCTCAGGGCTCCTCCTCGGTGGCAGCCTCTCCTCCCGCCCCGGCCAGCCCTGGGGGCCGGCACGCCACCATCTGCAAAGGGCTCTGCGCAGCTGGGAGGGTCCTCCCTTAGCGACACGAAATGAACCGAACTCAATCGCCTGCCCAGGGAGCCAGTGCGTCCAGGCGGTCAGAGTGAGGCCGGGGTTGGAGGGGCCCCGTCCCCTCCTGCCGGAGTGGGCAGGCACCGCACAAAACCGGGTCCATGCCCCTGCACCGTGATGCAGGGACAAGGCAGAAAGGAACTCCTGCATAAGCAACAATACGAAACCTGTGGCTGCTTCTTTGTTTAGGTAAATGACCCCTGAGCCCACGGTCACCGCAGACACAGCATGGCCCCCCGGCAGCTACTCACCGAAGTACCTCTGCGCACCAGGTTTGTGCACTAAAGTGAGACCGAGTAAGAGTAAGCTCAGGTAAGCTCTGGAGAAGATTTCATGTCTACAGAAGCTATTTGGAAGTTTTCAGCACGGGAGCCCTGTCTCTTCTCCCCCACCAACACCTGGAAATATGTTCTCCGTGGGAATGCACCTGTTCTCGCTCCTGTGTCTCTGGCCCTTGCTCACCCGCTCGACTCTTTAAGGCTGCCACTCTCGGAGCTCGTTACCGGAGCTGCCGGTTACACTCCTGCCCTAGAAAATCTCCCCACACTGCGGACAGCACTGGCTGGTGCCCCACAGGCAGAGCGATCTCAACCTGCTGACACGGGAGCCCAGGGCTCCCCGCCAGCGCGCTCTCCCGCATGCCCGAGTGCCCCCTGAGCCCAGGGCACCCGCCTCACGCTGCCTCCCCACCTCCTCCCTGGTGCGCCCGGCCACTTCCGTGCCCCCACGAGCCCCATGTGACAACTGCAGATTCCACCCGGGGTCAGTTCTGACGTGTGCCGCCCTGAGTGTCAACTACATACCCACTTCTGAGAGCTCAGGAAGACAAGAGCACTTTTTATGTCGTTTCAGACATACTTGCTGACATAACAAATTAAAATTAATTTCACTTCTTTTCCTCCCCTTTCTAATGTGGCTACCAAAAGAAAATCAGAGTTGAAACTGGACCGGTGGATCCCGTTCTGTTTCTGTCTGCCGATGCAGTGCAGGCCGTCCCAAGCCCCTGCCCCGTCTGGCTCCCCAGCCTCTGCCTCACCGGCTGAGCAATGGCAGAGGCCATTCTGATCTTGCCCGTTTCTGTTTCCTATAACCTGGCAAAGAACAAATGATCCAAAAATGCCTGCTGAATGAATGAACGAAGCAGTGGAGCGGCTATAACCACTCCGTGAATGATAAAAGCTTCCACGGAGAGTCAGTAACTGAGCTGGGCAGTGAGACCAGTGGGGAGTGAAACCCAAATCTGGTCCGTGTCGTCCGCAGGGCTCCAGTCCTACTGCTGTAACCACACGCGTATGCCTCGTGCTCCGAGTTAAAGCTGATTTGAACGATGCTCACACAGAGATCTCAGCAGAGACCAACTCAACACAAACAGTCTTACTGCACGTGTTGTAAATGCAAACCGCTTCTCTGGATATGGGGAGGGGGGGACATTTACAGAGAAACGCTACCCAGGACCTGGCCCTCGGGATTCCTCTCTTACGGAAATGAAGGTGTGGGCAGAGGAAGGCAGTTCAAGCCTGGAATAGCTTCTACTGGAGAAATCCAAGGAAGAACGATCACTCACCCTCTCCCTGGTTAGGACAAGAGAAGGTTGGTGCCAACAGCCAAGTTTCAATGTGAGGCCAGTATTTAAATAGGCACGGCAAACACCTGGCAGATGGGCTCCCACTCCCCTCCCCTGAACTGAGAGCAGACAGCACTTGCCGTGAAAAGCCCCAGAAGCTTTCTCAACACAGCCCGCCAGCTAGCCTCTACTATACGTGAGAGCCGGCACAGAAAATGAGTCCCACGGTGGTCCCTGACCTGCAGAAACATCCCACGGGCATCTGAGCAGCACAAAGCCCTCCTTCTTCTGCCACTCCTGACCCAGGGATGACAGTGATGACCACCACCATTACTGCCACTTAATTTCTTGGAAATTGAATACCATTACACACTCGTTTAAAAAAAAAAAGAGAGACTGTGCTTCTGGAAAAACAAAGCAGATCTAGTCAGTGTCCTGTTCTGGGGCTGTGTGTCTGTGGGGGGGGCTATCGCCCAACACCCAGGACAGCAGGGTCCCTGGTGGTCTAAAGACACTACTGTCGTCTCTTTCTTTTATTTTCTCTCTCTTTAAAGATTTTATTTTATTTATTTTTCTAAGAGAAAGTGTGTGTAAGCGATGGGGAGGGGCAGAGGGAGAGGGAGAATCTCAAGCAGACTCCCCACTGAGAGCAGAGCCCAATGCGGGGCTCGATCCCAATCATGACCTGAGCCAAAGTCAAGAGTCGGACGCTTAACTGACTGAGCCAGCCAGGCACTCTGTAGTCCGGGCTGAAGGGGGGACCCATGCTCTTGGTCTTTTGCCTGAAGGGCTAAGTTCAAGCAAAGAACAGGGCAGGGTTCCAATGGTCCTCTTCCCTGCAAAAGGTCCGTTTGAAGTTGTGTTACGGCAAAGATGTCAGGTAGAACTTTTCTACGGATTCCAGTGTCTTCTCCACCATTTTCATTTGAGGAAACGTCAGGTTACTGGAAATTGTGATAAAATGGATAGGGATACACGTGCTTATGAATACAGATATGTATAAAGAAGGTAAAGGGTCATCCTTAGAATCATTCCCTTGGTGAGTGAGAACCGCTGTTCCTACCCATCCACCAGCTGCCCACAGGGGACACGAGTGGGTCTTCTCACAGACAACAACCAGCTGGCATGTCTGCACGTATCTGGAACCAAGGAGAGGGAAGACAGCAGTCAGCTCGCACACCCCAAGTCACAGGCAGAGGCTACCCTGCCGACTCTACGCAGTGTATGTGGGTGAAAGACGTGATGCGGAACGTGGGGCGGCTTGGATGTGTTTCTTTTCTAGCAAACATCCTCCACAACTGTCTTCTCTTCTCCAACTTAGAGGCCCTGAGAAAGATGGGACTGCTGTTGCCATCAACAAGGAACACATTCCCAGATTATGGAGTCAAATCGAATGATGCTTTGATTCACAGCTTATCAATATAAAACGTCTGGATAAAATTTCTCAGCAGTGGTCAAAAAAGCAGCTATGGAAATGACCACATAAAACAAACGATGCCTTATTTCACTTCCAAGTCCTCAAATGTTGAAATTTAAAATAGAAAAGGGGATTAAGTTGTGTTCAACAAATCTGGTTCATCACATTAAAAAAAATTACTGGTCCCACTGCAGAAGTTGATTGTTAATCAGGACAATTTAATGATGAAACACTGCAAACATCGTGTCAGCAAGTTAAAAATGGCCTTGTTGTTTCAATATAAGAATCACTTAGTATATACTATATATGAAGTGTTGTATTGCACGCCCCATTTACTGTAACGTATTAGTGCGTTCAGTCATCAAGTAACAATTGCTTCCTTGCGGGGTTCAGATATTGGGGAGGGGGTCTGCAGTTGGAGAAGAGCCCTTGGAGTTGCAGATGGCTATATAGATGTACAGAGATTTGGTACTGTTCCTTTCATAGGCCCATCAACAATATTAAATAATTGCACATCTACATTTCGGCAAATAATATAATCTTTAGTGAATACTTGTTTTTTTTAAGTGCAACTAATTGAGACACTATCAGAAATGTTGATCTTCGTTTAATTTTTAAGATCATTCAAAAAGAAGACTGGCTAGCGGAGCCTTCCTACAATTACCTGATTGATTCGCTTCACTATTAAAATGTTGCAAATATTTACTAGAAAAAAACAGACTGCAACAACCACCACCTCTCTGCAAAGCAAAAAAACGTGTCCAGTCTTTAATTATAAACTGCCTGGATCCTCAGTCACCTCTTACATTAAAAAAGAAAATCCAAAATTGGGAATAAGACAAACAGATACTTCCCCTGTTGGGATTCTCGTTTATTTAACACCACCCTAGAAATTGCTAATATTTATCTATGGCGGGAGAGAAGAAGGTACAAAGAGACAGTAGGGACTAGACACCTGTGCAATCAGAAAATGCTAACTCTTACATATTTCTCTTTGAGGTACGGGGAAATAAAGTAATTGCAATCCATGGTTTCAAGTCAGTTAAAACGCGGTTATGAGAATGCATCTATGTAGGCAATGACTTCCAGCAGAGCTCAGAACTATGGCTTCCTTTTTGCCTCCAGTGCCAGGATGCTCAGAGATCAGTTGTTTTTCTGAGTGCAGGTTTTCCTTTGTTGCCTGGCACTTAACTCTCCATTGTTTTAATGAGTATCTGGGTTTCTTTCAGTATAAGGGACGAGTTGAACGGAGGAGGAGGAGGAGAAGAAAAACAATGCAGAGGCAGGCTAAGCCCCTCAGCCGAGCATGACTCAGGGCCTGAGAAAGCAATTAGGATGCTGGTTGGAGAGGGGAAGTTGACCTGCGTGGCTGGCAATCCCAGCCCAGTGCCTTTCCGAGAGCCGTCCACAGCAGCCACACGACCTCTGCTCGGTGGTGGTGGACGGCGTCAGTGCGCAGGCAAGACCCGTGCTGTCCTAGAACCTGAGCTGTTTGTGACTTCTTGCTGCCCAAAGAGGTGACGCTCCGGGGCGGAGGCATTTCAGGCCTTTGAACTGCTTACAGGGCTGTGAAGGGCAGCAACAGCTTTTCAGACAATAGGTGAGAACTTGTTCAGTAAAGCTTGGGTTTTTTTCCTTCAAAGGTTGAAATTTGTTCTACAGATAAAAGTAATGCCTTTGGGGAAAATAACTCCAAGGCATTTGTGACAAATACAAGTCCCTCCAAGCGTCAACCTCCTATTGAGTCGGGGTACAGTCAGCTATGGAAATAGAGTGGAAATGGGAAGCCAGAACTTAAAAAAAAAAAAGAAAAAAATACTGCTCAGAAAAAAAAAATTAGCAACTAGAATAGGCTTGTTCCTATCTGAAAGCCTGGCAGACCCCAAGAAGTTTGTATTTCCAGGTCATGTGCTCCCATTTTAAAAGAGGGGGGAACAAACAGGGGGTTTGTATGTTTCAGGATGCAGGCTCTAATAGAAAAGGTAACAGCCATCCTTCCCCAGGAACACAGAATGGTTTCCTGGCCTTGGCAAATAATTCCTCCCGTTTAACTCTTTTAAAACTTCTCATGGGTGGACAGGGAGTTAATAAAAGAAACAATATGTATAAGAAAATGCAAGATGCCCAGAGTATGGCTAATGGAATTTGATGCTGGCTTTAATTTTAATGAAGAAAGTTGCCAGTAGCAACAAAACTGTCAGCAGCCGCCGAGCACCATTAATAAAGACGAAGACGACATTAGTGCCCGGCATCAGTACAAAAGGTTCCCCTCGCTTCATGCTGTGCTAAATTGGCTGCCCAATTTTTCTTAAGTGTCCATTCTATTTAGAAGACAATTTATTAATTTTTGCCATTCATTGTCAGTTGACAGGCCATCATTTTGTAGCCCGAATTTTAGATGAAAACTAATTGAAAAGACTGGCAGTATTTATGAGGGGTATTATTTGTCAATTACAAGCAGCAAATACTCCTTGCTACCACTAACTTTGATGCCCCTGTTCTCTGGGTGTGAGCACTGTTACTGTTGGCATTAAAATATGAGTAAGTCTCTCCCAGCTCATCAGCTCATCAATTTCATAGGCATGGAAGGAAACCACCTTTCATGTTATATGGACCTTTCATGGTAGATGGATACGTTATAACATTTGACAAAGGGGAAGTACACATCATGTAATGAGCACATATAATTGTGAACACAAAATATAATTCATTGTGAAATAATTCCTATTCATTACTTTGTAGTATCTCTGGGGTAGGAGTCTTAAGAACTCCTTGAAAGGTCTGCTTTCTAAATTTTGTATAGTTTTAAAATAATTTCCTTCTAAATTACTCTATCTTAAATAAAATCAAGTAGATGAATATACTGAGTGTCAATCTACCAACTTGAGAGCTCGCTGTCTTTTGAAAAAGAAACAAGCCTTATCTTTTAGAAGGAAAAACACTTTTTGTTGCTGAAAAGCCCTCTAGAACTTTGCAACTATAAACAGTTTCACCAAAAATGTTATGTTCATATTCTATAGCAGTACCTTTCCATTTTTGAACTGCTACCAAAACGCTGGATGACGTGTGTCAGAGCCAATGAACAGTTATGTGCTTACCAGCTGAAGAAAGAGTAAATGAATTATAATCTTTTCTGCCCTACTAAGTTTCCTTTCTATAGTCATGTTGATGATAAACTTTATTACAGTTTGAATGTATACAAAGTTAAAGGTCTTAGCAATGAAGAGACACACTTGTCCAAAATGGCAAAGCTAAAGGAAATGCCTGGACAGCCATGGTGCCTTGTCGGTGAAGATTCCTTGAGATCACCCAGGCAGCAGTGGCAACCGCAGCTACACTCACCTAATGCATTCAAACGGTCTAACAAAAAACATGCACAGGGGCACAGATCAAAAGGCATATTTCAGGAGTAACTTCGGCACTTCTGGGTTTTTCAGTGCTTTTAACTGGAAAACCTGTCTTTATACTCAATTGATTCCCACATGACTTCTGTGCTGAATTCCTGGAAATCAGTTACAGACGTACATAGAAAACGCTTGTCTATTCATCTTTCCTTATCACTAACTGACCTGACCTCGTGTTTGCTACTATCTGAAAGCTGGCTGGCAAACCGACGTGGTGCTCTTCCGTGTCCCTTGTGCGTGGTGCATGCGTGGAGGAACACGAGGTCTGTATGTGACGTGTAACACATTCAAGTGTTTGCGTGTATCTACCCTTGTTTCTGGTTTAATAAAAATGTCTGTAAGAAGGGTGCATGAAAAAAAAAAAAAGGTGCATGGTCCTCAATGGATGTGCCATGGGCAACCCAGGAGGGTAGGGGACAGGCGGGGGAAGGACACTGTGTCTTGAGGTCTCCATGTGATGTTTGGGAAGGCTCCAAAGAGCAGCATCCCAGGAACGTACCACCTCTTCCGTGAGCTACTGAGTGCTGAGTCACAATTGGGGGGGCTCCCAAGGAGGTCACGCCACCAGGAATGCCTGGCTCCCACATACATCTGGGCCCATTAAATAAGGTACAGCTGAGCTTGGGTATCTCTCTGCTTACCTACAGCCATGTCCCCTCAGGCACTGCCGTCACTGATGATATGCCCCACCAAACCGCAGAAACCAAGTGGATTCTCAGATGTCAGAGCTCATAGCATGAGCTGACCGTTTGCAAATGGTCTTCAGGGTTCAGGCGCAAGCAGGCAGCATTACCTGATGATTTGAGGTTTTAATGGTAACTCTGGGCAGGGGACATTTTTTGGTGGCTGTCCTGCACCCTACCCCAAATTCACACGGCTGTAGGTATCCGACTTTGCGTGGGAAGTTAACCTTTTCTCATCTCGGCCTGTGTACTCTGAGCCAACATGAGGCCTTACATCAAGGTCATCGCCTTGCCACTGCACATTTCATCCCCAGAGTCACAGGGACTGGGTCAGCCTTAGACTGCAAGGTGGTCCACGTGGGGCTGCTCACAAGTAGAGAGTCATTTCTGGGACTTCTACTTGGGTCTACTGCTGGCTTAGATGTGGAAAGGGTATATAGAACCACAAGTGCCCGGATTTCACACACGGAGTATGCGCAGGGCCCAAACCCAGAAAGATCAGAGCCGAGAAGTGCCTTGTGTTGCCATTATTTGGGTTCGCCCTTCCACGTCACTGAGCCAATAAACCCCTTCCTTGCTGACACCAGGGAAACCGCATTTTCTTATACACACAACCCAAATAATTCTGGGTGAGCCAATGGGGGTCCGAACAAACCTAAGAGAAGGAGCTACAGACTCAGGAATGCTAAATTCAGATGAAAATTTTCAATGTCTTTGGTACTTCTCAGATAAGGATGACTTCCTGGAAATGCAGCAGCCTCTAACCATCGAGAGACCCCCAAAGGGTAAAGAACCTCACGTCTCCATGGCGAGATAGTCAAGAAGTCTCCTCCCTACCAAGGTGCCTGATCGTCCATTTACAACACCACCTCTCCAGTTCACCTGGGCACCCTGAGACCCGAACGGAGAGAGGAGGCTCAGCTCTCCCGGTGGCCCCAGCGTTATGGAGGCAAGAGAACAGGGGGTACAAGTAGACGTGTGCTCACAATACAGAAACCCGCAGTTCAGGACAATGAATCTAAAGGAAAAGACTGAGACTCTATTTATATCTAAATCCGGAATCACTCTATTTTTAATTTAGTATAACTCAAAGGCTTCAAAAACATATCTAAGCTTAGAATTAGGTTTGAAAACTGATAAATCTGTAACTGATTTAATAACTTTGTCTAAAAAATACCGTGCTATTTAAATAAAGAGTAGCAAAGAGAATTTAGAATTTCAGCTGACATCTACTTTTGAATCAAACATATTAACAACTGAATCTGAAATGCCTGCCACACTACCATTAATTCGACACATCCAAGCCACTGTTTTGCCGGCAGACCTTTTGCAACCTGTCCGTAAGCTGGCCAGACCTCCCATCACCCCTCCCTAGTGCCATCCCAATGAACAGTGGCACAAGCATCAAGCAAGGTCAACTATCCACGCGGCTGGCCTGAGAACATAACAAAGGACTACCTTCATCTTTTCTTCCTTTAAAAACCTTATCTGCTTTTCCTTCACATGGTTGGAAAGGTTCCATTAGTCACCCTAGTTTAAAATAGGAAGGTTGAGATTTTGGAAGTGATGACCATGGAAAGCAAAGATTGAAAGGCAGGACCTCCTCTGAGCCACCCAATCCCACCCAATCCCGTCCCAAAGGGAGAGCTGACCACTGGGGCTCCTGCCTTGGAAGTGACCCACACTCTCAGGGAGGCTTCACAGAATACTGGCTCCAAAAATAAGGATGTCTGAAGAACTGTTTCTTGTCATTTGTTTCATTAACTTGTAGATGGGAAAGAAAAGGGGAAAAAAGTAGAGCAGGGGGGAAAGCAGCCATTTTTGAGACCCTACCACGGACTGCCCATCATTCCACCAGGTCAATGGAGGACACAGGTGAAGCTTGGACAGGTGATGGGACTTCCCTAAATCATGGCTACCATTTGGAAGCGGCAGGACTGGGCACCAGGCTGGTGGGTTCAAAGCCCTTGTTGCCGCCGGTCTCTAGGCCACACTGCATCCCAGTCGGCTGGCTGAGGAGCCCGTCACCTTGCACAGACTACAGCAGTTGAGGGCAGAAGAAGGAGTCGGTTGGCCCATCTCTGTGAGGAAGGGCGGAGCAGCCAGCTGGGAGGTGACATCCCCAGGGCGGCCCAGCTGACTCCACTGAAGAGAGGCCTCACGTGCCACGAGGGGATGCGAGCGGGGCAAGATGTGTGGGAGCTCTCTGCTTTGCACTGTGTGGTCTGCATGGGGCCATGAGAAGGACCACGGCTGGGCTCCTGTATGCAGGGCTCTTGATCTGCTGGACAAGGACAAGGAACTGGGACTACGCTGTCCCAGCGGCGACAGGAGCTGACAGGGCCGGGCCACTGGTTTTCACACTGGATGTCCTGGAGGGGACCCCAAGAACTCCGGTCAATAGTGCAGTGCCACTTTCTCCAGCTGAGTAATCTGGATTCCACGTCCTGGTGTCCATCAGTCCACGAGCCTACGCATCTAACTCCTTCTGCTTCTTCCACAGAACGCCTAGAACGGGCAGATTCACCGTATCTGCTTCGCTTAAAAGCCGGGTCACAAGCTGTGGCTCTAGGAGAGCAGCCAGCATCTCTATATCGGGAGCCGATGAAGAGTCATCTGCGTTCCCCAGGAAACGTCTGCTGAGAACGGTCTTTCCCAAACGAATTCTGAGGAGAGCCCGTATCTCTAACCAAACCCAACACAAACCACCTACTGTCCTCTCCCCATGGAATTAACCGTGCATCAGTCTGTGGGTTTCTCGTCCTCCTCCCCACAAAAGGGAACTCGTTTGTTCTATAAATTTCAGCACTTGTAAACGCACTTATCATACTTCGCTCCCTAAATGAGATTGAATAATATATTCGGTCTGATTAAATTTTCATTAACATTCAAAAATCATTGCTCAGTCATGTTGTCTGGTAAAACATTCTGGCTTCTCAGCCCCCAAATAATTGCCACAGGGTCTCAAGAAGTGATACCTGGTTCTGTAAAAACAGGGCTGTCGCCCTCACCGTCTACAAGGGACAGCAAGCGCTCGTGGAAAGAAGGGTTATGCCCTCACCGGCCACACCCCTGGGGCGTCGGGGGACTTACATGTACCTGCCTGGGGACCGGGCAGAAAGAAACAGCCAAAGTCACAGGGACGCTGGTAGTGAAAGCCCGAAGTTTACCCAACTCAGTATCATTAGCAGTAACGGGGCCACAGTCTTATTGCATGAAAAATTCCTCACTTAACCTGTCCGAACCCAAGATTTCTAATCTTCAAACAGAGGAGCAGGGGTATCCTTCTCCGTGCATGCGGTGAAGACAAGTCGGATCCCCTTCTAGTCTCTGATTTGAATGCCTTCCGTGTTTACCGCTGCTCGCACCCCAAACGCGCAAAGCTCCAATAAATGGGATTTAAAAAAATAAAAAAAAGGAAAAAAAAAAAAAAAAAAAAAAAAAAGGGCTCCTCAAAGAAAGAGGGCAAATTCTCATTGATTTCCTTCCTTTGTGGCGTGAATTGCCAGGCTATAGAAATTAAGGGGTCTTTTGTAAGTTGCCCAACTTTCTGGCGAGCACTCCATTCTCCCAGCTCTACCTTCTTTAACCTCTTTGTTGGGAGGTGTCAAAGGTCTATCAGAGAAGCGCCCAAGTCGGCGGAGTGGCGGCGGCCTGCGAGCTATCGGCCGATCTGGAGGCCACCTCTGCGGGCCTCCCCCCGCTAATTCATCACGGCCCGGACAGCTGGGCTGATTGCGGCCCCGTCAGCACAATGCGGCCCGCTGGCCACCCGCGGCCCGGGCCGGGGGAGGGCGGGCGGCACCGGCGGCCGCGGCCCGAGATAAGTGCGGGCTGTCAGCGCAAGGACAAAGAAGGGCAGGCCCTGGGGAGAGAAAGGAGATAAAAAAAAAAAATTCCTCACAACTGCTTTATCTGATGAGGGTTATGGCTAATTAATTATAAACTCAATTACCTAACCCTTACTTCAGCAGTCTCTACTCATTAAGAGATAAAACTTGACTGACGGCTAACTTTGGCTCGCACTCGGATGCGCCCCGCAGCCCCGCGCCCGTGGGCACCCTCGCCAGCCCCGCTCCCCGCCAGCACCGCCCGAGGCGCCCGCGCCTGCCCCTGCGTGTGGGTGGCTGGCCCGATGTGGGGGGGGACCCCCTTTCCCGCGCTGCACCCCAGCAGGACACAGCAGCCCCCAGACACGACAGGGCGGAGATGACGCACGCGCCCCTTGTCATGGCACCCCCCGGCTCTGCGGCGTTTTGAGCGGATCCTTCCGTGTGGGGTGAACACCGGGGAACAGGCCGCAGGGGGACCCTCCTCTTCCTGACGCCAGCTCCCGATCGGGAGGAGGGAAGGAAGGAGCACGCGGGCAGGTAATATTTTTAAGTACAAATTTCCATTTCCCCTCGAAATTCTGGACAGGCCTGACCTCCTTTCTCAGTTCCTAGCACCTTGTCGCAGAGCCGGCGGCAGCCCACAGGCCTGTCTCATCAATAGGCTCTATTCAGCGAAGGCTGTTAATCTCTCTCGCCCTCTCCGCTTTGCCCCTTTAATGTATTTTCATGTCTATAAGTTCTTTTAATAAGCTGGGAGGGTCCGGGAGAGAAATACTCCAGGTTTCCTTACTGCTCGTCGCCAAAACTGCCTCTGGCGTAGTGCAGGCGAGACGAGCCGGGTGTGCGTCCAAACACCCGGCTTCCTCCTCGTCCAACCGGGAGGCCGCCGGGACCCCCAGCTTGCATCTCAGTGCAATTATTTTTATGCAGCACTCGGGAAGCGCCTCCCATCCCCTCCTTCCTCTGGTCACGTGCTCCTGCGCTTGCCCTTCCCTGGGCGGCCTCCCAGGTGGCTCCTGGCACGGGCATTGGCACGGACCAGCTGGGCTCAGAGCTCCTCGCACGGAGAAGAACCAGGGTCCACCCAGCCAGCACGGCCTGGGAGCCCCTGGGTCGGTTGTGTCGGGGAAGAGAGGGACACAGTGCTCGCTGAAGGAGGCCGTGTGGAGCAGAAGACCCCGGGTCAGGGCCCAGCACCGCCGGTGAGCCGCTAAACACGCCTGGGCAGGTCGGTCACCCCTGCCCACAGCAGACCACAGGCCCCCATGTGGACGCAGACCTGCAAGGCCCCCAGAGCCTCAGGAATGGGCTTGACGGGAGTGGCTGAGGCGGGCCCAACCCCGCAGTACCTCGGAGTCTGAGCGGTGCAGAATGGCGAGGGGCCCACTGCGCAGGGAGAGCGGGAAGGTGACGATGGCCCGGCACAAGCGTCCTCAGCCGCTCTGGCACGAGCACACGGCAGCTATCCCGACTTGCCCCGAAGTGCGTCTTTGCCAAGCCCTCCCCGCCCGCCACCTCCAGCAAAGGAAAACCTCACCATCATTTTTCAAATGCGGTCTCTGGAATGAAAGCTGCCTGGAACGAGTCCCTTGCCCGTGTGCTGGGGGCCCACAGAAGCAGGTCGCCGCCCCCAGGCAGGTGATTACTTTTAGAACGTGAGACATGTCACTCATTTGTAAGTGTGATTACAAGACCAGCAGCAGCGAATAACTCGTGGCTGTTGATGTTTCTATCGTACTTAAATACAACACAGAATTTCTCACGTCCGTATCTGAATTGCTTTCTATGCAGGTGAGAAGGGGCGGCTCTTCCTGTGCTGAGTCTCCGCTCCTTTGGCTCACGCGCAGCCGCTGGTGTTTTCTCTGGGGTCACCGTACTCCCGCCATGCTTGTGTTCTCCGCGTCCCGACGAGGGGCAGCGGATGGCAGGGGTCCCTGCAGGCCGGGGCTGCGGTGGCCAGGCAGCCAGGGTGTTCTCAGCGTTAGCTCGTCTTCCCTTCTCCTCCGAGCCCTCCACTGCAGGGGCCCGTAGGGAGAAGTGAAGGCAGGGCAGGAAAGGTGCACATGAGCAGGGGACTGGGTGCACTGGGTGCCAAGAACACACCTTCTCCCCCCCACCCCAGGGGCAGGGAGTGGGCTGGAGCGAGAGGCAAGAAAGACCACGTGTCTGGGAGGAGGGCGGAGGGAGGGATCAGGTAGGGGTGGACGCTCCGAGCCCGACAGGTAACGAGCTGCAGCCCTTGGTCCCCCATTCCCTCCTCCGCCCGGCCTGGAACAGACAGGGCAAAGGACGGCCTCGTTTCGGTGTATTCAGGGAAACACCTGCTGTCATGTGCCGAAAACCTGCCGCCCACCGGCGACGGCATGCGCGGACCTACGCCACGGGAGGAAAGCCCGATAATGCAAAACGTAACGTTAGCGTGTTTACATCATGGACACCACTCCAGGGGAGGAATCACTTTTGAATCTGATTGGAAACGATGAATACTTAAGAGAGACATTCAGAAAAAAATCAGTTAATTATAGTCGTATGTGTGGTCATAATTGGCCCTTGTTGGCCAATAGAAGGAAGACATTTGCAACTTTTCCCAGGAAATTATATTCTAAATCCTTCACGAGGTGGACCTCGTCCTTTTTCTGAGAAAACTTGATGGCAGTCTTTAGTATTCACTGGCATAATTAGGACTGCAGTTAATTTCATTAAATTCTCTTGCTGCTAAATGAAGCAGATTATGAGACATCTTTTACTGCAAGGCGTGAAATTACGGCCTGTCAGCTGCCAATGGTGGGGTGAAACTAATGAATTACAGGGTAAATAACACCAGAATTAACCAGCCAATTTAACATAGCGCCATGGAACAAAGTCACTTTTACTTAGAGCTTTAAGGAACAACATGGCCAGGGTGCCCCTAAACCACACACGTGAATGAGGGGGTTTGGTCCACTGAAGACCCCAAACCCTAAGAGGCAGGTGGGGGCGAGGAGAAATCAGCCACGCACACAACTCAAAACTCTCTTCAAAACCAGAAAAGCATTAAGAGAGAAATGCCTCCAAATATTTACAAGGAGGGGCAAAAAGTGCAATGAATTACCAAGATGCAACTGTGAGTTCCCACTCTTTTGTTAGAAGACCGGTAAAACTTTATCTGCCCTTGGCGTGTGGTCGCGCGTCTGTACACGTGGTTGGGGGTGGGGTGTAAGAGCTTTGAGAAGAGCACCTTACAAGTGGACTACGTTATCGTACTACGATCTCATCGTGGTCATCACGATCAATGGACGATCATGTCCACTATGAAATGATTTTTTCCCTTTTGCTAAATCCAAATCTTTGTTGAGACAATGATTATTTTCCTCCTTTTCTTAACCGTGTTCCGACAGGGCACAGACAGAGTACCAGCTCCAGGAGAGGAACGCAACTATGTGCCTATGAGTCGGACTTCGCCCACCACTCACCTACCAAGTACACACTCTGTCCCAGGTGTGGTGCTGGGGAGAGGGGTGGGCATACGGCGACAGCCACTCTAAGAGGTGAACACAGTGCAGATCTTACAGGACTGACCAGAAACTGTTTTAGGTCAAAGGTTTTAACACCCCCCCCCCCCTCTGCACCGACCATACTGTGAAACTGTAAGACCTTACTATCCTGGGATGGGAATTAGCTTTCAAGGCTCCTGGTGAGGTCCAACTTCTCATACTGACCACGTAAAACATAGGCTGGGAACAAAATGACTTTGTGGGATTTTGCCCTACTTGGTAGAAGAAACAAAAGGCAGAGCCCCAAGGAGGCACCGCTAAGGCTGCCCTCTACGAGACGCCACGGGGCAGGCACGGTGTTCCAGGGTCACCTGTCTTGGCCAACAGACCCAGAACGGCACATCTCAGGATCTGGAAACAGAACTGCAATGGTAGAAATGATCCCTTTAATGGGCTAGCTGTGCCGCTTCAGTTTAGGTGTATTCAAAAATATCGAGAATGTTTCTTGTTTGATAAAATGACAAATTAAATTGCTATGGTTAGAGCAGTTTTACGGTAAATCTGATTCATTTTAATCCTGCCGTATCTTTTCACAGATATAAGGTGCTATGGGGAGAGCGGACTTCAAGCTAACGTATGAAGAGGCTCATGCCATGTATGAATACAGCAACGCACACGGTAAACCCCACCTCCGCTGTGACTCATTGTCCTCTGGACAAAACTGAAAGCCTGCGTTGTGTGAATGGAAAGAGGGCTCTGAATTTTGGGATTGTGTAAAGAACCAGAACGGCACCCCTGAGAGCAAACAAAAGATGATCATATGTTTTTTGGTTTCAGCTTCCTTTCAAAAGCAGTTATTTTTTCTGAATGGAATCCTCTTTTCACTTGATCTCAGCCAAAACCAAAAGGCCTAGAAACTATCTGAACTCTCTTTTCTTCCTTGGTTTCCAATTCTGTGAACAGAATCACATCACCCTTCCGGGCACCTGGTCTCATGAGATGCTCCTTATTTCCACTCGAGACTCACGGTGC
>CM052883.1:169125698-169158131 GCA_028534135.1 Potos flavus | reverse complement strand
TGCCATCCCCCCCCCCCCCCCCCGTCCCAGACGCTGAAACACTATGGGAACAAAAGAAAGACTGCCTTACATTGGCCTCTTTGCACCAGTCCATGAGACTGCCTCTTGAAACACTGACACCTGATCTCCAAAACTGAGGATCGGCGCCTCAGAGTAATGGGAGTCCCACGAGATGTGTCTTGCAAATGAGGACACATGCTCCGCTTGTTCTTGGAGGCTCCAGTGCCAGGAAGAACAGCAAAGGTATTATGGGTCCTGAAAAAAGGTACTTGTTATCTTGGCCTGGCCCAGCACTGCTCAGCTGTTGGTCACCCGTTTACACTTGAGAATCACATGAACTCGACAGTCTTGGGATGCTCTGGAAAACCTGCTTAGGTGAGCAGAAGCTCCCAGAATTCTCTCCTTGACCTTTCACCACTCTTAGGGCAACACATGCCAGAGGAAACTCTCGCCCGAGTCCTACCTTGGACCATGCCCGCCAGCTCCGGACGTGTATCAGCTACGGCACGCACTCCACTGAGCCTCCCTGGGTCCTTCCAGAACAAACCTGACTCTTGGGAAGTCACACAATGCCATTTCCAAACTGTGTGACACTGAGTAAATGGCTTAACTCCTCTGAGCCTCGTTCTGTTTGTAAAACGGAAATTACGCTATCATCCATAGAAGGTGGTTGTAAGAATGGAGATTTTTTCCCACTCAATAAATATTTCCCAAGCGCCTACTGGTCTAGAGACTTGGGATACATCAGTTGGCAGAAGATTAAAAACAACAACAAAAATTCCTGACCATGTGATGCTGATGTTCCAGTGGGCTGACCCACGGGCGGGAAAGCCCCAGGACCTGGCGTTGGGAACAGCATTGGTGGGCTCTTATTTTATCATTCTCAAAGTGTTTCCACTTCTGGCAAATCTTGTGCCCAAGAAGCTACCTGAGTTATGCCCATTACTTCCCAGAACCCCAAGAGCAAAGCAGAAAACATCTGTCCCCCAAAAAGCAAAATTCAGGAAGGTTATCCGCACTGACCTTCCTTTGGGATACTTGTCACAATCCCGCCAAAATGCCCCACACCCCGTCATCGGGACCCACAGCAGCCCAAGCAAGCATCGGTCCCGGGGAGGCCTCCTGCCCTGAGCCGGAATGTCCTGGAGCCTACCTGCTCCAAACCTCCAGCATTTTCAACTCCTGCAGCTTCTCCTTACGGCCTCCCCTCCCCCACACACTAGCAGTCCCCCAGCTGGCCCTCTCCCGGCTCGGGACACAGCCACTGCCGAATACAGCCTGACTGCTTCCGAGGCTTATGCTTCTCGAGGATTCGGACAGATCTTTTAGTACACAGGCAAATGATTTTGAAGGGGAATCCTCCATGACAAACCTTGGAAGGGTAATTCAGCGCCTCTGACAGGATGTAGTGACGGACTTATTTTCAAAGCCGGCAGCTGGTACGACACCCGCTCTTTACAGCTCAGAGAGAGCAGAGATGGGGGTCACGGCTCTGGACACCCCATTCTCACCCGTCCTTTGGGGGGATGTGGCAAAGCTTCGTGGCAGACTAGAGAACTTTTAAAAGTCATTGATAAGGCTCATTAATGTATCAAAATGTCACCTACTCAGTGTGAACCATTAAAAATTATTAGTACAACTATTAGTAGAAATAGTCATTAAAGTGCAGAAATATCATGAGGAATATCATGGAGAAGTATTCACTGCCTTGGAGTTCACTGTCGGCCCTGACTTCCTGCTCCAATGTCTCAGTCCTGCACGACAGGAGATGCAGCCTATGGTCTACACCCGGGGTGCTCGGGTCAGGGCCCCAGGAAACAAGCAAGGCGAGCTTCAGTGAACACCAACTTGGCTCAAATATTTGAAGACAATAAGCAATTTAACTGACAACAAAAAACATATTCCAGCATAAGATACGTGTATGAAGCAGAAAATAAAAGTCACATATATACAAAATAAAATGTTTAGAGCTGCGTCCTTCCAGTCTCTCAAGGGGATGCATTTCCTCTCCTCTGCAGTTTGGGGAGAAGCACAACTCAAGACTACAAAACTGCCCAAGGTTGTGATACCCCCCGATGGTCCACTTTAGGGTCAGTGATGGGACCTGGTGCTGAATTCTCCGACAAGGGAACCAACCATTCATGCTACCTGAAAACTGATAGCAGGTTGCTCTAACTCCATCAAGGCTGGGGGCGTTGAGGGAGAAGGGTTAGAAAACCATTGCTTCTGGGGTTAAGCTAAATTTGGGTCACTTTGAAATAATCAGTGGAGGAAAGTGACACCGACAGGTACCTTCCCAGGAGTCTTTGCGAAGTAACTTGCAAGAAAGCCAGTTCTATGAGAAAGCCTTTACAATAAGGTAGAGGGGAGTGGAGCGAAGCAATGGGTATGGAATTAGAAATTAAACCGCAGTGTATGAGGATGAGGCTGGGAATGCACCTGTTAGCCTTGGTCAGGTACCACGTCTGCCCAAGCAGCATCTCCCAGCAGAGACCGCGCTGCATCTTATGGGCCCTGACTAAGCCATGAGAATGAGGAAAACGCCGGCCACCCCGTTTATGGGCAGTGAGAAGGAATGTGTCTAGAGCACAGAGCACACAGAGTATTCCTTCTCTGTCCACTGAAGCCAACAACCAGCCAGACAGCTCTTTCATCAAAGGGCCTGCTCAACGGGAGCCCGATTTAGCATGCGTCTTCTGTTCCCAGGTGAAGCTAAATTTGGGCTGGCTTTCATATTTCAGGATAAACATGACCTTTCACTGCCACAACTTTGTACTTTTTAATAGAGCCAAGGCTAAATGCAAACATTTTCCACTTTTCCTAACTGAATATAAATCATTACCGTACGTTCTTAAGAGCAGACATTGAAATGAACATCGACTGCTTTGAATTTAGCAAGAGCCTAATGATATTTATATAGGCAGGGGATGGCGGGGGAGGGCAATAGAAAATATAATAGACTGGCCTAAAACTGAGGTTAATGATATTTTCCAAAAAGTCTTCAAGGTTCCCTTTTGGGCCACAGGCACAGCCAAAAGATGAGAAATGTGTTCTTCACCATGAAGATGGGCCAGCGTGCTGGCAGCTGTCCAAAGGGGAGTCAGTTTCTTCTTTCAAAAATCCAAAAGGACAACAGTTTCTGCCTCCTCACAGAAGCAGCAGAAATATGCGCATGAATCCCAATGTCACTTCCCATCCGTCAGCCAGCAGGAGGGAAGGGGCCGCCCCCACGCAGGGAGCGGACCCCAGAGGCTCCTCCCGCCAGCCTGGGGTTCACAGTGCTCCTGTCTGACCCACACTCAATCTCGACAGTAGAAACAGGTCTCATTCTCTTCCGATATCATTCCTAGGAGCAATCTGCACTTTTCTACAAATGGTCTTTTGTAGGGTTATTCTTGCTGAATTGCAAACAATAAGAGTTTCCATAAATCAAGCCTGCCAAATCTGCTCCACTGTTGATAATAAAATGAGAGCTTCCATTAGGGAAAAAAAAAAAAATCAGAGAAACCTCCTCAAACGCAAGACATAAAAACACACTTCCTTGTTGCTGAAATTATCCAGTCCCATGAATGCATGCACCAGTTACCTTGATGAGTACACATAAAACAACAATACGGTGGTTGTAGTTAAGGCAGATATTTTTTGGTTCTGCAAATATGAATGTGAGCAGTCTGATGTAAGGACGTATCTAATCTAAGTGTGAAAAATATTTTTATTGCTCTGGGAACAGTCACTGTTAACTGAATGCAACAACAAAAAGGAGGAAAAAAAAAAGAGCATGCAGACCCAAGGGAATTACCAAATCAATTAACAAGTAATTCAGGAACTAATTTCTATATTGCCTCTTAGCACAAAATTGTATCTTTAATTTCTCCTGCAATAAGCATCTCTATGATGGTCCTAGCACACACTGCCGCTGTAAATGAGTTTACAAGGATCTCTTTTTGATTGGCTATACAACATTATTTCTTCACAGTTCAGTGCTACTGTAGCCAAGTGCTCTGAAATATTTAATTATACTGGTAGCTACCAGTTACCAATTTGCAAGACCCACAGTGAGTACAGTACATTTTAAAGAACTAGTAATCAACTAATTAAAACCACAGTGAATTCCAGATACTCCAATTACAAACAACCGCTGTGGAATACACTTAGAGCGTTTCTGAAACGGGGGAAGGAGCACTGGCGGGAGGCCTGGCTATGCCGTGGAGCACGGATGCCACCAACCGAAGACCCCTCGGCGCCGTGTCTGGGTGCTGCCCTGTACCTGGATTTTTACTATAACCGGGAAGTCACGCTGGAGGCTCGGTGGCAGTGTGTTCTGGAAAGAGGCAGACGTGGGTTTGATTCCTGTCTTTGCCTCGACCCGGCTTTAAGAAACCGTGCACCTGAGCCTCAGGGGGTTGCTGGGGCCTCAGTGAGGCCACTGGATAGAGAGATGCCCCCAAAGTGATTCATCCACCCCTAGGAATCAGATCCTTCCAAATGCAGTAATTTTTATTTATTCTCTTCCTCACTTTTACAATAGGTGGATCAAACAGTACGAAGCTCAAGGGTTCCACTTAGGAAAAAATGGCCACTCACATTACAACCAAGATAGGTGCACGCATTATTTATTTCTATGTATCTTTTAAGCCCAAGGGAGAAGAAAATGCCCAGGATATGGGTATTAATAGTGGAAGGAGCACTGGCGTGAGCATCAGAAAAGATAGGACCTGGATCCCATCACATGAGGTGCAACCCTGGGCAAGTCACATCACCTTCCCAGGATTCAGTTTCTCCACGTGCAAAACGCAGACCTCCTCCAGCTTTAGAAACAGTGTGTTTGCTATGCCAGGGCTGCTGCCAAGTCCAGTCCGAGCACCAGCAGAGCATGATGTCTGTCTGGGCAAAAATGGGATGCTCGGAGGGAAAAACAACAACACAAAACCCTCTTACAGTTAATACATGGAATTCGTATATATTAATGTATCACATAATCATACACGTATATAACACGCACATGCACATGTACCCACGTACATATTCGCCATTCTTTAAGATAAATTACTTATGAAAAATAGGTGAAATCTCAAGTGGAACTTCAATTTTCAGGCAAAACAAACAAACAAACAAAAAAAAACAACTGAGACCAAACCCAAGAGACCCTGGTTTGCAGAAGAATCTCTGTGAAGCTTCCTTCCTGCTTTACACCAACCTGACACAGCACCTGGGCCACAGCAGTGCTCTGAGCATTCATAGCTCTTAGGATCTGCCAAGGACCTACCATGTGCCCACCCTTCAAGGCTCACAGACTCTGGTTCCCCTTGAGTTTGCAAACTGCCTCTCCATTCTCACCAGGTCCACTCACATTCCCAATGCTTCAGCTCCTCCGCACCCCTGGGGCTCCTCCTCACACCCTCCACCCCTGCCCCAGGGCTCCTCCCCACCCCACCGCCCCCTTTAGAGTCTGTCTCACCTCCAACCCCTTCTAATACCCCTCAGGGCTCCTCCCCACACCCCCTCAAGGTTCCTTCTCACCTTCTCCACCTCTCCTCCCCCAGACCTCTCTAGCTCCTCCTCAAAGGCCCAGCAAGTTTCAAAATTATCCTCACTTGCCCCTTCCCTCCAACACTGGAGGGAGGAAAGAAGCACTCACTTGACTGGTCTTATACGGTAAATCAATGTAAGATTAAAAAAAGAAAGATAATTGCTGGAGGGGAGAGGGGTGGGAGGATGGGGTCACTGGGTGACGGGCATTAAGGAGGGCACCTGATGTAATGAGCACTCGATGTTGTATGCAACTGATGAATTACAGAATTCTAGCCCTGAAAGTAATAACACACTATATATTAGTTAAATTCAATTTAAATAAAAATTTAAAAAAAGAAATTAAGAAAGAAAAAAGAACATTGGGACTATCTTAGTGGTCTTTTCAGGCTGTGAAATATTCTTGCATTGTAGATATTACTAAAAGGCCAATAAGTATTTAAAAGTACTAGTGCACATGTAACTACTGCTCTAGAAATTTCCTTGAATAGGATAGACGTTTCATGGTATTTAGACTTCTAACTCACTCGGTATAAAGGAGGGGAAATTAGGCTTTGATCTACTTACACACACACACACGTAGACGTGCACGCGGCACCCAGGGCATTTTATTCAAGACAATGCACATTTATCAGAAGGAAATTGTCTTCATTTTTTAAAACCTATTTATTGAGTACAACTTCTATCATTAAAAATATTTTTACAGACTATCAGCATAATCTCTAAGTATTTCCCCCAAGATATTCATCAATTCATTGTCATCAAAGGGAAAAATAGCCCCTTCCGACAGAGAAACCTAGCAGACCCCACTTGCACCAAACGGCCGCAGTCAAAGCTACCGAGCGTAAGATGCACCACTACGGCGTGCCCCCTGCTGAGGACACCAAGAAGGACGGAACGGCCCCGTGGTTCTCCGGCCCCAAATGCATCAGCTCAACCCGGGCACCAGCAGCAGGCAGTGCACGCCGAGGGGTACTCCGTTCTGCGGGGTTCCTCCTGCAGCATTCCTTGAACAGCATCAAGGTCACGGGAGGTAAGACAGACCGCAGAGCAGTCTCAAGGGGGAGGTGACCAAGGGGACGAAGCGACCCCACGCATGCAGGGGCCCTGGGCTGCACTGGGAGATGGAGTCGGAACGAGGTCTGCAGCTGCGCTTGGGGGTGCCACTGTGGGTGTCGTGGCTGCCATCGCTGTGCTGAGCTCACAGAACGGCTGGCGTCGGAGGGAGCTAGGCATGGGGCATGTGGAGCTCTCGCTGGCTCTGCAGCTTTTGCAAAATTATTTCACAACAGAGAGTCAAAAATATTAAAGCTCTCCTTTAAGCCCCATCTCACGTCTTGTGTTCCTGTTTATCCAACTTTAAACCAAATATACAATTATTTTCATGTTCTGATTATAAATACAATTTTATGCTTTCGCTTACTGTTTTATAAACACTCTTCACACCTCTAAATAGTCTCCAAAATGAAAGTTCTAGAGGTTACCGATCCAAGCACTATTTAGTGACCATCACTGATTTAATTCCTTGCTTGTTGGACATCAGTAGTTCCCAGGAGTTTGATATTATAAATAATTCTGCTATGAACATTTCTGTACACTTAAGATTTTTCCCCCTTTGTCTTGGTTAATTATTCCTTTGGGATAAATTTCTAAGCACAGAGGTTAATGGGGAAAAGGGAATAAAATTTTTTATTCCTTCCAAGAACACCAGACCAACTTTTAGTGACATAGTGATCCATTTCCAGAACTTTCTTTTTAAACTAACTTCTGCTAAAAGAATTTTATCAAGCTTTTTTAATTATAAGTCTAAGTATAAAATGATTTCTCATTGTTTTAAGTTTCCAATACTTTTTAGACATCCACAAGAAAAGCCAAATATCCATCCATGTTTATTTGCTTCCTGTAGTTTTTTATTTCCAAATTATCTCTTCTAGGTCACTTATAGTCCCAGTAGTATGTCTATATAGCAGATACATTTATATATTTCCATAAAACTTAATGAATATTAAAAATAGTATGAATTATTTTTCCAAAATAACTTTGTGAGGACAAACATATTCCTGTTTTTAGCACTAATCACAATCACGAAAGCCCTGGCTGATGCAGAATGAAGAATGGGGTAAAAATCTGGCAATTATAAAAACAATCCACTATTTCTAAAATTTGCAGGTTTGACATAAAACAATTTTTATAAACAAAGTTACATAGTGACGATATTAAATGGAATTTCTTTTGTATGAATATTGAAAAGTAGCAGAGAAGTTTTAGAAGAAACCGGTTTTCACAAATAATCTTGGTCACGGACAATGGTTTGATTCTTTGATGGTTAAAAAATGTACCTCTTGTCTTTTACCTAAATATAGTATTCTATGTACATGACAGAGTTCAGTATAAAGAACGCTGAATTAAAATTTATTTCATTTTTCAAAATATACCACTACTCCATCTATGACCACTGCTTGCCTCCCTACTCCACACGGCAGGGGAGGAGCTCTGCCAGTGAGCACCCCTGGGGGATCGTGAGAGTGCGTGGGGAGGGGCGGGGGGAGCAGATGCATGAAGGAAGCACGTGCTGATGAGCGTCAGACAAGATGGCAGCAGGATCCCAAGACGATGGAATGTCCTGGGAGGGGGGAAGGGGAAAGATACCACATCTCCTTGAGGACAAGGTAAGATTTTTCTGGAACAGAAGGCATTTGACTTGGGCCCCAAAGACAAGAAGATTGTGACAAGCACAGATTAAAGGGACCAGTATCAGCCAGAGCTAGGAGCCATGCGTGCCCCATGTGCCTACACCAGGTCAAAATCTCTCATGAGCCAGCCCTCACCGTCTGGTCAACCTCCAGGTCGTGAGGCACACTGCCACCTGGGTACCACAGTTAGTCTGGGTGCCAGACAGCACAGGCTTTCGAGGGTGGCCCCATAGGACACATGGAACCCCACAAGGAAAGGATGCCATTTATGTGATTTTTGATCTGGTGTGGAAAAGATGGCCATTGTGAGCACAGATTAAATCAGGGGGAATGGGGCACGGAAGACTTTTCTAGAAACATACTCTCCAATACTCCTGCATTTGAATCCCAGCTCTGACACTGGTTAGTGCGGGAACCTCATCTGCTATAGGACTTAACCCCACTGAACCCTGGATTTCCTGTCTCCTGTTGGCAGAAGCTGTGCCCTAGCTTGACAGAATTAAATAAGATCATAGGATTGAAGCATCTAACAGTAACTGGTGCACAACAGGCACCGAGGCAAGGGGGGCCAGCACTGCTATGATAAATCTAACACAGTCACCATCTGGTTCATCGTGCGGACTTTTTAAGCAGGTGGAGATGTGAGCAAGTAAATATGGTGGGGAGTAGGTCTCCCTGAATTGGGGAAGACAAGGTTTGGGAAGGCCCTGAGGAGTTAGTAGTATTTTTTTTTAATGTGTCTCTTTTGCCAGTCTACAAACATACTTATGATATTGGTACTTTATAGAAGGGTCTAACCAGGAACACATTTCCCATGCCCAAGCCCTTCCCATGCCCGTTTTATACAATTTCACCAAATATCTACATATTTAATTACAGCATCAGCTTTGATACCAAGGGTTTGAAGACCTGGCCATCAGTAAGTCAGCTGGGAATAAGTTCCCTTGCGAGATGCAGGAAAGGAAGGGATGTTTTTGCTACTCAAAATTATCTGATAAAAGCATCACTGTCTGGGGGCGCCTGGGTGGCTCAGTTGGTTAAACATCTGCCTTTAGCTCAGGTCATGATCCCGGGGTCCTGGGATCGAGTCCTGTGTCAGGCTCCCTGCTCCTCAGGGAGTCTGCTTCTCCCTTTGCTGCCCCCGCCCCCGCTTGTGCTCTCTCTCTCTCAAATAAAATCTTAAAAAAAAACCCAAAAAACCCCCCAAAGCATCACGGTCTGATGTGTTTCCTGAGACAGGGACTGGGAAGACTCACAAGGTCACCTTCTCTAGAACTTGGGGCTAAAGGCTCTGGAGCAAGTGTGAGCCCGCTGAGGGCAGGGAGCACGAGCAGGGGCCACGGAGTCCCCGGGATGCCTGGGGCACCAGCTGGTAAAGCCGGGGGCCCATCTCCGTTTTTTGGAAGAGGGTCCAGTGCAGCAGCCAAACGCCCCACGGAGTTCCACTGCTGCTGTTTTTTTACAGAACATAGATGTCCAACAGCTAGTGTGATTCTTCCTGCCAGGAGGAGAGGCGCTCACTCGTTTTCTAAACTTTCTATTCACAAAGGACAAAAGCCAGCTTGGGAGAGGTCCTAGTCCACGTTCTATGCTCTTACACATGGAGAAATGGAGTCCTCCATCGGGAACAGCTCAATGGAGCAGAACCAAAATGAGATTGTGATGCTCGGATTTTCTCAGGCGTCTTGGTAGACAGCGGTGTGCGGGCAGTATCTGCAAACGTGCGGCCCGTGCCTGCGGGCTCACACCCTCACGGGGAGGTCCCTGGGCTCCCGCCACACCTCTCCTTTAATAATGTCATGTGTTCTCTGCACGTCTTCCCCTCCACCTGCGATAAACTGATAAAACACCCCGCACTGTGCCTTTATCACAGTGACAGGTTAGGGCATTTGTGGACACGATGGATTTTTTTGTTTTGTTTTTCTGGAAGGCCAGAAGGGAAGCCGTGTGCAGGATGAACCCCAGGACTGTAGGCACCTGCTGAGTATGGGCCTGACAGTGCCCGCGGACCTGAGGAGCCACCTTTGGGTGGGAAAGGACCCACTGAGACCACGGGTTATTGCAGCTTTTCCTTTTAGAACCGACCTGAAGGGTCTCTGCTGCCTTAACTTATAAAACGTGCTGCCCAGAGAGGGAGCTTCACGCTTAATGAAAGGATGTGTTCCCACCAAGCTTACTTCAAATTCTCACTTTACTGCAACTTAGGAGGATTTACGTTAAAACCTTCAAATCAGAATATTTTGACTACCGTATGTTTATTAACCAGTACACGGAGTTCTTTTGAACTCCCGAAGTAGGTTCTTTCGATTCTCAAACGTATGGACAAGAACACAGTGGCTTTGACTTCTCATGTTAGGAAGGCCCAAGGCAAAGACTATTAGAGGAGAGGCGGCTGGGGGTGTCCCAGGCTGGGGGTGTCACACACTTGAGCTCGTGCCCCAGCTCTGTTATTAATCAGTCCCAAGTTATGGGCTGAATTCTGTGCCCCTCAAATCCAGATGCTGGAGCTCTAACTCCCAGTGTGACCACACTTGGAGACAGGGCCCTTAGAGAGGTAACTGAGGTGAGAAGGGCAGGGCCCTCCTCCAGGATGACGGGTGGCTGGGAGGAAAGGAACAGACGCCGGGGCCCGATTCACAGAGCAGAGGCCATGTGAGGACAGATCGGGAAGGCAGCCACACCAAGCCGGGGGAGTCCTCACCGGAAACTGCTCCTGCTAGCGCTCTGACCCTGGACCTCCAGTCTCTAGAAATCAATGTTGCCAAAGCCCCTGGTCTGTGGTTCTTTGTTAGGGCAGCTCTCGCCGATGGACGCACCGTGGGATGCTGGGCAAGTTACCTTTTCCTTCAACCTCCCTTCCTCACCTGCCAAGTGGAGACGGTCTCTGGTGCTCAAATAGTAAGTGTTGGCGACTGCTAATACTCTGATGGATTGTAATTACCTGTCCTCATAAACCCTAGGGGATAAAGCAGCAGGAGGGAAGAAACCCTTGGATTAGGGAGAACAGTGGCCAAGGGTCGCTCTACAAAGGAAAGGCTGCTCTGGTCCTCAGAGACACTGCCCTGCAGGCGCTGTCCCCTGGCGGAGGTGGGGCTGGAGCCCTGAGCTCTATACTGTCCCCAGTCTCACACCCCCACATTGCCATGTTGTGGAGAGATGGCATGGCACCCCCCGGCTGGCACGGGGAAACCAACACCCCTCCCAACATCCCCTCAAGGCCAGCCAGACCCTTTGGCCATGGGACACCCCAGCTTTTCCAGGTTGCCCTCCTCACACCCTCTTCCAGCACCCGTCCTTCCCGCCACTCTGCTCATTCTGTCCCCCTCCTGCCTCGGGCAGCCGCCTCCACCTGTCCCCCATCTCCACTTCCCTCTCCCTGCTCACCCCAACACCTTTCCAGCTCGGAGAATCCACCGTTCCTCAGCTCCTGGGGCTCCCAGGGGCCCTGCCACACAGCTCCATTCCAACACTCGTCCGCCCCAGTCCTGGAGGGGTCGGGGCGGGGTCTGAGCCCAGGCTGGCTTGTAGACTCTTCTGTTTCACTGAGCCCCTAGCAGGATACCCAGAGCACGTCTGCACGGGATGAGCACGTGACTGTTCCAAGCCGACTGTGTCTGATAGGAAATAATGCCCAGAACAAATACCTTCTTGATTCATCCGGACAAAAATAAACTCTGGTGATTCACGCCAGTGCCGGCTTTGGGGAACTTTCCCCTGTCTGTGCATGAGCTTGTGGTGCTGAGCTCGTGGGGAATTGGCCTTCACCATCACTGCTGAACTTTTAAAGAAAATAAACAACATTCTGCTGAAATGAATCACTTAGTCGGATGTTATCCCAGCTCCTGGATTATGGATCCACAGAGGACACATCACGTCTTACTGGGAAGACATCATGTCTGCACGGCAGTTTACAGTGTACGAAGCACCTGAGCGCACACGGCTCTGTGTCACCCTCTGCAGCCCGAGGGACTAAGGGGAGTCACATTTTAAATTAATTCGCAGATTTATATTTAAATGATGGATTCTGTATTTCGGTTAACGTAATCTCTTCAGGCGTTTTGTTTAGACCATCCTGTCGTCCACCCAGGAGGCCAAAGGGGTCCGGGGGTGCTGGTGGGGGGGGGTGTCCTCTTTAGTCCAAGACGCATGGCGGTCAATTCCTACCCAGGCACTCAGAGAGTCTGAGCGGTTTCTCCAATGACAGTCTGATATTTGAGGAGTCAAATTAAAAGCATGTGATGCACCCACCTGACCCATTAAATTAATAATCATAATTGGCTGAGTCTGTCGTGAACGAGGCCAGATGCAATACTCTCAGGGAGTTGTTCACCCAAGTGAGGTAAATTAGCTTTCAGGGCACTGGGGTCCACGTCAGTAAATTATCTGCTTCTGGGGAACTAAATGGGCCCCCGATGCCCAGGCAGAGCTGATTTGCCACATGGGTGAACAGCAGATTCTCAGGGCGCCTCTCGCTCACCTTGGTTGCTCTGTGGTCAGGCCTGACAGACAGGAGCCGTGGCACTGACGCCTCGCAGACGCCGCGCAGACGCCGCGCAGAGGGCGGGATGGACCCGGGACGTGGCTCCTGCTGCGATCCTGGGAGGAAGAGCGCACCCCCCCCCCCCTTCCAAACCCTCCAGAAGTTTCAGTCCGCTCTTCAATTTTGTTTGCTATGTGAGAGCACTGGCCGGCAGCTGACCAACTGTGACCGGTGTCAAACTTGGAGATGTTAAAGTGAGCATCATTAGGTGGCTTTTATTCTGGCAGCGCCACACAACCCAGCTCCCCCCACACCTCCGGGCCGATCCCAGGTACTAGACAAGACGGGTCAGCGGCCTGCGGCACGCTGGCCAAGGGGATTAACTCCAGAGGTGCCTTTCACGTAATTGACAATTGCTTCTTTCTACTCAGCTGAGAATCAAAACCGTGCACAGCTTCAAACGGTTCCCAGGCCCGGTGGCGGAGTGCTACCGGAAAGTTCCATGCAGGTCGGCACCTCTGCTGAGGGCCTGGGGAAGGTTTCCTGGTGCCTTCAGGTGGCTGTTGAAAAGTGCTCTCCTCCAGAGGGGACCATGACATCTAGGTTCAAGGTCAAAATTAAGACTCAAAGTCAGGTGTCTGGAGGACATTTCATGCCTTTGATGTATCCGTGGGGCACCCATCCCAAACCTGTGTGTTAACCTCGGCCCGCGGCGCTACCTTGCAGGCCCGCACACTGGGAAAGTGCTCAGCCGGACTCGCAGCTCGAGGACCAACGGCCCGGTGACTTTTGAGTGGTGAGGACAGCGGCCACCAGGCACACGCTGTCCACATACGCCTCTCCGCCTGCCTTTCTTCAAAGTCCGGGGAGACTAGTTTCTCTCAAAGTATCACCCAGTTGATGAAACAGATTAAAAAAATAAAAAAACTTCTGAAAGCAGGAAGTAGATGTTTTGCCCATAAATCTCTAAAAGTTCACAGTGAGGCCTGCTGGCACTTGGAGCTTGAAAACACAAACCAGCAGGCAAGGGACCCCAAGAGACGACTGAGACAGGCCCGAGGGGGCCCGCCTGAGGGGTCCTCACTGGCAGGCAGGGGTCTTTGCCGCAGCCTGACCCTGAGGGCACCTGTCCACCTCCAGAGCCTCTCGTTCCTTGACCAGCCCCGGGACGCCCGCCATCCCCCCAGCCCCGGCCCACGGCGCACATGCGAAGGGGGAGAACGCTGGTGGACACTGCTGGCCTGTCTCAAGGGGCAAGACCCGACTCCCACACGCAAACACGATGAAGCAAAGACAGTATTTCTTACTCTCTCATTCTTCGAAGGCCTGCAGGAGACAACATAGTCCCTCCAAGTATTTAGTGAGGAGCTCGCGTGTTTGCCCCACCAAGTGAAATATGTATTCTCAATTGTGGAAGCGTGACAAGACAAGCCGACCAAGATTTCAAAGGTTCAAACACACCCCAGTGCGTGTTAGGAAGCAGGAGGCGAGGTGAGGCCGTGGGGTCTGCTTCTGCGGCGCGAGCGCGGCGGGGGCGGGGGTCTGCCGGGAAGGGGAGAGGCCAGGGCCGAGGCTGTGTATCTGCGCTATAATATAGAGATTAAAAAATGCCAAAGGGAAAGAAAGAAAGGAGAGCACACAGCTGCCGTCCCCCAAACAGACCTCCCATCTGCCACCCACGATTTGCATGTCACCTTCTCCGGGCTCATTTGTACTTCATTAACTGCCATTGACTTAACAAGATTTATGCAAATGACACCATAGGAGCTCCCTAACTCCCACTGCAATCAAGTGATTATGTATGTACAACTCTCCACAGCAATGAAAAATTAATACGTGACAAGCCCACTCGCCGCTGAGCCGGGCCTCTGGCTTTTTTTTTTATTTTTCTTGCTTTGCTTTTTAATTTTTATTCGAACAGACCTTATCTTATTAGTTAAAAAAAAAAGAAGGAAAACTAGAACCCTCTGAACCAATTCTCTTCTAAGGCCCCATAAATGACAAAGAAAAGGAGACGGGTGCAGGTCCTCAAAAAATGAAGTTATTTTGCAGAAAATCAGTCATATTCTTGATGAGGAATCTTTAACTGGGGGAAAAGGGGAAGAGATGAAATCCTTGTCTAGCATGCTCCAGCTAGCTCCCACACACTGGGGGAAGAGGCCTCTGTTCTCAAAATGAACGAGACGCAGAACGTGAGCAAAGCATGGTTAAAATAATCCGCTGGAACACATTCAACCTGGACAAACGCGAGTCTGGTGGCAGAGCGTGGTGAAGACCGCCTTGCTTGTGTCCTAAACCAGCTGCTACAAGATTCCTGTGAGGAGTGGGAAGAAAGAGTCTGCGATGATCAAAAACATTGGCTGGTCCCAAACCCGTTACCATCGCCAGCCCCAGGGAGGTCGCCCAGGTTCCAGGGTGGTTTCTCTGCCACAGGGCAACCGGCTCCCACGCCCAGACCAAATCTTGAATGTGGCTGTGTGGCAAGGCCAAGGGCCTGCGCTGGGCACAAGGGCAGGGTAGCAAATGAAACCACGGTGAGGCGAAGGGAGCCCTCCCATGCTTGGAGCACGTGAGCGCGGCAGCGTGGTCCCTGGACAAATACGGGGACGGTCTTGGAAGTTCCTTCCACACAGGCAGAAGGTATCTGTCTGAGGTCAGGGCTCCCCTGTTTAACTTAAAACACATAACTTTGCTTTCTAAGCTTTCTGAAGGCTTTCCCCCAACCAGCCGTGAAGACAGCACAGGCGCTGGGGCGAGGGGCTGGTGTCTGGGTCCTGGCCCCACCGCTTCCCTAAGCGGCCTGGTCGGGAGTGCTCACCCGGCCCCGGGTTTCATTTAAAGCAAGGATAGTTCAGCCACACCTGTGGCGGTGTGGGGGGGTTCGAGGGGACACTATATGAGCACTTAACCAATATTAAGCACTCATCTGACTATTCGTTTCCTCGACAACAGGTCCGGCGAGCGTCTAGAAAGAACATGCCAGCCCCTGGCTCCTTCCTCTGTAGTCCTGCTCCTTATTTCCACTAGCTGAAGTCACCATGCAGGGAGGGTTAGGAATTCAGATGGTCTCTAATGATCTCAGATCCTTTACAAACACGGCATACATGGGTATGTGAGATAAATCTGTAGGACCGATTATAAACCCACATCAATCCCTGCGACCCACAGAAAGGCTCCAACAGAGGGTGCCCTGAGCATGACTAATTGGAAAATCCAGTTTTGCTGGATTTTTAAAAAATTCTCTCTGGAATCTCCACATCCCAGTGTTTCAAGGGGCTCTGATCATCATCTAGGGCCCATTTCACAGATGAGGAATCTGAGCCCTGGAAGGTTCTGCCGTAGGGGGACTCTGATCCGACAGGTGTGCACTTCTAGGAAGGAGTCGCCCAAGGCAGCCATGAAGGACAAGGATCTGAGCACGCTCCTAAACCACGACTCATCAGGAAATCAGACCATGATTTAGATTTCGACGACATTATTTTGAACATTCACAACTGAAAGGCTTCCAAAGACTGGATAATACTCATTTTACGCTTGGCGGTCAACTCCAATCGGCACACAGATTGAAAATCTAGTCTGTACAGCGGGCCCCCTCTGCAGATGAGCAGGGTACAAATTGAGCGAAGGTTCCAATTACGCCAGGGGCCTGCCCAGCCCGTGTGGAGGGCAGCACCCCCCAATCGACAAGAGGCGTGAATCAAGGAAACGGTCGAGAACTACGTTTTAATATTTCCAAAAGGGAATGTCCCAGGACCCATTTTTTAAATGAGAGAAAAGGAGTTAAATAATTTTCATAATTCTACTTGAAACAGAATCAACAGAAAAATCACACATTAAAATCACCTCCTGTAGACAGCTCGGTGTCCAAATAAAGGCACACAAAGAAAAGAATGAGCAACGACGTGTGTGGACCTCGACAGTAACAAGACCATTTTAGAGCGTGAAGACATCACCCGCCAGCAAAGAGGAGGGAAGAGGATTTTTCTCAGCGGCGCCCGGAGCCTGACCACACATTCGTGGCCTGGGAACTGCATGTTTCCGGAGTCCGTGCTCGGGCCCTATCCAACCTGTTCCCACCCGTCCACGCTGCCGCTGCCCGACCCGCTAATGCGGCCTTCCTGCTTGTTTCAGACGGTGACGTTGTATTTGTGCACCGACTCCCGCCCTCCAGAGGGGCGGCCGGTGCCAGCCGGAGTTGCACAAGGGCACGGGGTGCCCGCAGAAGAGGCTGGCAGAGAGCAATCCCCCAGAGGAACAAAGTGGTCACAGCCATGTTCGTAAGAGGCAGAGCTATTATCCTGCCCACAGATTTTTTTTCCCCCTCTCTCAAGCAGAATGCACTCTAAATCAATCGGACTTCTTTCACAAAGTAAAAGATGCTATTACTGGGAGCCACAGTGTGGGTCGAAGTCTTTATTTTTATTTTCCATGGAACTATAATAGCAAAATATGTCACGTGAATTCCCATTTTACTTGAGACATAAAGTAATTTGGTACCCGGTTTCCGGGCTAATGAAATCCTATTCCAGGCTAGCGACATAGGCCAAAACAAATGCTTGAATTCAAGTCCTGTTGTGTAATGAGGAAGTTTAATTAAGGCCCCACATTACAGCTGTAAATGTTCCTTTATATAATAAGGTCTAAATGAAACTGAACCTAATCAAAGTTACAATTCCTTCATTAGCAAATTACAAACAAGAGCGCGCAGCTGACACACCGGCTATGATTATCACAACTAATTGCCTCGTTGTTACAAACCAGCCTGAAACAGTGTTCAGATGTCCGTCTGCGAGAGCAAATTAGGGCCACATCGGGCTATTCCTGTGATCACAAGGGGCTCTTGTGCGGCGATCTGATTTACCCCTGTCGACTGGCGGCCCGCGGCCCAATCAAAGCCGAGCTACAAAGGCAGCCTTTGAAGCCAGCTCAGCCTCGAAACACACTCCATATGCAGCGGGCAGACTGCACTTCATTAGATCTGTTGTCACATTTTTCCCTCTTCTTATTCTAATGATCCTATTTTAATACACACAGGAACCTCTTCTAATTGATGTCAAGTGAGTGACTTCTACATTCATCAACAGAACACATCAAACAAACCTTGGCGCACGAGCCAGCATCATAGCAAGGAGACCCGAGGTGTGTCTCCAGCTCCAGGAAGGGAAAAAAGGGGGAAGCGACATACCTGTTTAATTGGGATGGCTCGACCGCTCCCGATGCTGTCCGCGCGGCTCTCCAGGCCTTTCTTCTCTTTGTCTGGGTCACTCCCTTTCCGAGACTGCAAAGCAAAAATAAAGTTAGCGTCTGGGTAAGGGCTGCGGCTCGAGGATCTGCAGGCCTGCCCTTACCCGGACAGTTTCTGCGCATCCGTACCCAGCAGCCATGGACGATGCAGGTGCGAGCACACACACACGCCTGAGAAGCCGGCTGTCGAGTACTTCGTTCCCACTGACCCATCGTTTTACGGAGAATTCTCCAAAACTTTCCCCCTACTTTTCCTCTGCAAAACTCCCTTTTAATTCTTTTTTACAGAGCTCAAAATTCAATCAGTAGAAACCAATGGACCGTACAGGAAAGTAACGCCCAACAGGAAAGTGCTTTCTCGGGCTGCAGCTAATCCAGCCAAGGAGAAAAGGCCTCCTTGCGGCTTGTTGCGGGAACCTACCACATGAATGTGTGTGTTGAGTTAATGTCTGAAGAAGGATTTTTAAATTCTACGAACGACAGAGCGAAGCCATTTAACAGTGCACGCTTCTCTCGTATCAAGGTGCCGTGAACGCGGTTTATTTTTAATTGCTTCTGGATGGTTAGAAAGCAGCACAAAAGTCCAACCAGTGCTACCACACCACACCACAAAAAAATAACAAAGGGGAAAAAAGTTGAAGATCTCTTTTTTGACAACATGTCAGTACTCGGGGAAAAATGAGCAGCTCTGTCCGTTTGCACAGTTCGCAGAACAGTCTTCTGGGCAGCACTGTTGACACGGTGGGACCCGCCCGGGAGCGGGTGGGCGGCCACGTGCTGCTCAGGGACGCCACGACCCCAAGCGCAGGTGACTTCGGGAAGCGGAAGGAGCACCGCGGCTCAGTCTCTGTCTCCAGACGGCATGAGGAAGTGTGAGCACAATGATTTTCTGACAGATTTATTTTATTATGAGAGAAAGATCTGAAACTCGTCCTCCTTAATAACTGTGCTGACAAGTGACAACTTCACTCCATTACTTTTCAATGGGAACATTACTCACGCAATATTGAAAATGGAGAAATATTTTCATGTGCTTTTCAAATCTGAGATGATATATGAAACGAACAGACTTTGTGGTGTCCGGTGCTGCAGCGGAGAGCTAATGAAATCCAGTTTCAAAGGCGTGTGACAGCAGCCGGTTTTGGTTTGTTTTTTAAATATTAAAAGGGGCAGTGTCACCGGGTGTGAGAAAAGTCCCCACGATGTAAACTCGGATGTGGCGCTTCGAAGAGCACGTGTGCTCATTAGGAAACAGGCCCCTTTGATGACTGTGGGAGCCGACGTTTACTGAACACCTACTATGTGCAAGGCACTGTGCGCTTTTTTTCTTTAGGGTGGTAGAAAAGCCTGGAATGAGGTAATAGGAAGTGAAAAAGCAACAAACTGAAAGTTGCAGAAAAAAAATGTAAGAGAGTTTGTCCGTTTGGGCTGGGAGGAAACGGGAGATACTGATTCCTTGTCATGAATGTCAGCTACAGGGCAGGGGCTCACTTTTCTCCTTAATTTTTTAATTAATAATGTTCAGTTAGAGATATTAAATGGCCCTCAATTCTCCTTTTGCCTATCTTAGTGCACGGGCAAGTTGGCACTTGAGGTTTCCAGTTGTAAAAGAAGATTCAAAGCTCCCGATAATAATATTAAAAAAAATTTTTTTTTAATCAACAGAGCTCATTAATGGGACACTGGGAATTTGATGAATTCCAAATTTCCAAATTTGAAAATCCACCTTCATTAGTCTCTGTTAACCAGAATAATTAACAAAACAAACATAAAAAAAATTAACATCTTCCTCAAGGCAGCACATCTGCCCCACCCCCAGGCCCTCTGTTCTCCGAGCGGGACACCCAGATTCCAGGGGAGCAGGCTCCCGGAGACCCCATCTCTGTCCGATCACACACGCTGCCATGAATGACCCCGGAAGTTAGAAAGACCTCACCACCAAAGTGGCACAGAAATTCCCCGACGACTCTAAGGCTCTGACCAACTGCTGGGCAGAAGGGTCTGCTGCAGCCCCGCCCCACGATTACTTCTCCCCCTCCCCAGGCTGCGCGGCCGCCAAAGCAACGGGCACCCAACAACTGCACGGAGACAGAGCCCTGGACAGGAAAGGCCGCAGCGCACACGAATCTGCAGAGACATCTCCCGAGTCTTCTGCCGGCCCGGAGACCGCATGGCCCACAGCACATGCTTCTGCTTGCGCTGAAGCCGTTCCGTGAAATCCTCCCGTACAAAGAGGCTCTGGGCACCAGCTGCACGTGTCACGAGTGACGGTGCGCGGGGACCAGCCAGACGCGTGCAACTGGAAGCTAACAAGGGTTGACCACGCTCGGCGCAGGGGTCAGCGGCGTGCCGGGGGAGAGACTGCCACCCTCGCCAGCCCCGGATGTGGAAGAAAGGTTAAAGATAGTCTCGTTGTCACCTCCTTCTCTGCACAAATGTTTACATTTCCCCACGTGATGCAAGAAGCCACGGAGGGACACCCCATCAACTACCTGCGTCCGGGGACAGGAAGCAACAGCTGCCGGGAGCCCGTGCTGTCACAAAGAAGCCTCCTTTCCCCCCTCAACCCACAGCGAGCCTTCAACGAGGACACACTGTGACAGGACCCACGTTCCCCTCCACAGACAACACACACCCGGTGCTGTCCGCACCATCCACTTCACTGCCCTGTTTATACAGCTGGTTTCTAGGGATCTCTCCACAGTGTGCTTACTGGGTATGCTGGGCTCTGTTTACTGGTGTCGGGCACAACGGGGGAGCTTTCAGAAGGATCATGTAAATGACACTGTTAAAGTCTGAAAAGTAGCAAGGCAGTGCCAGTGATGGACACATACTACAGTGAGTTTAAGATGTGCAGATGGGTGATAAACACCAAATTCAAGGTGATGTTGAGTCTCCGGCAGGGAGCTTGGGGGCGGATGCATATATTTAGGAGGCACACCTGGAGGGCTTCAACTTTTACCCAAGATGTACTATTTCTTACAGTCGTAGCAGCCAAGGCAAAACGCGTGCGTTTGATTAGCCCGTGTAAGTACGTGCCTGTGCTTTTCATTCCTGCCTCTGCGTGAAAATATTTTGTAATAAAACGTTTTAACCACGTGTACATTAGGGCAACTACACTAAATTAACTGTCCTAAGAACCCACTTTGGTTTTGGTTACAAAACCAAAAATGGAATGGACATCGTCTTTTAATACTTCTTTTCTCAAAACAATGATTTTTTTCAAAGAAATGAGCAAAATAAGATATAATTAGGCTTTTGATTAATTCCTACTACAGATGTAACATAATTTGCTACTATAAGAGCAATCTGACGTTTATTCTAATTTGTGAAGAGTGCATGTGATTTCTGTCTAAAATGTGTGTATATGCAAATAAACATCTGGGACTGCAAAATGTGAGCCCAGAGTGGTACATTACAGGTCTCCTTTATAAAATTTATAAGCGCAGTATTTGAAGAATGATGTGTGTACTACTTAATTAACTCTGGCCTCTTTATGACGGTCTAATAAATAAGGTGGATAGCGCTCCTTCATCTGGGTGTTACGGCCCCAGTCTGCATGGATTTTTACTAAGATTGTTCGGCCTAGGGCACATCTGTCCTCCTACTAGACGCTTTTGAATAAATACACGTTTCCCCAATTTAAGCCAATAATTACCAACAATTGCCAGGGATGAAGAGTCTATGAATTTTACACACTTAAGAATAGGTGCAAACTGGTAATAATGAGAATTTAGTTTCTTAATTGCTACAATTTCAGAACTAATTTGCCTCTTCTCATTCCTTGGATGACACTGACATCTAGTGGAGTTCCTATTTCTAAGATCGTGAACTTAAAAACACCCACACGTCACCATCAACATCACCACCACCGTTTTGTTCAACGTCAAGCCCAGTAATGACCCACATTTGGGTCACGCCCCGGGATTTCAGCCTTTTTCCTTAAATGCCATGGTGCAAACCCGCTGCAGTGTTTGCTGCTTTCGTAACCCAAATTTCTATTCCTTTTAAGAACAGCTGCACGGCTGGACTCAATTTCTAAAATGGTTTACTCTCCAGCTATTTCCCAACATTGAAAGAGAAAGAGAGTATCCAGTGATCATGTACAGGTTCACGGGGAGGCTTTTCCATTATTAGACACAGTAATTACAACATAATTAATGGGGATTTTCAGTAACTGTAAGGATGAGTTTTTATTGGCTCCACACCCGCCCAGCCTCGGCTGGGCCGCTGGGGGTCCTGGCCTCTTCTCGGATGCCTGCACGCCACACACACACTCGTGCTCGGCCTGGAGAAGGCGGGGAGGCCTCATGCCTCACTTCTCTTCTCCTCCCGCCCCTCCTTCTTCTCCAAAAACACTTTGTCTTGAATGTGGGTTGACTCTGGTAAGAACTACTCCCGACGGCCAGGAAAACCAGTCTCCGCGGACAGCAGTGGGGAAGGAAGTATTTATTAACGGAGTTATTATTTTTGATTCTTCTTGCCTTAAAGTTTCTCCTTTGTATGCAACCTGGGTTGTCATGGTGACCTAGTGGGCAGGGTCCAGGGTAATGTTTCTGGCACATTCCAATTCCAGAGCCACCCTTTAAAGAGTAGGAATGGGTATGTGCTGCAGCTCTCTTTCCAAACAGCCCTATTTTTAAAGAGACTTCCTGGCTTCTCACCTCTTCCTTAGAATGGAAACCAAAGCCGATGACCGGTATACGCAGCCCCCGGAAGGTGTGGTGAGCCCGCGTGTTCTCTCTCCCCTGGCCTGAGCGCCGACAAGTGCTGCCAGTGTTGGGCACGCTGGGACCTGCTATGAGCTCTTGGTGTGTGAAGCATTTCACAAGAGAGCCTCTTATGTCATGAGGAGTGTATAACCAAATCACGCATTCCCCTGCATTCTGTAGAAGCCTCCACACCTCCCTCCCGGTGGGTCACACGGTCCTACAACTGCTTTTGCTTATTATTAGCACTGTCAGAATTCTCTTCACAGCTGCAAGAGTGGTGACACAAAATTGAAATCCATGCCACGAAGACCCTTCGCCCCACGGGGGATTCCTCCAGCAGCACTACCCACAGAGAATGCTGCCGTTTCTGGCCCAGAGTAAACTACTTGGAGGCTGGGGTCTGGGTCTGGTCGTCTGCTCCTTGCCCTGCACCCCCAGCTCCGCACCCGCAGCGGCAGTGTCCATCAGAATCGACGTGGCAGAAGGCAGCAGCAAAGGAAAGGGGACGGTCTGTCGGCAGCAGATCTTGGCAATCACGACTCTCCAATAGGAAGACTGCCTCGAACACAGTAGGAAAGGCATGGGCGTCTACTGCGCTTGGCAGCCACGTGCAACATCAGAGATGCCGTCTCTGAATAAGGCAGCAGGGCAGCTGAGGCTCCCAGCCACCCCCACAGAGCCCCCCCTTAGTTCAAGACAGGAAATCCTGGACTCCTCTGCATCCAAGTCAGCAGTAATCACCCAAAAGGAGAAGTCCAGTGGTTTACAACAGGGCACGACACGACTGTGCTGTACTGCTGACCGGGGACCGTAGGATAGTTAGCGGCAACCCCAAGTGCCCCCCGTGATTCCACCCAGCTCCCAGTTGTAACGACTCAGAATTTCTCCAGAAGCTGCCAGGTGTCCCCGGGGAGCAAAAGCACTGGTTGAAAAACATATACTCATGATGCACAGGACTGGTCTTGGGAGGGAAAATGTTCCTCTGAGGTCAAACGACTCCGGTCAGAGGCCAGCAGTTCTGCCTGCAGCTCTGGGCTCGGCCGCAGAGCCTCCCGTGATTGACTGGTGATGTCTGCTGGGTGCACGGGAAGGGATGCGGTGGGAGCGTTTTCGCCTCCTCACTAGTTTAGGGGTTTTCTCTGTGTCCCCATCGCCCAAGGGAGCTTTTAACAACTGCACATGCCTGGGGCCCACTTACAGATTCTGAGTTCATAAGATTCTAAGCCCAGGGAGGTGATCTTCGGGTTTAAAATGCTTCACAAATGACTCTGAAGGGAAGTCCAATTTCCTTCCTCCTGTTGGGGAGCCTCTGAGAAACACCGAAGGCTCCTGGTGACAAAGCCACCTCCGTCCCCCACCCCCATGGTAAATCCTCAGACGCCCCAGCCTGAGAAGGGGGGGGTCTGTGCACCGAAGTGGCTGATGCATCCCACAGGGAAGGTTAGAGGCCCACGTCTGGGGATTCTGGCGCGGCTCTGTCATCTCATACCCAGGGTGTCAGGTCTGTTGCTAGAGACTAGGACAACCACGAGATAATGAACACCTTCGTGTAGCCCCTCACTCTTCATTTTGACACATGTATCTGAACTCCCTGCGCACAGAGAAATTCACGTTTTCCTCAGTGCCCAAACCCTTGCTTCTCATCATGCTGTTAAACCTCCACAGAAATCTGGATTCTACGAGTAACACTAAACCACCTGGCAACTAATAGGTGGACAGTGACTGAAGTTCTTTGCAGTCGCTCCAGCTTCTCCCGGGGCGGACACTCACGGTGAAGAGGTTGGAGCGGCGCTTGGACTGCTTCCGGACGGGCGTCGGCGTGTTGGCAGTGGGAGGGACGTCAATTCGCAGCTCCTTCTGGCTGGTGCTTGGCGTCGATGGGACGGAGGAGGAGTAGTCGCTTAAGCTCCCGCCTCCGTTACTCGTCTGAAACAACGAAAAACCAAGCTTTTACTAATGACGCTGCAGGAACCTAATGCCACCACCTCTGCGGCGTCATAAGCCACAAGTCAGCAAGTCACAGAGAAGAGAGGCCCACATGAGAGGTCGGGTAGCTTCTCTGCCTTGGCTAGTAGATTAGCATCGAGTAGAACACGGCCTCATTCTAGAACATACCAATCATCTTGTAAAGTTCTTTTTTCCTAAGAAAAGTGACTTGAGAAAGAGACCTCTCTGTTATTGGATTCAAAAATGGGGGGGGGCAATTAAAATGTAATTATGTTCTATTTCCTCTGAAAGATGCAGGGGTCGGCTGAACTAAATGGGCCCTAAGACTCCTTCACGGCTCTAGATCAGATGCAGAAAGAGAGTGCTGTTTGTCTTGACAGAACCCGATGCACACTCTGAAAATCTGAATACTTTCAAAGACATTTAAAGATTCCCAGAAAATGAGAAGCCTACAGTGGAGACATTCACATCCTTGAGTCTATCTTCACAGGCCCCTAGCATAAATCCGTCACTTACTGACTTCCCCAAGGAAAATGGAAGCGGCATACCAAACCCTCTCGCTATAGCCTTTTAAAAAGTCCAAATACAACGCCTGCCCAAGAAATATTAGTTAAAAACACACACAGGCAGGCCAAGTCAATGGTTTCCTTAGCAGGCTATGGATTTGGTTCTTTAAAGTGACAATTATTTTGTTTGCTTCCAAGTAATTAATTTTCCAGAATGTTATTCTGGAAAGATGTAACCTAAGGGAGATAGTAATTACAGTTGAGGTCTGCTACCAAATTTAAGCACATAGTGGGATTAGCCGCTGAGGTTTACCCACAACTGTTCAACCCATGAGCAGACCAGAACCAGGACCGACACAGGGTAATTTAAATCAACAGCAAAGAGAGCAACGCACACCTCGAGCCTCTGCCCAAACCAGCATGCCTCACAACACAGGCAGCACAAAGACGGAAACATTGAAGAATGATTCCCATAAAATCCACTTGGCCACAGCAGTTTCTCAAGGAAATGTGCAGTCCATTACCAACATGCTGTTATTCGTAAAGTTGAAAAGGAAAAAAAAAAAAGAAAGCTCCAGCTCGGAACTGGCTGAGAGCACCCCTGGGGCTGGCCCGCTCCCCGGTGCCGCCGTGCCTTTCCGCCCCACGCACCTGGCTTATGTGCACAGCGGACACCTGTGCGGAGCAGACGGATGAGTGGCTGGGGGAGTTGGGCAGCGACTTGCAGGGCCCGATGGACAGCTGCTGCTTCTTCCTCGTGGCCACAATCTTCTGGGCAACTAGTGGATGGGAGACAAAAGGAATTCATGTGAGGCTGGTTTCCAGATACAGGGAATGTGGCAGAGACCTCCAGCTGTCCCCACGAGCCGCTACTCCCTTCCTCCGCAGTAACAGAGCTCCTGCCTCTGGGCCGGGCACGGGACCACCAGAATAAAGACGGCATTTCCCAGATCCCCCCCGCCCCCTTCCTTGTTCTCCTGCAACCCGGCTGAGTGCGGCCACGCAGGCAAGTGCTGGCCGGGGGGATGACCGTCGAGGGCTCATATGGCAGCTTCCAGGAATTTTCCTTCAGAGGGCTGCCCTTGGCCTGTTTCTTCCTTCCTCCTTTTCCTTTCCAGCTGCTGAAAATGCACAGATGTGAGCTGTAGCCTCTGCAGCCGTATTAGGGACAGAAGCCTCATGTCGTGGGGCACGAGACAGAAGGAGCTGGCCGTCCGGCTCCACCAACAGCCTTGGTAGCCCTGCCCAGACCACCTCCGAAGCCTTTACCATCAAATAAAACAAACAAAAAGACATACCTGTCCTGTTCAAATTATTCTAACGCTATGACTTTTTTCCTGTTACTTGCAGCAAAAATAATCCTAAATGAGACAGGATAATTTAACCAACCCCCTCCTCCTTGAAAATCAAAAATCTATCTTTTGCACAACCTAAAGAATCACTCTTAACTTTATAAGCTACTGCATAGAATTATAGCTAAGGACATGTAATTAATATCAAAGACTTTATTTAAATACATTACTACATACACTGGAAGTTTATCTTAATCAATACAAATCTAAATTCAACCAGCCATAACTTCTCTTGGCAAATGGGCTCGCTGATAAAGCATGCTGCCTTTAATTGGAAAGGAAGTCCACAATAAGAAAACTCTTCCCACACCAATAGGTGTCACTGCAGAAGAACTGCAGCTTTTGTTTGAATAGATGTGTGTCTTTGGGGACCGACTGTAATGAAGTTCAGTGGTGTTCAATCCTTGTCTTGGTCTCGAGAGCTGCGATTTTTAAAGACGCCTGTGCCAAGGAACACACCGTCATCCCCAGCGATAGGCTGTAACACCGAAAGAGCGCACACAGTGTCCGTGGTTTCCTTTCCAAATGAACAAAATTTTAATAGGGAACTGGTCTGTCCACAGCTTATGGCTTTCCTATAAATGAATGATCGTGTAAATATGATGAAGCGAAAATGCAGAATGTAAAAAATGGCTCTCAGAGATGAAGCAGCAGCTTCATTAGTTACATCCCGCCTCCAATGGGCCTCTTATCCCGAAAGGATGATATCAATTAATTTATCTTCCCGCAGTGTATTGATCACAAGCTTCATCAGCTAATCATGTTTAAATTACAGAGGAATATCGCAGCATTCTGTCATTTCAGAACCATTGGCGTATCGATCTGGGGTCTTTGAAGATGTATATTAGAACATTTTAAAAATCATTATGTGAACTCAGAAATAAAATCTAAGCTCAGATTCCAACAGCTGCAAAACATGGGTCATGCAGGTGAAGTGAAATCCAAAGACCAAAAGTCAGGACTGTCGGGGTGACTGCCAATGGACTTTTTTTTTTTTTTTTGAGGAGGGGGCGAAAGGGGGTTTCGATGACCAGTGCAGAGGCATTTTTGTTTTACTCCCAGCCTCAGAGCTGCGATTCCACGGGATGACCACACACGCTAGAATCTTCAAGCACACAGAGCCTGAATGCAATGCGGCTAGGAGAGCTCTGTAGATGTTTTTCTACACGAAGGGGAGATCTGGACAAGTCGAATGTGTTATAAAATCCTCATTTTGGGGCGCCTGGGTGGCTCAGCGGGTTAAGCCTCTGCCTTCGGCTCGGGTCATGATCTCAGGGTCCTGGGATGGAGCCCCGCATCGGACTCTCCGCTCAGCGGGGAGCCTGCTTCCTCCTCTCTCTCTGCCTGCCTCTCTGCCTACTTGAGATCTCTCTCTCTCTGACAAATAAGTAAAATCTTTTAAAAAATAAAATAAAATCTTCATTTTATGAAATTCCCAGTGCAAATGAGCATTCCATTCCACCTCTCCTGGTTGGACGCTGGAGGGAGTGAGCTCATGACCAAAGAGCACGTGTTTACACTGAGGCTTCTCCCCGAGTGCAGACAGCTGTACAAAGCATGAGCCACCTGTTAAGTACTAAAATTCTTCTGTCTGATTGTTCTACCACATTATTGACATAAACCGAAGTGACACCTTCTAAAAACTGTAGCATTTTGTTTTTTCTTTACTAGAACTTTTACTCATGTTCATTTCATTTTCCCATCTCCCCCATAACTTTTGTCTTCCTGCCTCAATAAACGACTGGCAAAGGAAATGATTTACAAATACTGTGTTTTAAAATATACAGACTGCTGGGATCCGCGCTAGGCATGGAGTCTGCTTAAGATGCTCTCCCTCTACTCACCCTGCTCATGTTCTCTCTCTCTAATAAAAGAAAGAAATAACTTAATCTTCAAAACACACAAAGAAAAAATGAGACTGCTTTAGAGCTGTAGAATAACCCATAAAAGTTGGGGAAAACTTGACGAGCAATGAAAGCATGTGACTCAAGAATAAGAACAGCAAGAGGGGAAGGGGAAGGCAAAGTGACTATCTTGTAAGGTGTGGCCATCCTCCTCGCCAGAGTGAAAAAACAGTAAATCCCCTCTGGTTAACTGCCGCTGTTAACTGCTGAGTGCCCCAATGATGTGACCTGAGGGGTGGCGTCTCGGTGTGCCTCACTTCAACACCTTCCAAGATGAATCGTTCAGGTGTGCAAAGGCTAGCGTGACCACTGGCTGCTAAGATAGTGCCATGGTCCATCCCTTGGATGACCTTGCTAAAGCCAGAGTGAACTCATAGGAGTCAGCCCCAGGGTAGCTAGGATGGATGGAGGGAGGGAGAGAGGGAAGCAGAGAGGGATGGAGGAAGGGATGGATGGAGGGATGAACGGATGGATGGATGGATGGATGGACAGATGGGAGGGAGGGAGGGATGGATGGACAGATGGAGGGACGGATGGATGGGTCTCCCTCCCCAACAACAACTCACAGGCAGTGGGATGCCAGAGAGAGTAACTGCTCTCTTGAACTACAATCATTAACTACTCATGATGTTTAGAACACTGAAATGTTAACAGACCTAAAACATGAATATTACCCCAGATTATAGTGGCTGGGCAATTTTGAACTATCAAGTTTTTGTCTACATTTGCTCATTCAACAAGTAAAATATCTTACATGTCCTAAATAAATACATGGATGTGAATACATGAATAATACGATCACTTGAGCTGAGAATCTGGAATTGTTATCATCGGGAGGTGCTGTTTTCTTAATTTTGGTGACATGAGCTATACCTAAGTCCTAAATGGTGTCATCACCACATACAGAAATGTTTGCTCTTTTACCCAACACTGCTAATCAATTTCATTAGGGTCCAGATATCTTGTACTAATGCTCCATGCTGTTTTAAAAGTCACTTCGCCCATAATCTGGAAATTTTATTTGGATAACAGATAAAAGATCTATCTACAATCAGGGCATAAGGGACTTCTGGGGGGCTGGTGGTGACCTGAGTGAAAGGCAGACACTTAAAAACTGAGCCACCCAGGTGCCCCTAAAAAGATGTTTATTCAAAAACTTCAGCAACAAGAAAAGTGAGTTGCACATTTCCTTTCTCCGCAAATTTAAGATTTCCTATTTTAAGTGGCCCCCTTTAGTGATAAAAATAAGATTCTCCGATCATTCCCAAATAAGACTTCATTAAACCCTGGCATGGTGCCCAGTTTCTACTCTGACCTTATTTTTTAAATCATTTGCACTGAACAAGGAAAAGAACAATGTCTGGTGACAGTGGGAGTCAGGCCTGCCTTTCCCCTCTCCCCCGAGTCTCTACCCTCCTTGTTGTGGCTTCCATCCGGACCACGGGCCACGCAGTCCCACCTGGGAACTCACTTCGCCCGCACAGCACCTGGTGCCACAGATGAGGTCGACGGAGCAGACGAGGCACCGGTGGCAGAAGCGGGATTCGGGTGCCATCAGTGTGGCTCTGCCATGGGGGCAATAACGTCACGTAGCAACAGATTTCCCCACCAGCCTCCCCACGAGATTCCACCTCTTCTAAAACAGAGACTATGGATCTTTTTTGCTTTGTACCCTCACTTTCTTCACAATCTTCACGTGCTATCTGGGTAACAGGTAAGAGAGCCAGCTTGGTGACCGGCACCCAGGAGATGCTCGGCCAAAGCTGGTTCCGTCTGGCCGTTGGCCAACCTCCGTTCCCGGTCAGCCCTCTACCAGCAGGGGACTTTCTGGACTGCTCCTCAGTTCTCCTGACCACCGCAACCTGACTCCATCTCCACTCCCAGGGAGGAGCCTGCCCCTGCCAAGGCCACTGGTGACTGACTAGAGGCCACCATCTAACTTGACCTCTGGGCCACACCTGCCATGGCTGATGGTTCCCTCCTTTCCTGATTCATTTGTGCTTCCCTGACCCTGACTTCCGCTTTGCCTCCTCTGGCCGGAACGTCTGGTCCTCAGCCTCCTTCGCTGGCTCTTCACGTCTGGGTGCCTGCAGACTGCCCTCCTCAGCTTCCCTGCACCTCCGTGGCCTCCACCTGTGCAGACTCCTCCACCTCAATGCCAGTGGCTCCCAGATCTGTAGGACAGCCTTGCTCTGAACCCTCCTGCATTCTAGAACCACGCATCTCCCCTGGGAGGTACTTCAGAGTCCACGTGGCCCAAGTGAGCCTCACCCTCCTGGCACCAAACTCCACGACTGGACCCTCGCCAGGGATGGACAGAGGGGACATAGATGACTGATCCCACCACCAGAATCTCAAATTCCTCTGCACGGCCACTGCCGTGGTCCAAGACCTCATTCTCCGTGGCTGGTTACTGGACCGGCTTCCAAAGCAGTCCTGTTCACCGCAGCCCCCAAAACCCAGTCCGCTGCAGGCCAATCCTACGGTGGCGCCCTTCTGCTCACAGTTCTTCAGCAGCTCCCCGCAGACACACATCACACCCGAAACTCCGAAGCGAAATGGACCATCCACTCCTGTAATTTCCTTCCGCAAAGAGTTACTCCCACTGCGCCAGCACTCCTGGCCTCTTTACCAGCGCGCCCCGCCCCCCCCCCCCAAAGGCGCCGGGCCCCACCGGGAGGAGCGACTTCTGTCTAGCAACAGGCTGTCCCTTCTCAACCCTGCACTGTTGGGGGCCGGCGTGCTTGGAGCCGCTCAGGGGAGGAGCGGGGGGCTCCCGCGCTGCCTGGAACCTGGGGGGCGAGGCCGTCTGACTCTGGTTTCCAAGGAGGAAGCCCAGATAGGCTTGTTTCCAGTACAGCTTTACCAGTAGAAAGTAGTAATCCGATCTTCCAGGGGCCCGAGTCCCTCGTCTTATTCCTGAATCAGTTCAGAACCCCAGGGAGGACAGGGATCCCTGAACCCCACGCTGTAGCCCCCCAGCCTCCCGGCCGGGCCCCAGCCAGCCTGCCACAGAGGTCACGCGGCGCTGTCGCTCTGCAGTCCGGAGCGCGGTGTCACCGCGGCCCAGAGCACAGCCCTGTCGTCCTCCCACGCCGTCCCGAAAGCCACACCCGGAGCCCCACCTCCGCTCACCGTCCAGAGTCTCAGGGGAGGCCCCGCATCCCGATACCCTCACCTGCCAGGGTGGCTACCTCGGAGCCTCTCCATGCCGCGCCGGGACGCCGCTGCGCGCGCAGGGGCCAACACGCACGCGCACGCGCGCGCGCACGCACGCACGCACGCACGCACGCGCTCAGGGCCGTGTGCAAGGGCGGCTCTGGGTCCCTAGCGCCGGGCGCGCGGGAGTCACCGAAGAGACGACGATGTACTAAATACCCCCAGGCCCGATGTGGGACGGCTCACGGCGGGCCCGGCCTCCGGCTCTCTTGCACGAAGATGCCAGGGCCGGGGGCTGCCTCTGAGAGGCTGTCTGTGCGGCGCCGCCTGGCTTCCGCAACATCCGAGATTAAGTTTTTTGGTTTCATTAAGGATTATGACATTTTTGGCATAGTCCAATAAACGTTAGTAAATTTAATCAGTGAAGTATCTTCTCTGGTTTAAATGATTTGCTTGAATTAATCAGTGAGAACTTTTGACGTGGCACCTGTGAGGCAGCAGAGACGGGGTCAAAAGCTGGGGAGGAGGACAGAAGGATGACCTGGTCAAGAAGGTCCCACCCCAGGAGCACCAGCATGTCCACCAGAGATCACCGGGCCGCTGCTGGAACTGCTGGAACTGCTCAGATGCTCCCTGCGCAGCCCTCCTCCCCAGTCCCTCCTTCCCTCGTGACTTGCTCAGACGCCCCACACGGGTCCTGGGCAACCAGGCTCCAAGGTAGCCTGTCCCTCCACCTCCCCTCACCCCCACTCCCTGCACAGTGCAAGAGGTAACTAGCCGACAGATTGTGCAATGTTTTGCTATTCAATACTGCACATTATTACATCCTTTACAATGTCAACTTCCGCTACCTTAGCACGACTGGGTACACGGACAGCCTCTTCCGGGGTAAGTGGGGCCCTGGGGC
>CM052883.1:169097390-169116202 GCA_028534135.1 Potos flavus | reverse complement strand
GGGGGGGGACAGGGTAGCACCACGGACTCTCAGGACAGCTGCATTTCTGTTCTATGGATTTTCCAGATGCAGGTTCCTCATCAGACATATGCCATATTCTGCGGGGACACGTGTAGTATCTAGAGAAAAGCTAGCTATTCTTTGAATTTTCTTTTTGAGACTTAATGCAGTAAGTTCACGGACCTGGACATTTAATGGCAAGGTCGTCTATCAGCGCGAGAGAGACTAAGGAAGCCAGCTTTTGCTCGAGTACTAACTGGTAACTAACTAGTCTGTCCATGCTGCTTATTTTGGCTAAGAGTCTCCAGAAAAAGAGCTTAGCGGAACTGACCAGCAGGTGAGATAAATATTTATCTTCAAGCAGGGGAAAAACACCTCTCTGATGCACTTTGGTAATATTTTCAGGACTTTTTCTTTTTCTACTCAGTTCCTTAGTACCGGCCGTCTCAGGGAACGGTACCGGGAGAACGCGACTCCCCATCTACTCCGCGGGTCCTGGGGAACCATCCCGGAAGCGTCGGTCAAGTTGGACTTGGCACTCAGCTAACCTGCTTCCGGAACACAAGGGGAAAAGCGGGTGACAAGCAGTGCCTTCTGTCCTACCTCCCGACAGGTGCGGGGCTGACGGAGGGAGGCCTCCGCCCGCCTGCCCCTGGCCCCTCCTTCAGTCCGTGCCGAGCGGATGATCTTCTGATGGACGCGCTCGGGCTCAGAATCACGCCACCTTCCCAGGCCTTCCGCTACTTTCTGGCAGGCGGGTATTTTCCTTCCAAGTCCTTGAAGCAAGGGACAGCTGTATTTTGGCTATCATAGGCATCCCTAGAAGAAGCAAAAAGGGGAAGGCATCCCCATTTTGCAGCTGGGCAAACTGAGGAAGCGGGCTAAGCTCGAGATGGAGCCCAGCTCTGGCAGCTTTGTCCACGGGCACCCGGGGCGACACCTTCTCGGCGAGACTGACTCGGTAAGAAGCGAGATTGCTCCCATGTCCGCTGACTTCGCGGGCCTCGGGGCAAGCTACTCCCTAACAGCTGTCTTTCCAGAATTAAAATAGGAAGTTCGTGAAGAGAAACTGCAGTTTCTCAGTGAGTCCCGTCCTTAGCAACGGCTTAGCTTGCCTGGTCATTGGCGAGGCTTCAGGGAACATCTGGGCCTTGGGATGGTCACGGACCTCACTACCTTCTCGACACAGAGTTAAAGAATTCCACCCGAGCTCCGGGGTTTGTCTTTGACACCTTGGATACAGGCTGCATTTTCCGTGGTCCTGGTTTCGAAACAGGGAAGGCCGAACAATAAAATACAAGATATGGTAAAGCTAAAATGGGAACGTGTTCTGACTCTCAGACTCATATGCGAATATTTTCCTAATGGTCCACAAAGCCTGCAGTACTTTGAACGTGTTTTTTCTGTGCTGAACAGGCTAGCTGGGGCAGGGGCCCGGGCTAGGCGCTGGCGAGGCCGATGGGCAGTGTACGGCCGGTCTCCACTCCGGCTGGTCAGTGCCGTGTAGACCTGGGCAACGGACAGGAGTTCGGTATCACGTGGCGAGCAGGCTGATGGACACACAGTACTCAGCAAACGCCTGCTGTGGGGCTCAGCCTGACCCCTGTTTCTCGCTGCTGCAGGGCAGAAACCCCAGTTTCTTGCCCCTTAACTACATCTCCCGCATCACCGACATGGGTCTGGATCCCGTCTGGAGCCGCTGCCAAGGGACGTGTGGTGGCCTGGGACCAGGTCTCAGTGAAGGACATCACGGAGAGGCTGCACACAGAAGAAACCGAGGGACTAGCAGGCGCCCTGAGTCATGAAATGAAAACAGGTCACAGGACGAAAGGGTGCGTGCGAGTCCAGGCCACCAGGCCTGAACTTGGCCCCTGGATTCAGGAAGAAAGGTCACTGATGAGGACGGCGAGATGGGAGGGTGGAGTGGAATGAGGAGTGGGGAGCAGGAACCACAGAGACCCCTGGTCGCACGATGGGGGACGGACCCAGATGAGGGTACCAGGGCTGTGGTGAACAGCCAGCGGGCGGGCTGCCCGTGTCCCTGGCCTGAGCTCCCTGGGGGGGACCAGATGCGGGCTCTCCCCCGCCTCCCTGTTGTCAGCGAGCACACAGCCATCCGCTCCCTACTCAAGCCGCCCTGGAAGGCCGCCCGTGTGGGCCCGTGACTGCGGTCACCCGGGCTGCGGTCACGTGGCCGGCCCGTGGGCTCCAGGTGTGCACAGGTGCCGCGGCGGGGGGTCAGCTCCCGGAGCCCAGGGCAGCCACGCAGCCCCTCAGGCCCACAGGTCAGCTTCTGCGGCCATGCCTCGGGCACAGCTGAGAGGCGTTTCTCCCTGCCCCGAGCTTTCACCGGTTCCTTCGCGAGTCACCTTGCCTCCTTCCATCCGTGGTCGCTCCCGGGGCGCTGCTGGCGCCACGTCCCACAGGCTGGAGGAGACATTCTGGCCCGGGGCTGGGGTAGAGTCCAGACCTGATCACTCGCTGGCCGAAATCGAGGTGCTGGCAGGCTGTGCCCCCTCCAGACGCTTGAGGGGAAAACCGACTGCTTGCCTCACCCAGTTTCCGGGGGCCGGGGCACCCCAATCGTCACGTCCCCACCTTCACGGGGTGCTCTCTCCGTGGGCGGTCTCATCTCTGCCTCCCTTCTGCAAGGGCTCGTACACTTGCCGTCTGGGCCCAGCCGGATAACCCAGGACCACCCCTCATCAGAAGACCCCTAACCACATCTGCAAGTCCCTGCTTGCCTCCGGACTGTTCACAGGCCCCGGGGAGGAGGCCGTGCGAGCTGCGGGGGCCACGGCTCGTCCAGCCCCCCACACCACCTCAGGCCACGGCTCCGACACTAATATCCTCGCACGGATAACCCACCAAAGCTGTTTTATTTTTTAAAACCAAATCTACTAGCTTTTTAAAGTAGTTTTAATAGAATTCTGAAATGATTCTGAGTGTTTTAAGATTTGCCCTTCAACTTAAGCCTCGACTTTATTTTTAAATCTTGTATTTTAAAGGACTTCGTATTTGGACAAATGAATACATGAGATTTAGAAATGGATCTTTATAGAATCTGGCCTAGTTCTGTTCATCTGCCAGAAAAGGGGGTGGAGGCAAAAAGGTCCAACTGGTCCTTTGTAATTTGTCTACTATACATATTCAATGGTATCAATTCTTTCTTTCGCATGAGAAATCTACACCAAAGAGACGGACCCCGAGGTTTTCAGGCCAGTGACTTCGATGGCCAAGTCTACCGGGAGCCAGCTTGTAGCCCCAAGGTCACTGGTGACGAGGGATGCAGGAGAGGTGGTCCGTGCACACGGCAGGGAGAGGCAGACCCCTACTCAGGAGCGTGTCCCCGTGCAGCAGGGGCTCTGGTTGGGCCCGAGAAGGTCCTAGCAGAGCACAGCTGATCCAAAAGGTACAAATCTAAGATGCTCGAAGCAGGAAGTGGGCATCTGTGCCGCCCCGCGGGCACTCAAGTGTTGTGTACAGAACAGATCTGGGGAAGGGGAGTCTCGAGACCAGCCTTCTGGCTCCGGGATTGGTAAATCCAGGCTGGTGTATGCAAGTTCCCGAAAGGAATGCTGTGAGGTCATAAAAATGCAGGCTTCAGAGGAAATGAAGTAACACAGTTACTATTCTTAGGTCTTTTTAAAGCAGGCTATTTAAGAGGACACGCAAAGGGGTCCCAATTTCGTTTTGAAAGTACTGAAAGTCGACTCAACAGACATTCAATAAAATGTTTCTTCCTAAGTGGTGGGATCACAGTTGATTTTAATTGGCTCCTTTATCGTTTTCTGTATTTTAAAAAATATTTTATTTATTTATTTACTTTAAAGAAAAAAAGAGCGCGCACGCGTGTGCGCGAGTGGAGGGAGGGGCAGAGGAAGAGAGAATCCCGAGCAGGCTCCCTGCCCAGCGTGCAGAGCCCGACGCGGGGCTCCATCTCAGGACCCCGAGATCACGCACGACCTGAGCCAAAATCAAGAGTTGGACACTTAGCCCGTGCCACCCAGGCGCCCTCGTTTTCTTATAAACAGGTGTTATTCTAATGAGAAAAACTAAACACCTTTAAGCATATGTAAATAGAGAACATATAAAATACACATCAATGTGTATTCTAACAGAAACACACATGAAACATAATTCTGAAAAGCGAAATCCATGCCAAGGACGTGATGCTATTTTAGTGGCCGAGGGCAATGCCCCCCTGCCTCCCAGCGCCGACCCCCTGCAGCGGCAAATAAGCCCCCTCCCCGCCTCTGTCCCTGACTGGCCTGGGAAGCCTCGGAACAGACCTTCTGCTTGGGCTTCTGCATGGTTACCTGACCCGGGAGCAGTGCGCACGGAGCTGCCCGTATTCATCTGATCGGGGTTTTTCAACTATCCCTCCTCCCGTGAGCCACCGGATTTTACAGCAGTTACGCTCATTGTGTATTACACTGTAAGATTTCCTTGGCGTATCACTTCATTTCAAGGACTTCCTAATTGTTTTCATGCTGCACAGCCTCGTGAGCTGGGAGAACTACCTGCTTGCATTTCTTTAATCACCATTTGGGGACAGAGCCTGTCCAGGAAAAGAGCACAAAACAAAGGTGTGGAGCCCTGCCCGCCACCCCCCTACCCCCCACCCCGGCTCTCCCCCTAACGCCAACCCTAAGGCACCAGCAGGGCTGCTCCGAGGAGCCTGGGGAAGGGGAACGCCCAGCAACAGACCCAGCGCCAGCAAGTTCTGATTTCCTGGGAATTCTCCTTCACCCTTCTGATGGACTGGATTCGTGGGGCTATCTGCCGAGGTCTATGATTGGGGACTTATTTAGGAGAGCAATCGTTTTCAAACTGGACTGCAGCAGCAGGCTTTCCCTGTTCCTCTGAACTAGGTGTTACTTCCTTGCAGATTCTGAGCACTCCGTCTGTACGTAATCTGATAAAAGAAACCATCTGTACAGAAGAGACTGACTTGACAGGTTTCTCATCTGAGGCACCGGAAGTGGAGTAAGTCCCCCTGGCCACATCAAGAAATTGCAAATGTCATGATCTGAGGCTCAGTCGGTGGCGCATGATCTTGATCTCGGGGGTGTAAGTTTCAGCCCCGTGTTGGGTGTAGAAATTACTTAAAATCTTAAAAAAAAAAAAAAAAAGTCATGATCTGAGATGCTATAATTTCTACTGGAGTTTATGTAGTGGGAGAAAATAAAGGGTAAAAGCAAAAAATAAATAAATGGAAAACAGTAGGAAGAGCCCTCACCTTAGGAAGATAAGAGAAAGAGAAAAAAAACCCAAACTCCAACAAGACTCTTCTCTCTATGTGCCCCCAGCCCACTGCTGGGAGCCCGGAGACGCCACAGGTGCGAGCCCTCTGAGGGGTCCTCGGCGATCACACCCCTCCGCGGGGCAGCACTCCCAGTGCCATGGCTCGCCTCTGTAAGAATTCTACATTTCCCCAAACTGATCAAGTTCCTCCCCTCTGCCCGGGGATGTCAGTGTGATTCCGCCATTGACCTCCTCCTCAACACCAGGCTGCAGGAAGAACCCTCGGTGTCCCTGCAGGGAGAGGCGAGGGCCAGGCAGAGAGGCTGACAGCAAAGGCTTCCCCCCAGCTCTGCACGGCCACCTGCTCAGCCCCGGCGTCGGGGACACCTGGCCAGCAAAACTCTTGGTGAATTCTATGAAAAGAGTATGATGGACTAAATAATAAGTCTGCTTGTTATTATATGCTAGTTAAAAAAAAGCCTATCTTTTGTCAATTTTTCTTTGACTCCTCTCTAAAGTTACACACAAAGCAAAAAGCAAGCAGGGATCTGAGTTCCTTTAACCACAGAATCTATCATTTCATCTTGATTTTGTCCTCCTCCCCATCCCAATGAATGAAACTTTACTTCTGTGTTCTTGTACTGCTGATCCAGTAACTTCGCACGCTTTATGGAGTGTATCTTATTACAGGTCTAAACGATCTCTTAAACCACTGTGTTAGTTTTATTATGTCTGTATTCTCCATAGTAACAGCAAAAGGGGAAAAAAGGCCAGCCAGAATCATTCTCACACGCTCTTTTGATGCCCCCTAGTGGCTTCTCATTAAATTACAAACCCAAGTGCTTGAAAGCAAACGTTTCCTTTATGCCCTGTTTCCGCTGAATCTCAGAGACCTCGTCAGACATCCAACATTCCAACATCCACACATTCTACTCCGTGAAGAAGACCATGTGCGCAGATGAGCGTTTAGCCCACAGCTAACTGGAAATAATTCACATGTCGAATACAGTGTCATGTTTAACCCCAAGCCCCTCAGTGGTGACCTGACTTGATTTTATTAAAAGTAATTCTAACTTAAAGGAGCATCTTCATTCACTACGGGGTTTTAAAATGCAATCCGTGGCTTTCAACGTTTCCAGGACAAAGGTATGACTGTGCAGCCAAGACAGACAGACATGTGATCTCTAGGTCCTGCTCTGTGACCAAGCGTGCTCTCTGGCGGGCTGGCCTGGGCCGCCCTGCCGGCTCCCTGGAAAGCGAACGGCTGAGCTAGCCAGGGTCTCACCCTCTTCCAGACTTGACACTCTATGAGTCTGTCGTTCAGGCAAGAAAGGAATTTAAATGCAAGAGACACCCTGGTATTTCCTTTAATAACGAGATCTTGGTGAAGGAATGGGGGTTAACGTCCTAGCATCCAGGTGACTGCAACACCGTTTTTCCTATGGTTTACGCACAAAGTAAAATGGGAGGGAGCTTCCTGAAATTCCAAAAATCATCCACAAAAGGCGGCTCCGGCAGCTGGGCTGTGGGAAGATGAATCACAGCGCCCCCTGCAGGCGCATCCGTGCACAAGGGAGAGAGCTGCAGACCGCCTCAAGGGGGCGCCACCTCCCAGCCAGGGGGAAGGGACGCTCCGGTGTTCGGCTCACAGCAGGAGGCCTGATAATACAACAGCCAGCCAGACAGCCCCCCAAAGGAAGTCTTTTCCGGTTCTCTCTTCGACAGGACTGCCCCCCTTGGGGACAGTGCAGGGCTGTGGCTCAAAGTGGTGGCAGCTGAATGCAGCTTGCAAAAACGTGGCCACCACCCCGTTACTGACACTGGGGTTCTGCCTTCCAGGGCAGAGACGCCTGTGCCTGCAAGCCCACTCAGGACATGCGGGGGTGGGGATGCATGCTTGTGTTTTATGTCTTTGACTTTCAGAGGCTTTGTGGGCTTCCCAGATTTTAACATTCCAAACAGGAAATAATGCAATAGGAATTTTTACACTCACCAAAGGGGAGATGTGCTTTGAGCGTTGGGACCCCACCGCAGAGGGACGGTCCCCAGTGGCAGCAGAGCTGTGCCCGGGCTGCAGCCGCTGTGGACCTGCCCTGTGACCAGGGCGGGGGGCACAGCCCCCCTCTGGAACTGCTTCTGCGTGGAAACGAGGGTGGGTTTCCAGGGTCCCTCAAGCCCTCTGGAGCAATGACGTGACCTAGAGCCGCCGCTTCCCACCCATGGCAGGGGTCTGGCTCTAAGGGGACACAAGGCAGCATGCTGGTGGCACCATGGGTCAGAAGGGACGGATGAAGTGTGAGGAAACCCCACGTCAAGGTCACGGCTACGCACGGAACTGGGGACAGTCTCTGGGCCATCGCCCTCTGGGGACCCGGGGCGCTCCAGCTGTACAGAACCCACCAGGAACACCAAGAGCAAGAGCAGCAAGGCCCACCTGCCCCCACGTGTCACCCAACACGCCAGACCTTGGCCTGCCCAAGGCAACGACCGCCTTCTCTTAACAAAACACCTGACTGCGGACAATGAGCTTATTTTTACATTAACGTGTGCAAAATAATATTTGAGACAAATTTTTAAAATTATGATTATTTTCTCTTTATACATGATAAAAGTCTTTAAACTGCAAATATCCAGTGCGGCCAGGGTACCGGAAAAGGACCCCTACTGGAGAACTGAGGGCAGGACCGACTCCGTGGAACGCCTGCGGGCCACGGAGCCTGCAGTCTCCCCTCCAGGGCTGTCTGCTCAAGAAAGGATTCAGGATAGAGACAAATATTTAGGTAAAGAGCCAACTACTTGGGCACTGATCCTAAAACAAACACATAACTGGGGGGATCCCTCAATGTCTAATAGGAAATTGGGCCAAAAAAGTATTCCTAGTGTCTCAAGGGAATGCAATGTAAAAATGAGGAAATGCACTGTAGAGTAAGTACGGATGTGAAAAGCGGGATGTGCCACGTCACGAGGCCCGATAATGTATGCAGCCACACAGCCCACACCTCAACGGTAACAGCCGGGGGGGGAGGTGACGGGTGGTTTCTACCTCCGTATTTCACATCCTTTAGAAATCATCTCTTTAGAGGCGCCTCTTTAGGGGCTCCGTTGGCTAAGGGTCTGACTCCTGGTTTCGGCTCGGGTTGTGATCTCTGGGTCCTGGGATCGAGCTCCGCATCAGGCCCCACACTCAGCAGGGAGTCTGCTTGGGATTCTCTCTCCCTCTCTCTCCGCCCTTCCCATCCCCAGGTGTGCTCTCTCTCTCCCTCTCTGTCTCTCTCTCCCAAATAAGTAAATCTTTCAACTTCTTTAGCAAATCTCACCCAATCCCATTCAGTCATCAGAAGTTTCTACAAGTCTCTTCTTCTTTGGACAAACAAGTGTGCAATCCACACGCCTCACAGCCGCCTTCTCCCTAATTCAGGGAAGACCCACCCAGCCGTTCGGGGGTTATCTTCTCCTCACAGACCTCCCGGTGACTCTGCACTAACTCCACACGCCAACACCAGGTCCCAGAGCCTGCCTCAGGGACACTCAGAGTCTGCTCCGAGCTGGACCCCTACGCGCTCCTGGCCAGCCCCCCACCGCTGAGAAGCCTGCAAAAACATCAGCATCCCTAGGGTAAATCTATGCTTTCTGGTGTCAAGGGCTTTCACGACCTCCCTTCTTGGAGGGTCGCTCTTCCTTCTGTTTCACGAACCAAACTTACAGGTGCTGCTAACCCCCGTCCATGGCAGACAGTTCTCAGTGGGGGCGTGGGGGGCATAAAAATCTGGCTGTGTGTATTCTCTAGGGGTGAAATGTTATAAACAGAAGATTTCAAAATAGGTCGGAAACACCAGCCATGAAGTATAACAATTTCTGACCATCCTATTTAAGGAGTATTTTCGTATTGTGTGGATCAGAGGCTGGGGAGGGTTAAGTAGGTCAAAAAGTACATCACCATTTAATCATTTTAAAAACATCAGGAAGAGCGGAATGGCGTGGCATTATGAACAGATTATGAACCAAAATAAAAGCCATTTGTATGCATTAATGATACATCAAGCTAATTCAAGCTGGCTCAGGTCATTAACGGAATCCTGGGGCGGGCCCGGATACGATGCCGCAGCGCGGGCAAGTACGAGCACACCGTCTTCTGTGTCGTTGATAAAATTAATTCTCTGAGCAGAAGACAGGAGTCTTCGCGTGGAAACCGGAACGGAGCACACTTAGTGTGTCTACTGATCTCGTGTCGGCGGGGTGGGCGCAGGCACAGGCGAGCCGTGGTGCCCGCCCAAGGTCGCAGTAAGGGAAGCGCAGCGGGAAACCTTCCCGACTCGGGGTAAGAAATTGCCAGAGACGGTCAGGCCTCTGCTACCAGAAGGGTCGACAAAACTATGGAGCAGAAGACTATTCATTGTCCCCTGTTGTTTGAAATGACAGCAACCTTGGTGTCAGGACTTTAAGATGACTTCTTCGGATGTTATTCTGGAAAGAGTCCAAAATGTCAGGGTCCCCTCTACCCCGCCAGAAACTAGTTTAAACACTACCGAGTTTCACACTTGGTTCCACGTTGTTAGGGCCGGGAGCTGCAGTCTCTGAAGTCGGAATCACACCCACCACTGAGGCATGCCCCCCACCTAAGCGCTTTCACGCTGCAGAGGTGATTGTAAGCACGTCCGCGGAAATCCAAAGGAGTTACCCTCTATAAACGTCCAGCCTCGGGGTCCACGCGACGGTTCAACGGATGGGAGAGAAACTCTCAAAAGGGGAAATTTCTAGACGGAGAGACTCCAAACAAGAAACAAGCTGATTTCATACTTGTGTCCAATTCATAATAATATCTTAAGACACTTGGATTCTTCCAGGGTCATCGCTTTCCACAAATTCTCAAGTGAATCCTGACAACGTTCACAAACAGCCTGGCCATCTGTCCCGCCCTAACACACGTCCCCCACTTGTCAACTGTGCTTGAGAGCACTCAGCGGCAGGCCGGCCGCGGGAGGTCTGGCTCGTCTGTAAGACGCTTTCAACCCAAACCAACTTTTTTCCCCCCCTAAAAAATACCAGTTCGAAAGGATTTTTTTGTTTTTCTTTTGGTTTTGGTTTTGAGTCTCTGAAAATATGGCTTACTACAGCGAATGCTGATATTTTAGCTTTGGTATTAATTCACTATTTCATTTTGTGATCTAACCCTGCTCATAGAGAAAGTTTCTCCAGTTTAAGAAGTACAGTGAATTTAAAGATGCACACACAGGGCACTGACAAGATCATGTTTTATAAAAATAACCGAGGCGAACCATGCACGCACTTTCCCGTCCCCACACACACACACACACACACTAGGCTACAGCGCACAGACCCACCCGCACCCAGGCCTTCCTGCTCACCGTGCACACTCCCTCCCCACCCAGACCCGGGCCTTCCTGCTCACCGTGCACACTCCCTCCCCACCCGCAGGCTCAACCCAAAGTCTACGTAATGTCAACACCGTATGGGTATCTTTTCAATTTAATGAGAGGCGACAAACAATGGGCCACACGAGATTCTTTCGGAGGCAACTTGCAGATTCTAATTTCCGTGGGAACTGACCAGGTTAGAAGCTGCCAGGCGGTGACAGCCACCGACGCTGGTGTGTAATGACGATGGCAGAGTGGCTGCCAAACCAGGGCCAAGCCTGTGTTACAGGACTCACCAGCGAAGGTCAGAGGAGCCTTTCTACTTCTGCCACACGGAGGCAACTTGCTTGTGTCATCCTTGTTCTTAGAAGTTTTAAAATATTAACCAAATAAAGTGTAATTTAAGCATAATAAAGTTTCTGTTTGCCTTGTCATAACATAAACTACCCATCTGCCCTGAAATCTTGAATGTACAACCTTTCAGTGCAAGGAGGAGGGGGCAGTGAGCACATGCCCAGGGCAGGGGGGCCTGGGGACACGGGGACGGTGACGGGCACAAGTGCGTGGACAAGTGCATGTCCTTGCGCAGAAAGGACATGCGGGCCGGACGTTGGCTGTAAAGAGGGCCTATTAAGATCTACCATCGCCCATTAGAAACCCTTAAACTGTGACATAAATACTCATCATTACTACAAACAGTAAAAAAACTTAAGTTAACAGATACTAAATGACTCCGTTGGCCTTTTCTATATATGAAATGCCCACCGTACACATATATATGACTTGCTTTTCAATGTGGAAAATCTTATTTTTGAAAGAACTCCTTTGAAAAAAGAATCACACAAACATAAAAAGAAATGATGGGTTCCAGATTCCTCCCTAACACAATAAAGAGAAAAACAGCAGCAACAAAACAAATAATAAACTAGGCCACCCCAACAATGAAAATTAAGCTGGTTCGGAGAAAGCCCGGAAGAGGCCTCGTTGCCATACCTCTCCCAGCACAAACAAAGACCGCGGCGTTGGCAAAACCGAGCGGCCCAGGGTGACGCAGCGCGCAGGGCCAGGCCCCGGAGACCGCCCCCACTTACCGATGCTCTAACACAAGCAATTAGGTTGTCCAAACCGGGCTCATTAACACAGCTACTCTTGTGCGGGACATGCCGTAATTAGGACCAAGCAGCTGCAGAATTTAATGTGAAATGGGATGCTTTGTACATCAGGGTACCAGTCTTTGAAGGCAAAGAACAGAAAGCGAACTGAGGCTCCCTCACTTACCGAAAAGCCCTGGACCAGTCGCACAGCCTCTCCCGGCTCAGCCCTGACGGCGCACGGCCTCCACGCGCGTGAGCCATCCGCGGGCGGGGGGACACGGGGAGCAGCTTCTATGCAGGTGCTTTCCAGGACGTGAGCCACAGCACACACGTAAGGGGCTGGCAGGACCGTGCAAGAAGACTGCCGTGGATCCCCTAGAAGGGGCCCAGGCCAGCACCGCAGGACACTGCCCGAAGTGCGTGATCAGCAGGAAGCCGGCACACCCGCCACCAGCGCACAGCGCCCTGCCGAGGCTACCGGCCAGCCTCTCCACCCACACGCACCTCAAGCCCGGCGGTCTCTTCTGAATGGAGGCAGCGTAGGACATCTGTCCTAGAGTGAGCGGTCTCCCACGGGAGGTCACTGCAACTATCCGGTACTCACGACAACACAGGGCAGAACCCAGCAGTCACGGGGAGGGTCGAGCAGACCGACGGTAATGGGTCATTTATTTACGTCTTGCTTATACGGATCTCGACCAGGTCTAAACAATTACTGTCAGAGCGAAATGCTGCATGTGAGTTTTCCTACCGTCCTGTGAAGACAAGCCTAAGAAGGCAAGAAGTCAAAGCTTTAGAGGGGAGCGTGCTTTAATATCAGCTGGGGTTTAATAAGTGACAGCTCTAGCGTATACGTGCCAGAATATTAAATTCTGTAAAAAAATCAGCTGGCGTCAGGATGCATAATGGGAATGACCCGTACGTAAAACAATGCTGTTTTACAATACAGACAAATATCTATCTGCTCATTTTAGGAGAGGGAGGGAGGGAGAGAGGAAAAAGGCATAAAGGAGCTTGGCTAAGGGAAAATTAAATATTTTGTACCACCATCACGTTTTTCTCCTTCCAAATGAAAGGGAAACCACTTTTCTCGATATATCAGAGATCTTTAATATCACACACCAATCAGATGCCATAATTTAAAAAAATTATAAAATATGCCCCCCAAACACTTAGGGGATCTATTGGTTCTATGTTACAAAATGTCAAAACCAACCAAAAACTGCTTCTACGTCATGCTGAGTTTGAAAAAGAGAACTGCACTCTGACCCAAATCCCCACGCTCATCATATACCCTTTGTACAATCACTGTCCTCAAAACAAACCAGGCCATAAACAAGGGCACTCAGTGTAGGCTGAGAAATCTAAGTGTGTTTGGAGAGAGAGGAGTGCATCATTTCCAAAATCCGACCTCAAGGAACTAAAACCCCGAATGCTCCCTCAGGGCCGTGAGGAGGCAGAGCCCACTCTCCTCCTCCCGAGACGGCGCCCTCGAACCACCTGCACACGTGGCTCTTCACGACCTTCGCGACCTTTCAGCACGGCTTGGTCGAGGGGAAGGATTCATTGCTGTCGCTAAGTTACAATCATTTCAGGCTGTCCCTGAATATCTAGGTCGAAACATCCCCTCACCACCACCACCCGCCCTTCCCTGCCCAGAGACTCAACTGAAGCGGCAGGAAAGACGCGCTCGGGGCAAGAGGTTCTCCACGCAGCTGGTTCCTTGGGAGAGAGGAGCTTCTCCTGAATAAAAATCATAGCACCACACAATGTCTGCAGAGAGTGAACTTTACTTTTCTGTAATCCTGGCCTTCATGAATCCCGGCCAGGAGAACAAGTGACCAGGGACTTTTCAAAAATTTCATGCCAAACACAGACATCGGCGTTGTAATGTTAAAACTACAAAAGTCTGAAGTGACTCTCGCAGACATGGCCGGCGGCGGCGATCAGAGCTGCACAGAACTGGACAGACGGAGAGACACGGCAGGTGGCGGGACACACGCAGCCTCGATCCCCTGGTCCGGCCTGTGGGGTCCCGAGCTCCCTGCAGGGCTCTTCTGGGAATCCAGACAGACCGACAGACGGGTAAGCAGGCCCACGTGACCCCCGGCAGCCCAGATGCAGGAGAACCGGGGACTATGTGATTTCTCAGGTGAATCTTATCTACAGGAATCCCCTCGTGGAGGCCGGGCATTCTGCTCCACGAGCCACACGGACTCAGCTAGGAGCAGGAGCAACGATGACCCAGGACCACCGAGAGCAGGTGACAGAAGGCAGGTCCTTCACACCTGCCCTCCGCCCTCGGGGAAGGGGCAAGCTTCCATCTCTGGGCGCTGGCCCTCCACCTCGCCGAGGCAGGGGCCCCCCAACCCCGTACCATCCCCTTCTCGACCCTGAACCAGAGGCTCGGCCTGGGCAAGGCTGCTGCTCGGGTGAGGGCATCCACCCCCTCCCGGCCTCCAGAGACCCCCGGGGCTGACAGAGACCCTGCGTCCTGGACTACTTCCCAAGAGCCATGTGAGAACTACACCCCAGAGAGAAAAGTAGACATTCTGTTTCTCCATTAATTTCACAATTTGTCTTCAGTTTCAGGATACTAAGAACTCCGAGTTAAAGAAGCAAAGACTACAGTCTCTAGCATCTTGAAAAATAAACCCGGGGAGCCAGTCGACCAGTAAGCCTGGCGGGCGGGGGCAGGGGCAAGGGGGGGATTGGCTGGTGTAAGAGCCAGGCCTGCGTCCTTTCAGGGATAAGGTAAATGTTACATAGAAACTACATGCTCTTTCTCGCTCTTTCTATAATGCAAAGATACGAAAAGCACATAAATAAAAGGGAGTCCTAAGGCGTAAAGGAAGCCAGACAAGTCCACAGAGAAATCTGAATGACCGGACTCTGTGAGTGAGCGGGGAGCCTGCTGCCGGCCCTCCGAGCAGCCTTCCCCAGGGGACTGGGCAGGACCCACATCACTGTGGCTTTAATGACAAAACGGTTGAGGCTCTGGGCTCCTGGTCCCAAGACAGGTGTCCCATCCGGGCCTGATGCCTCTGGTCAAGCTCCGTAATTTTTCTGAGCCTTGATTTCTTTAACTCTAAACCTTATGAGGTTTCTTTTTTCCTTAAGGATTAAAATGGATTGTTACTGTTCATGGTTTCTAAATACTGAGCACAGTCCCCACTCGGTCAGCAATGACTTTTTTCACTAACAATTACAGAGTTCATGACTTCATAGAAAGATGTATCCTATAAGTCTCCTACAAAATATGCAGAGTAAATCCTAATTTTATTTTTAAAACTGATCTTCATAGAAATAGAAATATTTTAAAGACAAAATCACAATGGTCACAGAAACTGTAGTATCATGGGTATCATTTCCTTTTCTGACTCTGTACAGTACAAATATTTAATAGCAATGTATTATTTCTAAAATAAGGAGTAACAAAATGTATTGAAAATCTCCTAAGCCTGTGAAAACTCAGGTGCTTTGTCAAATCGCAGCAAGAGAAACCTCTGAGAGGAAGGATACAGTAACACTGTTTGGAAAGGGCCTACCCTCTCCCCTCGCGGGCTCCAGCTCGCTCCCGGGACGGGGCAGCCCGGCACCTGGACATCCCCTAGTGCGAACCAACTCTTACGATTATTACGTATGAGCTCATTTACTGATGGACAGTTCATGTCCGCGATAAACGCACACGGGAAGCAATCACTGTGGAGAATCAGCTCATCCACAGGATAAAATTCCGAAAATCTCCAGCACAGGCCGGCAAAGCAGGGCCACAGAGGAACTATTTCGGGCCTGGCGGGGCGGCCCCGTGACAAGCACGGACTGTGCGGACCCGCGGACCTCCATCTGCTGTAGCCCCACAGGGTCTGGGCTGCCTGCTCCGGGGGGCCACCCCTCCGCCCCGAACTCCATGTCCCTCCGCGCACGGCTCTTCACAGGAGAACATTCCAGGTGCCGTAAGCAGGGGTGCACACGGGCCAGCACGGGCTCCAGCACGGATGGAGATGGCAGGGGGGAGAGGCGCACGGGCTGAGAAGCAGGGAGGGCGGGTCACTGTGCAGAGAAGGGGGCTGCGAGCTGAGAACGGGACCGGCTCACGTGGAAAAGGGAAGAAAATGCGAGGTTTGGAAAGGGACCCAATCTATGAAATGTCCAAAAAATGGTCAAAGTGTGGAATTTCTCCAATTCCATCTGAAAACTCATCTGGGCATTTAGACGAAGAGCATACACTGTCAGGTCTGGGGAGGTCCAAGATACAGGCGTGTGATTCCTGCCTGCACTGGCAGAACCCTGTCCTCGTTGGGGTCCAGCCCGGCAAGGCCGGGATGACTGGCGGCTCAGGGGTCTGCTCTGCCCCCGCGGAGGTCAGCCAGACGGGGCACGGCCTAGGAGTGACTCCCCACGACTCCCTGCAGACATCGGGACCCTCTGCGGGGAGCCCTGTCCCTTCAGGCTCGGGGACTCGCCTTCCCCCAGACCTTCCCGACCCCTCTGGACCAGAGACCAGCCCTCCCTCCCACCACCTCCCCCACATCTTCGTCCCTCCCCCTCTGGCTTCCCAGCCCGCCACTTGGCATCATCACAATCATGTTCATGACTGTCTCCGCCCCGTGGAACCCCGTGCTTCTCTGGGACGGCGTCCTGCCTGGTGCACGGCTGTTCTGGGGGCGGGTGATCACTGATGAATTGAGCAACAAAGAAACAATTCCTAAATTGTGGTACTGGCTCTCAGCCATGAGTCTTAATGTGGGACTGGTGTTGGTTTTTTGTTTTTTTTTTTTTGGCCCAAACTTGACTCTTTCGGTGCATTCTCCCCAAAGCCTAACAGCAAATATTTTAGGCTGTTTTTAAAGACAGGCTGGAATTAAGAATGAGCAGCTACGGTGGAGAAGAAGTGCCGAATGTGTACGTGTGACCCATCGTGTGCAGAAATCAGCGTGGGCGATGCCACACCCTGTGCACACAAGGTCCTATCACGCGCGTGCCACACAGGATTCCCCGTGGACCCTGAGTCTTCTGAACACGCAGGCCGCTGAGCACCACCTCGGCACGGAGGGGACCCCGGATTCACGCCGCGCGGCCCCGCGCCCTGGGAAGGGGACACGGCTGCGGGTGGGGAGCACTCACCGTCCTGAAAGACCCGCTCCACGTTCAGCCCGTAGGTGGCGCACGTCTCGTAGTAGGTACAGCGCTTCAGGTCGCTGGAGAGCTTCCGCGCCCTGGCGTCGTCGATGACCCGCGGGTTAGTGGAACTTATGGCATCTGGAACAGACAGCGACACGGTGACCGTAAGCAGCCCCGCTCACTTCCCGCCACTTCGAGTCTCCAAGGAGCTCAAAACCTGCACCCTGTTCTTGGGGACGTAACGTGTTCAAGAACCGGGAGTTTTTAAGAATGTAGTTTACCCTCCGGGAAATGATCTCAAGCATTCAGCATAGTCCTCATTTGTAAACACGTGTTTCAGAGGATCCTGCTTCTGAAACGGAGAGAAACAGATGCCCGGAAAGAAGGAGTTCAGAGTTAAACGTGGCTCCAGAGGAGAATACTTTAAGAAGGAGAAAACACCCATGCTCGCTGCTGGCAGGTGACGTCTGGGGCACACAAGCACCCCACTCGCAGCCTTCCAGCAGCGATCCTCCGCAGGTGTAAGCGCACACCCGTCCAGTCCGTGCCCCCACAGCCGCCCTCGGGCATCTGGTCCTGTTCCGGGCACAGGGATGCCCCAGTGAGCAGGACAGAACTCAGCACTCCCACCGAGCGGCTGCCGGGCTGGCCGGGGAGGGAGGCAGAGAACAAGACAGAGACATGGACAGCTGGGGACACAGTGTGGCCGCGAGAGCCGAGTCAGGCAGGCAGGATGCTCGGCGGTCAGTGGGCTCAGCACGGATGCTCAGGGCAGCCCCACCCGCAGGACGGAGGTAAAGGCCAACCAGCCACTACCCGGGGGGGTGGGGGGGTGGACAGCGCCTGGGGCAGGGGGTGACCAAGCACCGGGTGTGTTTACGGGAGACCGAGGCAGGAGTGGAAGTGAGGGGGCTGGCGGATGGCCCAAGCACTGAGGTCCTAACAGAGCCAGTCCTGGGGGCACCCACTTCCCGCAGGATCTGCATACAGATGGGGACGTTTGTGCAGCAAACAGATGTGGGGCACCTTCCACCCCTAAACAAAGAAAAACCAGCCTTCTTTAGCTCAGTGTCCAAGACGCCTCGACCCCATCCCACACGCATTCTCGTGCCTGGCACACACCAAGAGAAGGGCCAAGATGTTAGGAGCGAGGTGTGAGGCAACAGTCACTTTTCAGGGACTGTTTTCCACCCTGACGTTTCCTCCGTGGGCTCGAGGCTCCTGCGCCACGGAAAACGCCAACAGCGTTTGAAACGAAGACCCACGGACCCAGTTTTCTCTGCTAGTCAGAGGAAGAGCAACTGCACGACAGAAGTCATGGAGATAGCAACAACCTCTTCAGTTGTGTTTATTTTGGGGCTCAGGACGTGCATGCGACATTTAACTTTGTAAGTATAAAAAAGTGGCATCTTGAGGGAATAATGTATTCATTTTCCCCCCTTCCTCTTGCTTCCTGTTTTATTTTTAGCTCACGGAATAGGCCTGACCCGACAGTTTCCCGTAGAGAAATCAAGACTAACTCCGATTCAGGCCTCTTTCTCTGACAGTGGCCTGTGCCACCTCAATAGATGTTCTAGAACATTCCCTGGCAAGCTCCCCCACAGGGATTTCTTCAAAGAACACCTTGTCCTGTCTTCTTGTCTTCTAGACCAACAAATCTGACTTTCACAACACTTAAGGAAAAGTATTTTTTAAAGGTGCACATGTTTTAAGAAAACGGTAGGAAAAAAGGTCAAAATCTGTAATTTTCCAACGCTCTGGTGTAATGTGGAAAACATATGCCACAGCGTCAATCCAGCTTATCCTGACCTGGGGTCCCCAGCAGTCCCGCAGCCCCCCTTCCTGAGCGGGCAGCCCGCCCTGCTGTCCCGTCTGGACTCCCCAGGGGCAGCAACGCGTGTCCTCCGTGGCCGTGTTGTACCCGCACCACGCATCAGCCACGCCGGCCCCGTCTCTCATCCCACCTGTAACT
>CM052883.1:169076565-169096890 GCA_028534135.1 Potos flavus | reverse complement strand
ACCACTCGTAAGGTTGGGACCTAGTGAACGGAAGGCTCTGGAAGCTCAGCCTCCCAGAGTCGCACGTGGTTGCAACAGCAGAATCAAGAGCAGGTCCATCCGTCACCTAAGACCCTCTTCTTTCCACATGAAAATGAAAAATAATATTAATCCTATTTACTTTCTCTGCGAAGCCACAGTTCCTAGGTAAGTTTTTACTGGCCTACACATCAGCTCTGATATATTTGGGGGAGTTTTTTTGTGGGGTAAGCTCTGAATTCACATGTGATGGAAAAGTGATTCAGTTATAAGTGAAAATTCTACGTGATAAAATTTAAACAAACGTGAAATGCAAACGATAACAGCAGAATTAAATGAGATCAGGATCTTGTTAAGAATCAATCCCGGGACAGGCCTGACGCCCCTGCAAAGGGCCCAGGACCCAGGACGACAGGGACTTCTCCTTTCCCCTTTCTCTACCTCGAGGTATGTTTTCCCTTTCCCTTCCGAGAAGTGCAGTGAAGCTTCCCCACGAGCTCGAGCACCCGGAGAGCTCTCGTGGTGCCCCGGGACTGGAGCAAGGCTGTGTGAGCCCCCGTGCAGAGAGGAGCAAGCCACGCCCCACCCTCCCGGGGGCGTGGTCGGGCTGCCCCAGCACCGAGCAGGTGGTGAGCGCTCCGGAACCAGCCCTGACCCAGCCCAATGGCTGCTCCCACCAACTGCCACACACAAAAAGCCAGTGAACTGGCAGTTTTTCCACAAACCTAAGAGGACACTAGTAGCCACAAAGAAGTCTTACGATCTTGTTCATGAAGCTGTTCTGTTAGGTGAGGTACTTGAACTATTCTGGAACAATGAAAACAAAGATCAGGCTTCCCCATGCCTGAGAAGGGTAACTGGAAAACAGGGATGTCCCCCTTGGATATTCAAGCACATTCTGCCTAATTTTATACAAAATCCTGTCCCTAATTTCCAAAGGCTCCATGCTGATATCCCCCCCGCTAGAAATCTTTAACTAGGGTACGCTTCTGGGCTAAAGAAGGCTCCTGAACAAAGTACAGCTGGAAAGACGGACTGGTCCTCAGTGAACTCAGTCGACACGGTCTCGCGGCCAGAGGCCAAGACAGACCTCCGGGGGTCCTGGTTCCATCCCCGGGCTGGGGCCCCTCCACCACGTCCAGCCCTGGCCAAGATGGCATGGCAGCAGGGTCCTCCGTGAAGACGGGACTCCTAAGAGCATGCTCCCCAGGGTCATCTCGAGATGACAGGAGGGGACCCACTCCGGGCAGGCGTTTGCGCACTGCTGTCTGGATTCACGTCGTAATATGTGCTTGGCTGGTAAACTATCACATAAGTAAAGTAATAAACTGGAGATTGAGTAAACCAAGGAAAGGTTTTCCACATCTAAGCTCCTTGATTTCCAGGACGCCCAGCCTTGAGGGCACTTCCAAGGAAAGCACACCGCGCCACACACCGGTTTTCAGCAGGGCTAACTTGCAGCAAGAAGCCGGCAAGCAGCATGGCGGCCCCCGTCGGATTTCCAGACTTCAGACCAGCAACTTTCTCAATCATCCTGCTGCTCTAGGGAATAAACCGCTGACAGGGAATGGGAGAGGACTATGGACATTTCCAGATGTCACATCAACAGTCGGCAAATCAGTGCGAATTCTGTTGTTCCTTCCATCTTAGAAACACAAAGTGAAAACCAGCCACATGGACCTAAATTCCCTCTAGGATTGTGTCTGAAGGAGCAACAGAATCAGTTTATTAGAGAAAACGTGTTCGTGGGGCCTCTAGTCACCTTTCTTACACACACCTGACTGATTTCCAGAGCCACCTTTTGAACCAGAACCTCAACGAGGGAGCAAAGGTGAGAGGCTGCTTACCGTTTTTGGCTTGTAGTACTCACCTGCGCCTCTGGGGGGCCCCCTTCATCTCTAATCAGCAGCAGGTAGCTCTGTCCATCAACCACGATCTCTTTCTTGAACCTGCCACCTGCCATACACAAACATCTCGTTACAGAGGAAAGACAGGGTGTGAGGAGGGCAAACAGACGTGGGCTTCGCTTGTGGAAAAATACACCCTAGGCTGTCACCCAGGGGGGAACTCTCAGGATTTAGGACCAGCAACCACTGGATTTTAAAAGCAGTACTGAACTCAGATTTTAAGTATTTGTCTCTAAGGACCCGTGTTCACTTCCGGTTAGTGCCACAGTCTCCCAGGCAATGCCAGGTCACCCGTGGCTGAGGAGGGAAGCATCTGATGGTAGGCTTTCTTTGTAAATTCGGGAATTCGCTCTCCCTGGGAACACGCTGATGCAGAGTTCAGAAACAGCACTGGAATTAGCATTCTCTTGGGTTCGCAAAACTGAAACGAATTTTTCATGTTCGACAGGTGCCTAATCTACAGCAATTTGATAAATTCAAGGGCTGAGAACCTGTATTCTCCTCAAGAGAAACCCAGTTTTTGAAAGGAAAACACAGAACATCATGGGAATGGTGTTTCCGTACTCGAGGGGCACGAGTACGGGGAGGACGCTCGACGAGCACACACGTGTTAGACAGAACTACGGATGGCCTCTCGCACAGGTCGAGACAGAGCGGGGCAGCTGGCTGGCGAGGGGGGGTTAGAGAGCACGCCGTGTTAGCGAGAAACCACCAGGGACCCTGCCGGGATGCTGTGTGCGTGTGTGTGCACGCGGGAAGGGGGGCTGGCTCTCTTCATCTCGGTCCCGCACATCCCCAGCTGGGGAGGGACACACAACTGTCCTGTGCATCTCCTCCTGGCACCCAGGGCCACCCTGCCAGGCCTCTCCTGGACGTGGGAAGGACGTCCACTTCTGGGTCCCTCGGCCACCTCCAGAGACAAAGCACTTTCGAGATCGGGGCTCTGAGTCCTCACCAGGACTCTGAACTGTTTCTGAGAAAGGAATGCATCAGCACCTGCTCTCATTCTGTCCTTGGCACGGACGCCCTTCCAGGACCACCACCTCAGCCCCGGACGACCGCGCCCCGGAGAACCACGCGGGCAGAGCGTCTCCCCCGGCCCCGCCCCGGAGGACGCGAGTGGGCCCTCTGCCTTCCAGGGCCTCCCCGACGGCCCCAGACCAGCGGCTGCTGCGTGCACGGTGGCAAGGCCGGCGGGGGAGGAACCTTTCGCGGCGGGCCCGCGTCTGCACACACGCAGATGCACGCTCCCGCTCTCCTCTCCTTCCCGGGCCCGCAAAACACACGCGCTCTTATCTGGTGTTCAGTCTGCTCAGTAACAAAAACCAAAGACGACTCTCCAAGGCTCCAACAGAACAGACCGACGCTCCTTCTGCTCCCCTGCACGGCCACCACCGAAGACCGCGGGCAGAGGACGGAGACCGGCGTGTTTGCTCGCTGGATCCGGACAAGCCGGGCCCACCTCCTGCACTTGCAGGAAGGCGGGCAGACGACCTATGGTCCCCGAATCACAGACCCCGTGTAGGGAGAAGAGGACAGCACCCTTTCCCTGCCGGGCTGCTGTGATTCTAAAACGAGCTAGGAAACCTCGGGCGCCCAGCAGAGCCCCCCCGGCCCCCACGGGGACGCAGCCACAAGATGCCGAGGCTGGGCTGGCTCTCTGTGCGGATCCCGGGGCCGCCACACGCCACCGCGGGGACTTTACCTCTCTCTACCTCAGTGTCCCCCGCTATAATATGGGGCCGCCGCCCCACCCAAAGGGCAGCACCGCTCGCAAGGATTACTAGTGCTATTCAAGATTTCCGCCTAGAGTTATCTCTTGGTTTTATAAAAAATACACTTAACATATAAGCCTACTTATAATAGAAAAAAATATACATCAATAGCAACAGCAATCAGGATCACTTCTGTATTTTTTAAATCCTTTAAAAATGAGATGCTGGAAAGCTGCTATCTCTTGGCGAGAATGAATCAAATTCAACTTCTCATGAAAAACTAATGTCAGATGGGAAATCTATACTTTGGGAAAAATCTTTCCCTTCACATCTTGTTCATAGAGTCACACTGATGGGTCACACTGAGGGGGACGAGGGAAAAGCCACAAGAATGTGAGCTCGCGAATCTTCCCTCTGATTCCCGGTGGGTTGATCGCGGCACCTGAGTGAGGGTGCCGGCCACTATGGAGAAGCCGAGGGAGCAGAGCACCTCAGATCACGTCTGGCGAGAGCAGATGTGATGCGGAATTTAAAGCTCTCACATCACAGGAAATACTTGTGCTCCGAGGGATTTCCAGGCTGTTCACGTGTCACATTGGCTGGGCCCTCCGGTGGCAGGGACCGGTCTGGGCAGCAGCTCACCAATGTCCTTTCAGCAACACAGTCCTGCCTGTGCTCGGGAGAACCGCGGCAAGGGCTGAGCTCTGGGGCCCTCGGGAGGGTGCGGGAGCCCTGCTGTTTTGGCAGGTATTTAAAAAACCCCAGTAATCGTGGAGTGCTCCCCAATCTGTTAAGTTGTTCACTATCACATCCTAAAAGAGCAACGTCAATTTCATGCAGTGTCCCACCATTACCTCTGTTACGGGCGGAACTGTGTCCCCCCACCCCAAATTTATATGCTGAGGTCCTCACACCCAATACATCAGAAAAGGATCTTGTGTGCAAATAAATTCACTGCAGATGGGATTAGTTAAGATGAGCTCATACGAGGGTAGGATGGGCCCCTTATCGAGGGACTGGAGTCCTTGGACAAGGGAAACGTTGGTGAAGATGGATGCAGGAGCTTTACAAGACAAGAAACACCAACGACGCCCCCAAACCACGAGAAGCCTGGAGACAGGCCTGGAACAGATCCTCCCCACAGGCTCAGGGGGAATCAACCCCGCCCACACCGTGACCTCGGACTTCTGGCCTATGGTGGGAGAATCAATCTGCGTTGTTTGGAGCGCCCCCGGTTGGAGGCTCTCGGTTACAGCAGCCTGAGCAAACGAGTACAACCTCTGGCACCGTCTCTGTCCTCACGATCCTCCTCGAGTGAGCTCACACGCACACACACGCACACGCGCTCTCTTTCTCCGCCTAGCTCATCCCCAGAACATTTCACAACCCCCTTTACTCTCTCCATCCCGACTGTCTGTATCTGTTGAAATCATCCAGCCTTCTCAGCGAGGTTCCTGCAGGAGTTTCCTCCCTGCCTCACGCCCGCCCTCGGCCACAGGCCCGCCCCCACAGCAGTCCACAATCTGCAGGGTCCACACCACACCACATCCCGACCCAGAGTCCCCGCCCTTCTTCGTCGCCCTGGGACCCCGGGGCCCCGCCGGCTGGCCCAGCAGCTCCCTGATGCGGCAGCATCGGAGGGCACACAGGCCTGCCCTGGACACACGGGACACACACACCCGATTCCTCACCAGTCCGGGTGGCCTCCAAGCAGGAGGCGAGCAGTGGAGCCTGGCCCTGGGGCCGCCCGAGCTCCCAAACCAGCAGCATTCCTCCCGACCTCTCCCTCTCCAGGCAGCAAGAGCCCCGCGGGCAGGCGTCAGCACCCAGCTCGCCAGGAACAGGATGGCATAGGGCTGAGCATCTCCGCCTCGCGTGTCCTACCCACAGGCCTTGTGGGACGAATTTCACCCCCATTCTTTCACTTTCCTCCTTTCCAGCGTGTTTGTGGAGTCCTGTTCGCAAGTTAGGCTTCCAGATGGTTCAATCACAGCATTCAAGTCAAGGAAGGTTTGCAAGGACCTCTCTTCTTACTCCTCTATAATCTCCAGCTTTGTAACCTCAGCAAAAAATCCAGACCTAATTTACATCACCTCTAAAAGGAGGGGTGATCCTTCCTCCCACCTCTATAAAGGCCCCTGCCAATTTTAAAATCACTTTACGTTTCCCCTCAAGGTATATAATTGGCATGTCTTTTCAATATCTTACAATTACAAATATTAGACACCTGTAACAGGCTTATGTGGTTTTTCTGGTACTATACATACAATGGGAAAAAAATTAAATACTCCCATCTGCCATGAGCCCAAAGATTTAATAATTAGATAAAATTTGGCCAGGTGCTGAAGCAGCCAGGGTGTGAGAAGAAAGAACGTGACCACGTTATATATAAATAAACTCCTACTGACCGCCAGCAGGCTCCACTGGAATGGGGCCGCTGGGTACGGAAGAAACGTGGCCTGGCACGTAAATAAAATTAGACTTTAAAACTCATTTCCTGCAGTTTAGAAACGCAAAGGGGAGAGGCAGGAGGGCAGCCTGCGACCCCCCGTGCCGGCCGGCTTCAGCGGGGGCCGCGGCTCGTTACTTCAGGGCGAGCACCCGGCCCATCCAGAGCCTTAGGACTTTGCCCACCCGAGATTTAAGAGGACACCGCCAAACTCTGCATCCAACTGCAAGTTTTCATGTAGGGTTTTTTGATGCCTGTTTTATAATCCAATTTCCAATGATTTTCCTGCAGGTCTGTTCTCCCCGACTTCATGTTCCCACACGGTGCCCAGCCTTCCCCGCGGCCCACGCTGTACATTTGTTACGTGAATAGTGTTCGGCCTTCTCTGTCAACTGTTATTACATAATATTAAATTACTTCTGGGATGATTTCACTTTTAGAGAGTGTCCCAAACCTGACCTCGTCCTGGAAACCGTCAGCACGGGCTGGCCCAGCACACCTGCGTACAGGGCTGCGGTGGGCGCGGCAGGCAGGGGCGTGCCGACCGCGGGGCCATGGGGCCCACGCGCGGTTGCAGGCCCGCCGGCTAGGTCCCAGCACCAGGGCCCCGAACCCGGGATGACATCCCTGTGGGAACAGAAAACAGACGTCCCTCTCTGCTTATGTCAGTTCCTCCCAAAGACGCGGTGAGGCCAGCTGAGGGGACCGGCACCACACTCAGCAGACAGACAGACAGACAGACGGGTCGCTCTGCTGCCTGAACTCAGCCTCACATGCAACTTCTAGTTCAGCCAAAAGCAGGTTTTCCGGCTTCCCAGAAAACTCCCCCATTGACCTTTGTGTGCCCTTGAGCTTGCATTCTGAAGGGAGTCGAGGTCTTCATTTCTCCCCCAAAACGGTAAGAGGAGGACCTGGGTGCGCCCGTCGAGGACAGGGACGCTGACGTGCAGGTGTTGTGGACGGCACGCCAGGAAGCACACAGGCAGGTCTGGCTTCTGAAGATCTTCCAGAAAGGCTGGAGGACGTCTCTGACCATCCGACCGGAATGAGACACTCTAAGGTGCCGAGGTTACTACCCCGAGTCCCGGGCTCGTTCCTGGGAACGAGTCCTGAAGTCGCGATGCTGGGTTAAGTAGAACAAGTGCGTTCCCTCCTGGTCGTAGCTGACGCTCGGCGGGACGGACCCGCCGTGGACGGCGGCCCCCATACCGAGGGGTAAGCGCTCATCTGTGTTGTCATTCTGCTTTAAGGGGGAAGAAAAAGCAAACTAAATTTCCCTTTAAAAAAAGCTTTCTTGAGAGTGAGCACTGCGACGGATGCTTGACATTTCTATCATTTTGGCGAACTGGACCGAAAGCTCCTACTGTATCATCAACGTTTCTCTGAGCGAGAGAAGGCCAGGCCAGTAACAGACCTAGAACACTCGAGAGTGCCCAGAGCGCTGTTCTTCCCACATGCTCTCCGCTGCTGCTCACCACGCCCGGAGAGGCGAACACTGTCCCCGACACCCTACCTCCTGGGGAGGGAGAAGAGGTCTGGCGCCGACCGAGACCCCCACGCCGGCGCGCCGCAGGAAGGACCCAAACCCAGAGGTGCCACGGATCCCTGCCCTCCTCTCTCCTGCGGGGGACTCTGCAGGGCAGGTCCACGGGACGCCGCCCCGTCCACGGATGAGCCTCGCAGCCTTCGGGGAAGTTCCCAGCACCCACGGGGCCAACCGGGAACACAGGCGGACAGCCTCTTCCTTGCTCTGCTCACAGCTCCACAATCACCACTAAAAAGAAACCTATTTATCATTCTGTTTCCCTTTCCATTCCCATTTTCATCTTTACTTTTTCATGCTTTGGCAAAGGATGGAAATTATTTTTGAGTTTCAATTTGCATTTACATATTATTTCCTTTTTCTATGAGGGGGGAGGGGCATCATCCTAGCAGCTGATGAAGTGGTGGCTGGGCCCGGGGCTTCCCGTGGGGGCAAGCTGGCCTCAGGACCCGGCAGCGATCACGAGCCGTGGCTCAGGCAAGGACACACATCAGGGACTGGGCCTCCTACGCTCCCCACACAGACACTGTCGGCCCTGAGAACCTTTCTAACATTTGCCTAAAATGTTCTTTTCCATATAGCCCCGAGATAAAACGGAGTATCTGCAAATGTTATTGTTTCCTAATTATTTAAGACAAGTGGAATGAGAGGGATACATTGAAATAAACTATGAATTCCTTTCTCCCTAGGAGAATATAAAAAAATTAATTGCGAATGTGCCAGAAACTTCTGAATTTTGCCCTTTTAAGTCTGACGAAAATACCGAAGTCAGTAACTTATTAATGAGGTTTTGGGAGAAGTTTTGTATTGTGACATTTAAAAGGAATTTTGGACCGCATATTATTTTTTTCACTGGGAAAAAAAAATCTCATCGGTAATGTATTAGTTTACAAAATTTAACAGAGTCAGATTTCATCTCTGCCAATTTTTTTTTTAAACTTACATTGTTTAAAACAAACAAACAAACAAACAAACAGTAACAACCGTGAGACGGTGTCGGCAAAGCGGAGTAACTTGCGGCGACGGCAAAGTGCTCCCGCGGGTGAAGCGCTTGGGGTTACGACCCGGGTGAGATGAGGGTTCAACATGCTATTTCCTCGAGCAGCCCGAGGACTCTAATGAGTTCACTTCACCCAGATCTAAGTAAAATAACAAAGGAAGATCGGGAAAGAAGTCAAAGTTCCAGGTTAAGGTGGCAGATTTGAACTTCACTATAATTGAATTTCCTTTCCCTTATTCCTAATAAAACAAAGGGGGGAAAGTAAACAGCAGGAGGAAGAAAATTCATCATCCGCTGAGAAAAGGAATGAAGCTTCGTAGACTAAATCCTCAAACACAGTGGCTTTCGGATAAAAAGAAAACTCCAGGACCGGACGGGGGCCCTCGTCGCACCCCCCAGGGTTAACAACGGCCCCCAAAGGGCAGAGGGAAAGATGGTAGAGGCAGCACAGCCTTATCCTCAACCCTCTGGAGGCAAAGAAAATGCCGGAATGGGGAATGGCAGTATGTATTCCAACCCCCGCCCCGTAAGTGAAGGGAATCCCATACTTGGGGGTTCGTAAATTCACAGGAAAAGTAGAGCCCCAGCCTGTGAGAAGGAGCAGATCCCTGTGGTTTGGGGCGGCTCCCTCAGGGCGGAGGACAGGGACGGGTAGGGCATGATGATGCATGTGGACTGTCGTTCTCCAGGAAAAGAACATCCAGCCCCGGGTCCTGTGGCCTAAGCACATCTCTGCGGGGAATCTGCATGCGTGACCGAGGCCTGCAGAATGGCAGTGCGAGCACAGCGGTCCAGCCCTCTGCTCCAGGACACTCCAGACCGCAGTTATCGCCTCCCGCAGGAAACCGCATGGCAGGGCAGAGACGGGAGGACTCGGGACGAGCGAGAGGAGCTTTCTCGGTGGCCGCAGCTGGTGTCAGTGGCTGACCCCGCAGGGACCCCAGAGCGGTCAAGACGGCAGCAGTCTCGGCAGAGAGAAGGTGTGGACAGAGGCCCACAGAGGAGGTACGCTGCGGAGAAACGGTAAGGCCACCCCGCGCTGATGCTGTGGGAGGAGCAAGAAGGGAGACAGGAAGGGAGCACGCAGAACACAGGAGCCAACGGAGAAGAAAACAGAACTCAAAAAGCAGAAGGAAATCCCTTACAAGCGCTTCCCTCTCTAACGCCATCTAAGAACCGGCTTTCCAAACAACAGGAATGCCAGCGATGAGAATCTCAAACAGGAGACGAAGTGGAAACCCCTAGAAAGGAGAACCAAAGCGACATTTTGAAACAAATGAGTAAAATTTGAAGAACAAGGAACAGAAGAGAAAGTGCTCCAAGCTGAGCGTCCGGCACAGAGGGACAGCTTGAAATAAACAGCTGGTGAGATCAGAAGGACGGAGACGAACCCGAAGCAGGACTGAGCGGACAGGACGACAGACCAGGCTGACACGGGAGTCAACGGGTCGCTGACAACAAACCCCCGCCCCCCCCCCCCCGAAGAACTGCAAGCCTCTTAAGAGAGAAAATACAAAGAAATTTTCCAGAAACGCAGAGAGATCTGAATCTGCAGATCAAAAGACTACACGATGTTCCAGGAAACAGTGACACAGACTCTCAACACCACTTTGAAGGAGAGAAAACAGAGGCCTGGTGGAAACTGCTCCCGCCAGCAACGGTGGGGTTTCTCCCCAGGCGGCAGGGTTTCGAAGCTACTCAAAACAACTTTCCTCCAGCGAGGCCTCGAAGCTGTTAAAGATGGTTGACTCAAGCATGTTTAAATACGGATAACTGGTTTGGGAAGCGAATCATAGGTGACAGTGAACCAAGCGTGTGATGCACTGAATGAGACCAAGGACGTGTGGATTTGGCCGTGTCGGGTGAACTCCTACATAAATGCAGAAACCCACCTTCTGGAATGTTAGCGGAGTGGCGGCTTTGAACCTGCCCTTTGAAAACCCTTGTCCTGCGAGTGTCTGCACCTGAAATCCACCCAAAATCTATCCAGACAAGCAAGCACCTTGCTACAGGACGTGTCCCATGTTCTCACGGCCGACAAGCCGGGCACATGTGTGGGGACAGCTTTCTGTGGGATGTCAGTCAGTGGGGCAACAGTAATTAGCTCACTTGCTGACTCAGGGATACAACATGGTGCGCTTAGTGCTTACCGCGACTCGGGGGCCCTGTCTGAGCGATCCCGTGGAAGGAGAGCAGCCCTGTCACTAATGCAACACGAAGTCATGAGACTCCTGCCATTCCTTTTACTTCCACACTTGCGGGTCTACTTTGTGGGAGGGTACCTTGAAACAGCAAACAGGCTAATACATACATATATATATATATATATATATATATACACACACACACACACACATATATTTTAAGTGTCTCTCGTGCAGCTCAGGCTTTCCTGACATCAAGCCAACAAAACCAAAACCGGCTAAACAGAAAGGCGGACATAACCCTCGAACCCGAGTGCCTCAGGCCGGGTGTCCGAAAGGGCTTCGGGGCCGCCTCTCCGGAGCAGCGGTGTTGCCTGTGGAGACCGCCGCGATGCCCCAGAGGCCTGCCCGGAGAACTCGGCCGCTCAAACAGAAGCTGGAAAATGAAACATCTGAGGAAGCAGCTTGTTGCTGAAGAGTCAGGATTTCGTCACATCTTTGCTTCCAAGAGCTTTGAGGACATGCAAACCAGCAGCTTAACACATAAAACCTATTGAGAGTTCTCGCCTTCAAATCGTTTTTTATAAATTAAAGATTTTATTTGTTCGCAAGAGAGAGAGAGTGCACAAGCAGGGGGAGCAGCAGAGGGAGAGGGAGCAGCAGACTCCCCGCCGAGCAGGGAGCCGGATGTGGGGCTCGATCCCAGGACCCTGAGATCATGACCTGAGCCGAAGGCAGACGCTTAACCCACTGAGCCACGCAGGCGCCCCCAAATCATCTCTTTTAACACTAAAATAAACCCAGCAACTCTGGGCAGGTGTGTATGTTGGTTTATCCAGGCCAATCTCGAATTTCCAACATCCAGTGACAGACCCAATATCACTGTCATTAAGTTTCCTGAGCTTCCCCCACTCCCCAAAAAACTGCTGTCAAATACTGTTATCCCCCAAAACTCGTCTGTAACAGAGCTACTGCAAGAATAACACACGCTCTGCGTTGGCATCAACTCCAGAAGGCAGGCAGGCAGGCGCGGAGGCCACAGAGCCCAGAGGTGCCCAGGGCACCACCCTGAAATAAGGGGAGCGCTGTCCGGAAAGAGACCTCTGCATGCAAACGACTTCCCACCCAGGCCTCTCACCGTGGGTCCCACCTCTCGGATCAGCAGCCGAGGCCTCCTCCTGGTTCCAGACACTCGGGATTTTCCTGCAATGCCGTTTTGGGAAGCTAGAACCCAAAGCCTCAAAGCTCGTTCACGCTCCTTCACAGAACTATTTTCCCCAGTAACCTGGCAGCTGTTCCAGGGCTTGACCCCCTGCGGTGGACGGCAGAGCCCCGCACTCAGGCCGTGTGATGGCCCAAGGTCCTTCCAAGCGACCGGAGCCCAGGTGATGATCTGACGAGTTGTGATTCTGGGTGGTGGTGCTTCCAAGCAGCAGTGAAAGGGAAGAGACACAGCCCCGCCTGCCCAGTGTCGACCCCGGGCCCACGCCCCCCAAGGTCGACCCCGGGCTCACGCTCACCTAGGTCGACCCCGGGGCCCACGCCCCCCAAGGTCGACCCCGGGCTCACACTCACCTAGGTCGACCTCGGGCTCATACTTCGATGGTGCCCGTGCCTCCTGGTGCCTTCATTTCCTCATGTGGAAACTCCAGTAATCACAGTGCCGGACTCAAGCGGCCAAGGTGAGCAGGCAGGAGCTGGCCCGCGTCACCTCCCCATCCTCAAACGTCACAAGCGCCTCGCAGAAATCAGCCAGTGACTGCTACGTTACAGTGACGACTTTGCGATTTCCAAATGCAAACGCACACTTAGCGGGAGAGTCTCCACCTGCAAACGCAGTGACACGGGAGCACATCCGGGAGGACACAACCAGAGAGTAAAAACACACTGCTCCCACTCCTACATGAAAACCAAGACTGCCTAATTCTCGGTCCTAATTCCACGTGCTCTGGAAGATCCAGAGACCAAGTCCAAGCAGCTCAGGAAACAGCAAGGCTTCCCCAGTGCTCCTTAAACTGCCCCACGGAGAAGACTCTCCAGGTCTCTGCCACCAGCCTCTCCACACTTACCCCGAGGTGTGCTCATCCCCAGCCAGGCTTCCGCACCAGCAAAGGCGTAGAATGTGTCTGATCTGCACTCCGCTGACACCCTCCGGCTCTTCCCAACACAGGCAGAGGGCTGCTACCGGTGAGCCTTTCTCACGTGCTTCCTGCCCATTGGGCACCGGGGGTCCCCCTAACCGTGGCCTTCTGAACCACCAAGCACGTGCTGAGCAAGCCCTGCCCCGTGCCACGCAGGGTGCCGGTGCCGGGAACAGAGGGAACGGGCCAGAACCTCTGCCCGAAAGCAGCTCGTCTGCAAGGGCAGCGGGCAGGACAAGAAGAGCCAGGCCTGGTGTCGGATGGGGCAGGGGGCTGGGCACCAAGAGCGGATGTGGACCCCGCCCCCAGAACCCACTGAGTGGATGGGGGGGCGGTCCTGAATCTGCATTCTCAAGGAAACAGTCATATAATGATGACCCCCGCTCAGTAAAATCTGATTCATAACCAAATTAGTGAGCTGTTTATTGAAAACGTTCCAGCGCCCACCGCTGTGGTTGGACTTGGACATTCCAGCATCTACTGCCGTCCCTAAAATAACCTGTGTGGTGAACTTAGTGAAATACACTTGGTCTCAGACATTTGTTGCTTTGGGGGTAAAGAATACACTCATGGCTGTTTTATTTAGTATTCTGCACATATATTTTTATTTTTACTTTTTAAAGATTTTATTTATTTACTTGACAGAGAGAAAGATCACAAGTAGGCAGAGAGGCAGGCAGAGAGAGAGGGGGAAGCAGGCTCCCTGCTGAGCAGAGAGCCCGATGCGGGTCTCGATCCCAGGACTCTGAGATCATGACCTGAGCTGAAGGCAGAGGCTTTAACCCACTGAGCCACCCAGGTGCCCCTCTGCACATTTATTTTAAGCATCAAAAAAAAGCTTTGCAAATTGGGGTGCAAGAACCTGGCTCCTCACCCAGAATACTGAAACAAGGTTTCCTTGACCAGTGACACTACCCGAGGCCTGACACGGGTGTCGGGGGCTGGGGTGTCAGAACGTGAGCGGGAGCACGTCTGCAAGCACCGAACAGAAGCTGGATGCTGGGTTATTCAGCTACCAGCACGCTAGCAAGTGGTCCCTCAGTCCCTCGTCCCTTAGATTTTTGTTCTCAACTAACGCGATCCACGTGCAAATAACTTTCCATCAAAAAACCAATCTGTCGCACACACTCTGTCTTTAAATACACGTTCCTAGAATCAAATATGGAAAAGTAACGGCTTTCGGAATTGCTCACTCACAGGGCGCCCAGGTGGCTCGGGCCAGTTCAGCATCCAGCTCTTGAGATCAGCCTCCTCACGATCTCGGCGTCACGGGATCGAGCCCCACGTTGGGCTCCACGCTGAGCGGTAGCCCTGCATGAGATTCTCTCTCGCCCTCTGCTTCTCTGCCCCAACTCGTTCTCACTCACTCTCTCAAAAAAACTAAAACAACTGCTCAGTCACTATTCCCTGAGTATAAATCAGTTATCTGCTTCACGAAATTAAAAAAGGTTGCTCGCTGTTAAGTTAGATGCAACCCTACGGAGAAACCACGAAATCCCATCCGTTTTAACGAGCTGATGTCGTCTCTACACACCGTAGCGCAGGCTCTGCAAACTGCCACTAAAGGGCCGGGTAATGAACAGTTTAGGCACCGTGGGCCGTACTCTTCTTTCCCGCCAGGTGCCTGTTGGTTGGTTGATTTACTGTTAGAAACGTTTAAAAACATAGTGACTCTTCAGCTGACGGGCAGTCACAGCCCGAGCGGGGCGGGCGCTGCCAGACCCAATCTCCCCTTTGACATTTCTCATGCCGATGCCTGGATGCCTGCCCATTCCGGTTCTGATGGCTGTTTTCCACCTTCCCTCTGGAGACTTGCTGTAACTGTTCCAGTCCTGGGGAAACAGTGTATTTACTTTACTGGAAGGAATCCAGGTTTTGTCTCCAGGCCTCTGTCCCCATCCTAGGAGCTTTGGTCCGAGAGCACACCTGAGGTGAGCACAGAGCGTGAGCCGGACAGCACCGAGCCCGCAGAGTGCTGGCAGGAGACAGGACTGCCCCTGGGGTGTCCTCACGGGTGTGTGTGTGTGTGCACGTGCGCCTGTGTGTCACTGCCTCTCCATCTGAACCTGACCCTGCACAAGGCCCAGGAAGCTCCTGCATCTGGAACATTCTGGAACAAGATCAGCTTGCATGGGTCCCTGGAGCATGGCGGGCCCCTGCCCAAGCTGGAGGGCATGCCAGGGCACCAGGCCCGGACAGCACAAACACACCCTGAGGCTGGTGTTTCTGAGACTAATGAGCAGCCAGCACCCCTGATGGGGATGTGGAGGGCGTGGAGGTCAGCGGGTTCCCCCAGTCCCTCCCGTGAGGATGTGAATCCATTCCAACCTCCAGAGGTTGTCCGAGGACTCCTCCCAGTCCCCACATTCCTCTCCAAAGCCAGGCTCCTGTAATGGCCCTCAGAGGCTGGACCCCCGACTCCTGTTGAAACAGGTCTATGTTAGCCATTCCCCCGCCCCAAGGGGGCCTCTTTCTTCCCTGGGCTGCAAGGGAAGACGCACAGAGCAACCGGCCTCCCTCCCTGCCCGGCTACGCGGTTACACGGCACCTGAGCTCGGACGGTTCGTCCACACATCCCCCACCCTCCTCTCTGCACCAGACACAACTTGCCCCTCACCCTCTCCTCTCTTCACCCCACGGCTGGCCTCAGCCCAGTATGTCTCCCTTTCTGTGCTGCCTTTCACAGAAAACGTCTCTCCTAGCGAAGGCACGGTCACAAGCGTCTGATGTCCCCCACCCCCCAGAACCAGTAGAACAGCCTGAGCAGGGGGAGGGGCGGTGAGTTAAGACAACAGTGGGGAGGGGGATGCAGAAAGTTTTGTGAGCTGATACTTGAAGATCCAAACAAACGCATAACATTCCAAAGTTGGCTGCCCTTGAAAATCAAGAAGGAAAACCTGCCTGAGAAGCCCGAGGTCCACAGCCGAGCCGGGCCCGCGGGAGTCAGAGCGATTTGGCAGCAGCAGCACGGGCGTGCGTTCGAACGGCACCGGGGCACTGCCAGGGCGGGGCCTTGGGGCGCACGGCCGGGCAGCAGGTCTGTGAGTCACGAAGAGCTCTGCACTACGAGCCCCGTCGGTGACGACACAGAAGAGCCCGGGACTCCAGCCAGGCATCCAGAGGGGTGTCTGATCTGCTGGAGCCAAGGAAACAGCCAACTCTCCTCCCCATCTCCTGGGAACACTAAGGATCACCAACGACATGCCTGCCACAGTGGGGAGACCTCGCGAGCACGAAGCCCACCGGGGCAAGAAGTGGGACGGACCGTCCCGCGTGAGCTTCCGTGGATCAGGAGGGTTTTCTAGAGCGAAATCCGTCCCCTTCGCTGCTCCCCGTGCAGGAGTTAATAAATCCCTGCTCCTCTATGCAAAGCTCCTTGCAGGCGGTCACCCAGAGTCTAGGCTGACACAACGCACGTGTCCCCTGTGGCTTCCAGGTCAGAGCAGGCCGCGGCCGGGGCCAGTGGTGGACGGCTCTGCGGCCGTTCAGACTGCCTGGGACGGGAGCCAGCTGCCAGCAAGACGACAGAATCAAGGCCAGAGACGGGGACAGACGCAGCGATGGGCCAGGGGCTCTCCATTGACTCCTTCTCCATTTGCAATACAGAAGTCATGCATTTAAAGCTCCAAAACACACCTTTGGCATTAATATTTCTCCAGAAAAAAAATGACCTGTAATTGCAAAGGTGAAACTTTCTGGACCCTCATCTCCTTTTTCCCAGCACAGAAAGGGTTTTCGTAGTAATGCGTGATGCCCTGAGAGGTCTCGGGAAAGCAACAGCTGTGTCAACAGCGTGCACCGTGCTATTTGGGGGCTCCGCGTCACGCGGCCGGAGCGAGCACTCGTGGGCGGCAGGGGGAGCCCAGCGCTGTTCCCGGCAGAAGCCAGCAGGCCCGCCTGCGAGTGCTTGCAGTCTCCTTCGGCCAGGTGTAAATCACTGCCTCGAACTAGAGTTATCGCAGCAGAAGGCGCTTCTCCTCTCTGGAAGGTGCGCGGCTCTCAGTACGCCCTCGCTTTCTTGTTGACGGAATTGTAACATGGGAAGACGTGTTCTGAGTTCCAGACGGTCCAACTCAAAAACACGTTTTGTCCTGCCAGCGCCGTCAATGCCAAAAACATGACGACCTCCTCATTCTTACTTTATAGCCGCCTTTTCCTTATTCAAAACAAAGTAGAACGTGCTCTTCCCTGGTTTCTCTGTGGCTCTAGGGAAAATTTCAGGATCCCTCCCCTCTTCCGGGCAGGACCACCTGGCCCTCTACGTGGCCTACGTGTGAGAGGACAGAGTGAAGAGCCGGTGGAAGGAAGCGAGAGGTCAGTGAGGTTTCCGTGGGCAGAGGAGGCTTCAAAAGGATTCGAGAAGGTGAGAAAGACCAGACTTGTGCCTGATCTATTAAAGCGACCTACCAGCAGGCTGCTCGTAGTCTCGAGGATTACAGATAATCCTCATTAAAAAATTATCATGTACTCATAATCACTCGGTTACAAGTAACATGGCAAAATTATCTTAAAACACTTAAATAGCTGGATTTCAAAACTACTCAACGTTTATTAGAGTTTACAGATTTTCTTCACTGGGACTTTAAGCAGCACAAGGGGACGTGTTTAGAAATAAGCCCCAACATCTGTTGAGCAGTGGTAGCTGACAAAAATTTTTTTAAGTTTATTTGATTTGGAAAGGGTTTCGGGGGCTGACAGCGCCAGTGCACTTCATGTGTCCCAGAAAATATGGCTAAGTGTTTACCACATGGTTTGCTTCTAAGCAACTAACCAAACATTCATTAAAAAACTATTTCAGACCCATGTGCTCCTAAGAACCATCTCCCGGCCCAAAACAGACACGTCTACGGGGAAACAGCTGCCGGCAGCGCCGAGGGCACGACCAGGGGAGGGAAAGCCAGCCTGCAGGGACCTCAGCGCCCGCAGGCCCTCACTCCTGCCAAGACCCGGGACCACGGACCTCTCCTCCCACAGGGGACAGTGGAAGCCGGGATCGGAGCAGCCTGGCATCTTTCTCCCCATTTCGTTCCCACAATTCCTTGAAAATTGAGCTAAGAGCAGTTACTTTTATAATCACAGGAGGGAGGGTCTGTGGACATTCTTCAGCTCACCTCTACCGACCTTAAAATCTTCCCCTCAACCCATGGGACGGCGGAGTCTCGTCCTGGGAGCCCACGGGCCCTTGCCCTGCACCACGAACACAGTGGCTGCCCGGCGTGAGCTCCTCTGGGCTCCAGATCCTTCCGCATGAGCTGTCCGCACGGTTCAGCAGGGCCCACGGCACGAGAGAGAAGAGGAAGAACGTGGGGATGTCACAGAGGTGGGCTCAGAGCAGTGACCCCGTTCTAAAACTCGACGTCCCTCGGGGACTCCACAGCCCTCGAGGGCACCGCGGCTCGGGGCAGGGGTCTGCCGTGCTCCCGCCCAGACTGGGAAGCCGTGTGTCCTTTCCTTTCACTCTCTCTTGGTTTTGAGGGCAGAGAGTGAATACCCAAGAGGTGGCCCGGGGGTCTGCGGAGGGGGCGTGCGGTGCGCAGGGGACGTGACGCGCACACGTGAGGTGGACACTCGGACGACAAGCCCGAAACATCCTTCACGATTCTAATTCGCACCGTGAACGGGGCGCAGATTGCGAAGGAGTCCTTTCCACCCGCTTCTCCTTCCGGAGGGTGAGTGACAGCTGTGAAATCCCCATCAGGGGCATGAAGGTCACATCCTCTCTCTCCTGTCCATGGAGCTCCAGGACACCGGCGGCGAGCACCTCCAGGGACAGCGGGGCTGGCTCACGGCGCCTCCCGCCCCCACAGGGAGCAGGACGACCGCACCAAGTGCAGCTTCCGCTTCAGCACCACGTGTGCGTCCCACGAGGAGCGGCGCTGGTGGCGGGATTCCCTCCCGTGACAGAGACGCTCGAGTCCTCGCCCCCCACGCCCGTGACGCAACCTCATCTGGAAACAGGGTCTTTGCAGAGATGACAAAGATGAGGTCAGACGAGAGCAGGGTGGGCCCTACGTCCAGGGACCACCGGCCCCGTGAGAAGAGGACCATCCGGACACGGACACAAGGTCACCGGAAGAACGCCGTGTGAGGACAGAGGCTCGGAACGGCCCGGCGCTCAGAGCCTCCGGGAGGAATGCACGCGGTCGACATCGCCGAGTCGGGCTTCAGGTCTCCAGCACGGCAACAGCGGGCTTCTGGGGAGCAAAGCCACGCCGTCTGTGGTCATGTGTTACGACAGCCCTAGGACTCCGACACGCGTGCACGCACGTGTGCACACACCCACGCAGCGGAACGGATACTTGCACAGAAATTTCACTCGTCGGACGACTTGGATGGAATCACCAGCTCCCCACGGAGTTACCCGCTTCTGCATTGCTCGTTTACTCATTAAAAAACACACATAATATTGAAATCCATCCCTCACTTAAACTGCATCTTTAAAATCACTGAAATCGTGTTTGTCAACTCTCTTCGCTACAGGAAAATCCGTGAGAACGTATCACCCGGTCCAAACACAGCAGCTGTTCTCCTCGGAGACTTAGCTACAACCCACGTGATGAAGAGCACATTCCGGCACAAGTCTGGACATCCCACACCAGTTTCCGCCGGAGACAGGACTCTCCTGCAAACAGAAGGCCGTCCCCACCGTCAGCGGCCAGCAACGTGAGGGTCGCGCGGCGGCGGGTCAGAGCAGCGCTAAGGGACATTCACACGCTAAGGAAATCACGAAACAACCCCGAGAGGGCAGGCGAGCTCCGGCAAGCTGTGTGCACTGGCTGGTTTCTCGGCCACCAGCAGCAGCAAGCCGGCGTCTGAAGTCACTGCCACATGCGGCCGGGGATAGCCGGTCACTCCAGCAGTTGCAGGAGGGAAGAAGGACGAGATAGAAGAAGTGAAGGGCCCCACAGCTCCCGGGACGTGCCCTCCCACAGGGTGGCACTGGGGTCGTCCGTCCTCAGCTCGCTGCCCCCTAACCTGACCCTCTGTCTGAGCTGTGATGGGCTCCAGGCGCCGCCCGCACGCGAGGAACACGAGCCTGTGGCTCCGATGCACTCCGCAAACCTGGGCAGAGATTTGGCACACTCCAACTCCAGAACGTTCCGCGTGGAAAGCTGCTTGATGAAGTAAGCATATGTACTCAGTCGACGTTATTCCCATTCGACAACAACCCAGATCACTTTCCAGCTGCAGGCTCCCTGGCAGAGTTCCAGTTCCAGAAGGAACGCCAGTATGGCCAGACAGTGAGAAATCAAGGCTTCCCTCGTTCACGTCCTTTCAGAAACAACCTGATTCTCCTGCTGCTACGAGACTCGCCCAGGCCAGGGGACAGAAGTGGGAGGCAGTGCCCCGGCCTCCCTACGAGGCAAGGACGTGGCCACCTGCCTGGTTCCAGGAAGGCGGAGGTGGA
>CM052883.1:169060055-169076065 GCA_028534135.1 Potos flavus | reverse complement strand
CCATGAACCAGACACCCCCAGAGCGTCCCGGGGAGTCACCCTGCGGCTGTGCGTAACCAGCCCAACGCGGCTTAGCTAGATTTGGGGGGACACCAAGCAGCCAAAAAATCACCCAAAGCCTCAATGTGCGGAAACACGCTGCCCCCAAGCTCTGGTCGGGGGGTGCGTGCGTGCAAGGGGGCCCTGCAGGGACGAAATACACAGACGGGCCTGCGCAGGCTGAGCAGGTTCCCAGTCGAGTTCCTGACTGAAGGTTTGGGAACCAGGAGGCTTAGGGACAAGGGCAACGAGGTGACCCTCCTTCCCTTGTTACCTCTCAGTGGCTTCTAAACTTTATCCCGTCAGGCATGTAAAAAATTACATAACACAGTTTTTAATATGAACCCTAACAAGAAAACAGAGGATGAAGTGAGAATTAAAATGAGCTCAGTTCACGAGTGCACGGCTGATTCTCAAACACCCACCACTGGAGATTATGTTTATCACAACTAATACCAGATAGTCCTCAAACGTGAAGCTCAGCGGGGAGCCTGCTTCTCCCTCTCCCCATCCCTGCTCGTGCTTTCTCTTTCAAATAAACAAACAAAATCTTTAAAATTTTTTTTAAAAAAGAAAACGCATTCTCAGGGCACCTGAGTGGCTCAGTCGGTTAAGTGTCTGACTCTTGGTTTCGGCTCAGGTTCTGATCTCAGCGTTCTGCTTGGTGCTGGGGGTAATCCCAACACGGACGAGGAAAGGAAGACGTGTAATCATCACTTCTTACCATTAACAAGGCACCAGGTCGAATTACGTTACTTACATTTAAGTTATGACATTAGGAAGAAAATCTCCAAGAACTCCAAGATGAGGGACCATGAAGTAATAAGGAACTTTTATCAGAAGTGAAAACCCCAAATTATTAGCTTCTCTGGGATAGAAATCTGAAGGCAGTTAAAAGACGCAGCTCTATAGGGGATGATTCAAGCAGATTCGTAGGGGTGGGGCCCTGAGGGTGCAGGGGGGTAGTGACATGAAAAGGCAGAAAACCGAAGTTACTGAACGCCAGGGGATACGATGTTACCGATGAAACCTCGATAACCACAATATGTAAAGTAGAAGGAAAACAGCACATCCCCGCTGTCAAAGTGCTTTTAGCACTCAAGAAAGTTCTAAATAACGAAACGTGGACACCGGCAGGGTCCCTTCCGATCTTAACCCTGCGTCAGGAACGAGAAAGTGCAAGAACCCAGAGCACGTGCAAACACTGTGAGCACGGACGTGCGTGTAAGCACGGACGTGCGGGCACGGTGACTGGGACCCCACGCGGAGAGCTCCCACAACCAAACCCCACACGTGCAGTCCCCGGGGCGTGGGGAACCAGCGCCCACAAGAAGGGTGCAACTCAAAATATCTGGGTGATCGATTCAGGAGTGTCTTTAAGCAGGTTTTTTGGTTTTTGGCTTACCTGCATTTTTTTTTTTTAAGATTTTATTTATTTATTTGTCAGAGAGAGAGAGCGAGCACAAGCAGGGGGAGCAGCAACAGAGGGAGAAGCAGGCTCCCCGCTGAGCCTCAATCCCAGGACCCCGGGATCATGACCTGAGCCGAAAGCAGACACTTCACCGACTGACTGAGCCACCCAGGCGCCCCAAACCTGTATTTTTTACCATCAACTGTCATCAGTTTTAATAGTCTCTTTAAACAGGCAATGAAATAAGAGAGGGTCTGGGCCAGCACTGCTTTTCCAAGTTGGGGGAGGCGGCTTGAGACTCGGGTATATGGACACTAGTGTGGTTTACTCCCGTCTGGGTCTCCCGCACTCCTGAGTAAAGGGGTCACTGAACAGTCCGCGCGTCCGTGGACGGTGCTTCGGGGCTGGAGCACGGAGACTGCCGGTCCTGGCGTTTCCCCGGGTGCCTGGGATCCGCTTGGCGCCCTGATGGGGTCCAGGGGGTAGGGGGGGGACCCAGTGCCGGCGGCGCTGTGGTCAGCTCTTCTCGGCACCCCTAAACTGCCGCCCGTCCTCCTGAGGGCGAGTGGGACTCCGGACTTCCCAGCTCCGAACCCACACTGCCGCTGATGCGGAGGAATGTGGGGGTCACACAGACACTGAGTTGAAAGCCCCCTGCCTCCCCCTCCTCCAGGGAGGCCCCCCTTCTTTAAGGAAAGCGCACAGAGGCCAGCGGCGCCCCCGGACCTGTGTCCAGCTGGCTTCCTCCTCCCGAGGCACGGGGCCGGCCTGCCGGGTCTGCTGATCTGCAGCGTGAGTCCAAGGCCAGCTCAGACAACGTGGAAATGTAAACAAGAGCCTCCATCCACATGGCAGAGAAAGGAGCCCCCCATCCGGAGCTGCCCGGCTCTCCTGGCCCCAACACCAGCCGGCCTCGGTGGCCGTGACTGCAGCCCTGGATTACAGCACAACGGCACTCACCCCGCTTGGGCTGAAACACACAGCGGGACGAGCATGCACGCAGACCCTCGGTGGGTCTCAGGAGGGCATCCTCAGCGCTTGCCCATCCCACCGCCGCCCCCAGCATCCCAGTCCTTCCTTGTCCTTTTAAAGGAGACACAGCTACAAAAAACTCAATTTCAGAGCAAAGCTCCTCTCCCCAGAGTACAAGCTGCTTTTCTAAGAAAAGCACTAGAGAAAAGCAAAGGGGGCAGAAAGGCTGTTTTTCCGAACCCTCCCTTCCAGGGCCACCTCCGGCCACACACTGAGACAAGACTCTGGACCCCAAGTAATGCAAACCCCCACTGATGCTGACAGGTAGGAGAACGGACCTAAGGGCATCGGGGCCAGGGAGCGCAGGAAGAAACAAGAAGAAAACAAAACCAAAGCTATCCAGCTGTTTAATTTTATTTTTTACTCCAAGAAGAACGGTATTGTTTCCCTTGCCTGGATGTTCTCGAAATTCGTCCCGACTCCTAATTCCCTTCATTCTCGGCTTGCTACTAACACTAACTGAGGAACTCGGCTCTAGGTCTGCCCTCGAAAATATTCATGTGCGAACCACAAACGTATCCAGGAAATTTAAGGCCCTCATTACGCGACACACAAAATACACACTCCAGCCTGAAAGCCAGAAACATTCCTCTTTGGCAGCCCCCCCCCCCCGCCCCATGTGCCGAAGAGCAGAAGCAGGGGCACAAAGGGGCGCAGACGGGTAGGTGGGGGCGCACCGATCATCCACCTCCCAGTGGGGGGAACGAACGTGCCGAGAGGCCCAGCAAACACACGGAAGCACAGGAAGGCCGCATGAACGTCAGAAAACCCGTTCTGCCTTCGTGCCCTTGTGGTCTGCACCATTCCGGCACGACTCACCCACGCTCTTGACTTGACGTAATAAAGGCAGAAATTCAGGTCTTGAAACGGACAGAATTTTGCAAACTAGCTGATAATTACACCTTGTCCTCCAGCATTTTCCTCTGACACCTCCAAGTTAATTTAAATGCAGGGCATGAGTGAAGATGGCCCCAGAGCACAGTAACCTCTTGGTTCCAGCAACGACCAGGAACGCTGGGGGTAAGATCGACCCATGAAAGGACCTCTTTGTTATGTCCCATTTCTGCCCAGCCTGCACCAACCAGGTACACTTTGACATCAGAAAAGCATCAAGCTGGAAAGTGACTTCCTTCCTGCTGAAAATGAGCACTCTGAAAGAATAAACACTCGAATCCACTGGCATAACAATAAATCTCAATTAAAATAATTAAGGCTAATCACATGAGCATATCCGGTGGGGGAGGCTAAAGTTAAAAAGGGATGCATTTTGTCTTCTCCTGGTCCTCTTACCCCCTCGCCCCTGCTACTGACTAGATATCCTCTCACCCTCAACACCAGTGGGAAAGACTTCCCAGGAGCACAGAAATTATGAGTACAAGCGCATGTCTTCTTTACAAAATGCAATTAAATTTCCTTGCTATCCAGGCAAACAATGCAATTTTTCCATCACAACTAATTTGGTTTGGAGACAAATGATTTTAGTAATTAAAAAAAAAAAAAAAAAAGAAAACCTCCCAGAGTACATGTGACTGTAGCATAGTCTATTTAACGAGCAATAACAAGCCCGTACATACATACCGAATGAAGCACACAGACACAGAAGAGAGGGCTGCACTCGTGTTTTGTGACAGAACACGTGACCCTGAAGACATTCTCCAGAGCGCGCACAAGTCCCGGGCTCGGTAAACACCACAGCAGTCAGTGGCTGGGTTCTCCCTGCTCCCAGGATCACCGTGCAAAGGTCACATCCACAGCGGCAGATTCTAAATCCCTCCCTCTTCCTTTTCTGTGTTCCTCCAAGTCTACTCCCCACCCCACTTTGCCTCAGGCCCTCAGCCCAGACTCATGCTAACAAGAAATTCAGGATCTTGACAAGAAATACTAGTGGGTGAGGATGCGGAGAAAGGGCAACCGTTCATGCACTGTTGCTGGGAATGCGCACTGATGCAGCTACTGTGGAAAACAGTACCAAGTTTCCTCAAAAAATTAAAAATAAAAATACTGTATGACCCAGTAACTCTACTACAGGTTATTTCCCCAAAGAAAATGAAAACACTAATTCCGAAGGACATATGCACCCCTTTTGCTGCGCCGTTATTGACATGAGCCAAGACAGGGACACAACCCAAGTTGTGGGGAACTAAGTGCCAGAGCCTCGGAGTCCTGGCTTCCTGGCTGGTGGTGGCCTCGACTTTGGGTGACTTTCTGAGTCTGATCCTCAGTGTCCTCCCATGGATTCCACGAGGACCCGCAGCTGTGATAGGGTCTGTGCCTAGCGACGGGCCTGACCACCCACAGCAGGAGCCCCCCACCCCGCCTTTGGGGGCGTGATAAAGAACACAGCTTCGGGTGCCCCCTTTCTGGGGCAGACACATGCTACCTGTGCTGGGCCCACAAGGGACAGTGAGCCACAGGGGAGCCCGAAATGACATGTGGCTAAAAAAGCACCGGGCAAGCAATCACACCCCAGTTCTCATGGTGCGAAGCAACCCGTACGTCTCAAGTGAGTAAAACCAACTAAAAGGTATCATCAGTTGGTTTCAATCCCAGCCCAATTTATATGATGTCGAACCAGGTGTAACTGCTGTTTTGTAGGGCAAAGGTGGCTGAAAGATGGCAATTTCCTATGGTTCAACCTACAGCACATGAGAATGCAAAGGCAAAAGTCATATCCACATGGAACGATTACTAACATAGATCAGGAATGCTGCAGAATTCTAAGATCCTGAAAATACCTCCAGTCAAGGAACAGAGCAAGACGACTAACGAGCTTAAACCAAGACGAGCTCTTCCAAGGGACTTGAACGGCAACAAAGCCCCACCTCCCGGGTCCCCTCCTCCCCAGCCCGTGAGACCTGGCTACCCAAGGGCCAGGGAGGCCAGCCCAGCGTCCAGTGAGGCTCCAGTTCCTCTCCTGGCCCTGAGCCCTTCCTCGGGGCTCAGAGCCTGCAGCCAGAGGCTCACCAGCGATCTCGTCACACAGCCACATCTCACTCCCCCATCTCTCACTACATTAAACTCGCCATCCTTCGGCTGGTGGGCTTAATCCCCAGCAGAGCTATGGACTCTGACTTCTTCTTCCAAATTACCAACCAGAAGCACAGCATGCAGCCACAATTAGAACGACTTTATGGTCTCTCCTTCCCTCTGCGATCCCATTTGGCTCCAGTGACCACAAATATAGGTTCCAAGCAAAATTCGTGAAAATTATACACAAGGGTAAAAAAAAAAAAAAAAAAAAAAGGGACCTGAGATTGCAGGTGAAAATTTTAAAACAATGCATTATCTCAGGGACTGAGATGCTTATTTAAAAACCTTAAATTTCACAAGTATTTTATTTTAAAAAAACATTTTTAGTGAGAGAAAGGTGAAGGAGCATACATGCATAATCCCAAAATATAAACCGAAACAATGGGAAAAAGCAAGCACACCCACAGGGAACAGGGGCACGGGTGGGGACGGCGGCTCCCACCGTGGCCTCATTTCTGTGCTGAGAAAGGAAATGCGCGTCCTTCATAAAATAAAGAATCCATTCCAGTGCAGCAGGAGAGAGCCACGCCGCACACTGGTTAATACGTTGACGAGTCGCAAAAGGAGGACTTCAGAGACGCTCGCTGGCACCACTGCCACTGTGTGACTTCATTTCTCATTTGGAAATTTCAGAGCTCCATGGTAAATGGAATAAAGCATGAGCCATCGGGATGCCAGAGTCACGTCAGGGTTCCCTGGAAGTTCAGCGGCCTCAAGGACCCACACGCAAGAGAGTCCCCTCCACCCCCTGCCACCGTCCCCATTCCTAAGCCCCCCAGATGCGGGGTGACAAGCAGAGCCCCCAAGACGCCCCAATCCCACCGCCAGACTCACGCCAGCAATGCGACCCCAAGCGTCTCCCCCGAGGGGCCCCGACAGGACCCACAACCCCTCGCGGCGCTGCTCGCAGTGAGTTGGACCCTTTCTTCTCTCCCCAGGGAGCCCAAGGCCAAATGCTGCCTGCCCAGATGAACTCTGGGGAGTCTGCGAGGTTTTCGCTTTCCAGAGGACGATGGCTGCCTTCCCCACACAGTCCTCAGCGGCGTTCCCGGGTGCCTGCAGCGGACCGCGTTCCCAAACCCCGAGAACACCACGGCCGTGGTGGGAGCGTGAACGACAGCTCGGGGGACGGGTGTCCGCGGGTAAGGAAAGGAGAGGCTGTGGGGATCTGGGGATGAGACAGCAGAGGAAGAAGACTCCTTTCCTTCTTCAAACAGGAAACGAGATGCCCACCGAGAGCCTCGGGGAGCGCAGCAGAACCGGCTGGGCAGGGCTCCTCTGTGCGGCTCCCGGCCTTTGAAGACCTGCCTTTCCTTCCAAAGGCCACGCGTTTCGCTGCTCATGCCGCTTCCGACGGTGTATTCGTGAACAAGAACAGACGTCCTTCTGGGGCAGCCCTGGGCCCCAGCCCTTGTTAACCCGAGACACAGAACACGAGACTGCCACACGCGCAGAAACGGGCCTGTCCCCAGGCCTCTCAACATTGACGTCCCCAGGAGAACCGCCTGTGCGCAGGCCCCCGAGATACCTGCGGCCGCTCCCTAGCCTTTTCTGGAAAAACCTCCCACCCTGGGCCTGCTTACCTCACCAGGGTCGCACGTCCAGTTCTAACTCCCAGACCCCGACGGCGTGGGGCCAAGTTCAGACACCGTCGCTCGGAGCGAGATGTCGCTGGGAGGACGAGCAGGCCTCGCAAGGCCTTGTCTGCTACCCCGTCCGGGGGGACCGAAGGGCATTCCCTCCAGGTGGTTAAAGCAACATCCAGAAAACAGAAACCGCTTCCGAAGCTGGGTCCTGACTTACGCTAACCCCCATGGTGGCAGAACGTAAATTCTGGCCATGAAATGCTCCGGGGGTTTTAAAAAGAGGGAGAGACTCAACGAAGGGTTTGAGGATCCCATTTAACCAGTGGGAATTCAAAGGGGTCACAAACTTTCAGAAAAAAAAAAAAAATACCTTCCCCTTGAAGTATCTATCAGGCGGCAGGCCAAAATGTGAAAAGCCAGCCCCAATGTCCCCAGGTACACCAGCCGCTGCCACCCAAGCCTCACCCTCTAGTGCAGGCCTCCTACACCGAGACAAGCCCAAACCAAAGACTGCCAAAGGCTGGAGGAGGTCTCCCTGGTCTCGCTCGCCCTAGGCCCCAACCCGCTGGACTCAGCCTGTCCCCCTCCCGGGCACTGAGACCGTGGGGCAAGGAGAGCTCCAGTCTGAGTGTGGGGCTCTCGGGGACACCCTGCCTAACCAGACGTCTTTCCTTGTTTTGTTCCCACACGAGCCGGGGGGCAGAGCCTGTCGGAGGCCCACAGGGGTCCAGGCTGCCAACACTCACCGCATGGCCCCCAGCCGCATGGCCCCCAGCCATCCGACTCCTCTCGATGGCCAGGGCTGCCCCGGGGTCTCAGCAAGGCCAAGGACACACGGTCTCCAGCAGGGGCTCCCGGCACTTCTAAGCAGCAGCAGAAACCTTGCCTCTCAGACCAGTCAGGACCTCAGATTTTACGAGACTTAAAACTACGAAAAGACCTTTTGCGAATTCTTTAAAACATTTTAACACCTAAAATAAAACTGCAGGGTCCTTGAAAAGGAAGATGTTGAAATAAGGACATTTCGTGGAAAGGTAGGGCTCAGAAATTACGAGAGAAAACAGAATCGGTAGGTTACATTCACAGCCATTTTTCTGAGATCGTTTACAGACGTTCGTCTTACGGAGGTTTCTATGGACGCAAGTATGACCAGGGCATTTCTACCGGGGGGGGCTCAGATGCTGGAGGGCGGCAATGACGCAAAGCTGCCCCTGGTTAAATCAAATGCTGAGAAGACAGGAGGACAGGCCCCAAGACTGATAACTCGTACTCAGAATTCGTATGCCAGGCAGTCTGAATTCTGTAAAGAATTGTACACAGTAACATTTCTAAACTCACGGTGAGAATGATACTTATGATAAGGAATGGTGTGATGACAGAGGACAATGAGTCCAGAAGATGACAGAGGAGGAGCCATCAGACTTCACCGGCCAGGGGACGGCCGGCAGCACAGCGGGGGGCCGGGGTCCCCATGCCCCAGAGCAGGGAGAAAGGCGCAGAGGCCGTTCTGTCTGTCACCACTGCCCACAGACAAACGGCACGCCCTCCGGGGCTGCGAGGAGTCCCCCGGGCCGGCCCGCTTCTGCAGGAGCTCCCTGGGGACGAATGCCCTGAGCGGAGCTGGGGGGACGCTCTGCACCCAAGAGCCGGGCGATTTCGGCAAGTCATTTCGTTCTTTGGACCTCGGTCCCACCGCCAGGGGCCCCGTGGCTGCCGCGCCCCGGAGGCCTCTCTTCCAGGAGCAGCCGTCCACGCAGACGCACAGCTGTGAGCGCACGAGGCAGTCCCCAGGTGCTCTCACCGACACGGGCCCACGCGGACCCCAGGGAGGCTGCAGAGACCCCCGGTCCTTCATGCGGCCTCGGCATGGTCTTCGGCTGCAATAACCCTCGACTTAATTTTGATAAAATCAAGTCAAAGCAAACTGAAAAAAGGGGTACCACTCTATAGGGTGGGGACAGGGCTCACCTGCAGAGTTCGCTGGACTGACTCCGCCGCCACAGAATCCAGCCGCAGCCTGCGTACAGGGAAAGGGCCGTGAGGTCCCGGTGCCCCGGCCCGGTCTGTGGCTGCGATACCCGGGAGCTCGTGATGCCCCGCCCACGGAATCGGGGTCCCGGCAGCGGGCGGGCTGTGCTGGCCGGCAAGCACGGCTCCACCTCTCCTCTCCTCGGGCTCGGTCCCAGCCCCTCGTCCAGGACCACGCTGGCAGCCGCGGAGCACGGAAGCCGGAGGGTCACCTCCCTCATCAGGCTCAGTGCCCACCGAGCACTCCACGACCCTGTGGGCCTCCGGGGTCCCCTCTGCCACTGACGGTCGGGGTCAGTATGGGTCATGGGCCAGAATTACAAACTGGAAAACAAAACAAGTGTGCCAACTCCCTCCCCACTGTCGGGGGAGTGCCCACCACCGCACTGTCCGTCCTGGGCCCCCAGCCACTCTCCTTCTCGACCCTCCTCTGTTCTCAGCAGAAAGCGACAAGAGCACGGAGTCCACATGGAGGGTCTGGTGACGGTCACGGGCATCATCGGCATCTCAGGCCGACGATGCCACGTGGCATCTGTGAGCGTCCACCTCAGTCCACTCAGGAAGCCCCCTGGGAAGGACAGTCGCCACCCTGCTTGTCGGCTTGGTTCCCCGGGCTTGCTGCTCACTTGGTCCCGTGCACACAGGTGCCCTCCTGGGGCCACCTGCTCGACTCACGGCCCACCTCTTACCTCCTTCCCCCAGCACGGTGCCCCCTGCGCACCTGACCCTGCACCCCGCTCAGCTCCCCGGTCACTGCTCTAACGGCCTCACCCCCACAAACCACTACGCCTGGACCCAACCCGGCTGTGCACGGACAAGTCCCACGACAGATTAAGTAGAACACGCGGAGCGTAAAAACTGCGCTGCAGAACACGTCTCCTGAGCCCATGGACGTTGACCAGGTCCTTAACGAGCTCGACGGCAGGCAAACAGGTGCAAAGAAGGCTCTCTGGAGTTCTAGCCGACTTGCGGGGGGGGAGGGGGTTCTTTATCTCTCTCAATGATTTGGGTCCTGTTTTAATTCTCTGCCGAGGGCTCGTATTATTTCTACAATAAGAAAAGGCAGTAATCCTTTCTCCGCAGAAGCTCCCTTGTGTGCCTCCAAGAACTACAGTGTCAGACGTCAACCCTCGTGCTGATCGAGGAGGCCAGCCACGGAGGCTCCAAAGGTCAGGCTCGGTGTCCAGGCATCGCGGAGCATAATGAAGAAGGAAACACAAGGAGAAGGTCCCCGTTGTTCCTGCGATTCTTAGTCCTCAGACTATGAATGTCAGAGGTTCTTACCTGGTTATGAACTCACAAGGTCCACTTAAGAGTAAAATAATAGACATGAGCTCTTTTAATGTATCTATTCCCCAACCACCCCCGCCCCCCGCGCTGCTTCGCCCTCCCCCACCCGCCATCAACGCGCTCCAACCGCGCGGCAGAGCTCACTGCTGCTTTGGGGAAACACCACCTCGGGAGGCTGTGCTGGGCCTTCTGGGAACACCGAGCAGGTGAAACCGGGAACCAGGAACCTGAGTGCCCGTGCTTCCTGGTGCCGACTCACTCCTAGGAACGTGGCCCAAGTCTGAGATGTGTCTGCTGTCTGATCGCACCAGCAGCTGAGCAGGCGCACGGAAACGGGCTTCCCGGTCTTTGTAGTCTTGATTCTTTACACTACTGACCTTAAAGCTAAACGGACAGTTATCTATACTCCAGTATCAGACAGCAATCTGATCTCTTTCACCTTTTATGAAATGTTCATGATGTGTTTTTGCAAAATCAGTAGACATCCAAATTCTCATGTTTTCCAAATGGAAAAGCCATTAATTACCACCTGCTAGGGAGCAACTCATAGGACCTGCTCTTACGGTAGAGAAACCAAGAATATTTCTGGTAAATAGACGATCTTATATGTGTGAGTAGAAAACCTAATTAAGGGACACCTGAATGGCTCAGTCGGTTAAGCATCTGCCTTCAGCTCAGATCACAATCTCTGGGTCCTGGGGTCAAGCCCTGCATCAGGCTCCCTGCTCAGGAGGGACTCTGCTTCTCCCTCTGTCCCTCCCCCTGCTCATGTTCTCTCTCTCTCTCTCTCTCACTCTGTCTCTCAAATAAATAAAATCTTAAAAAAAAAAAAAGTAAAACTGACTCTCAGCTCGGTAGGAAAGCAAGTGCTACTTCTAATGAGCGTTTAAGGAGTTTTCAGCAGTATCTTCTCATGACCATATGGGCACAGCCCTGTCCCCCCCTCCCCCAGCACCTGGCTGTCCACGGAGTGCTGGAGGCTGGCCCCTCCAAACTGAGACCCCTCCAGTGACTGCCCCGGAGTGAAGAGGGTGGTGTAGCCCCAGGACGTGACCCCTGAAGGGCACCCAGATTGGTCATGGGTATAAAGGCCCAGCCCCCTCACCTAGGGACAACTCTGGAACTGCCCCAGCTCCAGAGCCCCACTCCGCCCACCTCCTCAAGGTGCTGGAACCCCTCTGGTGGCTGCATTGCAGCCCAATGCCACCCTCCTCCCCAGAGCGGTCCTCAGGAAATGTCCTGCATGCCGCTCTCCTTCCCGAGCTGGCTTCCAGAGCAGCTGGCCTCCCACGACGGCTGTACCCCGGGGGAAATGCTGCAGAAGGACACAGAGCTCCCACCAGGAAGGTCCTCACACCACAGAGGGAGGAGCGGAGGCCAACGCAGGTAACGGCACCTCCCCCGATCGCAGCACCCGGCCCGCTCCCTGATGCAGCCGCCCACGACACGTACTATTCCCTTCCTGACTCTTCCATTCACCTGGGGTTCCTGCAGCCAGGCCCCATGCCAAGAACCGGGGAGGTACTCAAGACCAGCTCCAACCCGATGCCACCCTCGGGGAGCATCGGGCTACAGCAGATGACCAACAAGGCCACAAAGAGGCCTGTGAGGACAGACCCTTGGGAAAGGGTACGCGGGAGAGGCTGGCGGGGGGCGGGCTGCTCAGAAGGGCTTCTCGGAGGGGCTGGGCACACTCAGGAGGGCAGTGAGGAGGGCAGGATGGAAGGGAACAGCACGAAGAGCGGATCGCTATCACGTGGTTGGAGTAGAGGGTTTAGATTGTATCACGGTGGCAGTGCAGTCGCCTGGCGGCTGTAAGGTGGGAAGATGCCGTAAGCCACACATTCTGGTTGAGGGCGAGACCCGGGTGTGGAGGGCAGGCTGGAAGGCCCCTGCTCCTGCGGACCCAGGTGGCGGGGGTACGGAAGGAGGAAAGCGGACAGGAGAGGAGTGGAGGAGGAGAGCGTGGGGGGCAGGGGAAGGGAAGGGGTAGGAGAAGACCAGCTCTCCCAGAACCGCGGGGGGCTGGGGCGCTGCACTGAGGGACCAGATAGGAGAGAAGGCCAGGTGCCCAGCCGATGGAGTAGAGGGAAGGTGGACACCAAGCTCTGATATGACGAGGGGTTAGAGGCGCAGGGGTGGGGGGAACCTGGCTGGGGGTGTCTACACCTACCCATGATGGTCACTGGCCACGCAGGGGCTGCTTCCCACGGAGCCTGCCAAGGAGGCCCCCTCGGTTTGTGGCTTAGAATACAATGCCCCTTGGAGGGATATACAAAATCAAAGCCAACAGGCGTATCTGGTGTCTGAACTCATTCTGTTTAACTGATTTACCCCCTCTGAATAAAGCTTCATGGTTTTTGGTAATTTGGTCTTTCTTGCAGCTAGCTCTCATGATGGCATGCCAGTCTCCGAGACGTTTCCTGATATCCTGCAGGTTTGTTTGTAGTGGAAAACTTATTTTCGCATCCCCGCCTTGCCTTGAGCCTCCTGGAGCTCATCAGCCACTGTCCCCAAGCCTGGTGAGTGGGTGAATGGGGGGCAGGGTGGGGAAGGGGCCGCATGGAGGCCACGCAGAGGAGGGGGAGGAAGGGGGCTCTGAACGGGGGAACCTAAAGCAACAGGTGACTGTTCCCGAGTCTTCCCTTGGCGTCCCTCATGTAGCACCTGCCCACAAGTGACCGAGGTGGTCTGACCATTTTAGACCCGATGTTGCTCTGTGCGGGGGAGGAGGGGGGGGACCAAAGCCAGCCACAGACTCCTCGATGTCTCAACAGAATGCCGACACATCTCAAATGATGATCTTTAATTTGAGGCTGTAAGCAGATTTTCAAGATGTGTTCGATTTACTCTTGTTTACTATAATGGAAACGGGAGGAAATTCCTGCCTAGGGGAGACTGTCAGGGGCCAGCGCGGCCTTTAAAAAGGTGCACCTCTCCCCTCCCTGGATAAGCAGCAGCCATGCCCATCCGCCGAGACCCCGGCCCCCCCCTGGGGAGCAGCAGAGTAGCCCGCAGCCCGGGCCCCCTCAGAAAGGGGAACACTCGCCTGGGCCCTGCCTGGTCCGGGCAATGGGATCTGGAGGGAGGGGGAGAATCTTCTAATAAATAACTCTCACCCCAGGGCTCTAGCTCTCGAATCTGAGCCCTCTGAGATCCCGAGCTCTCAGTCTAATCAGAGGAAAACCAGCAGCAAGTGATTTCCAAGAAGACTTCTGGCATATTGAAAATAGCAGCCGCGACTCCAGGCCAAACCCTAGCGCTCAGACTCAGAAGTGTTTACATGGCTGAATTTAGAACTCTCAAAATAAAACCATCGGTTTGGACTTCTCAGACCCAATCTCACTACTGGACTAAAGGGAAGGGCTTCAGTCAGGGGCTAGGAATACACCACACTTTGCTTCTTGGTTATCACTTTTATTTTTCCACTAAGCCTGCGCCTAAGATGTCCCAAGAGAGTAATACCGAATGTTCCGATTTGGGTTCTGCTTCTGGAACGAAACAAGCCTGAGGCCGAGAGGGAGGGAGGTGAGGGCGTGTGGGACAGGCCCCCTCCCGCACCTGCCTGCAGCCCCGGGAGCCCACCTGGAAGGGGCCTTTAAAAAGCCAGGTGCTGCTTTTTCCTTCAAAAGGGTAGGGATTAAGGCTGGGAAGTAGGAGGGGCAAGGTCCCTTCCAGCTCTAACTCTCCAGGCTGTTTTAGATGGAAGTCCCCTGAGCAGGAAAAGTGAAGCCACGCATTGACCCCAGGTATGGGTCAGGCAGCGGGACGCCTCCTCACCCAAGGACAAGATAACAGAAGCACCTAGCGGCCCATCAGTGACGGGGAGAAGGGACGCGTGTCGCGTCTCAATACCGCCAGAAAGCCAGTGAGGAGGGAAACCGAGGGGTCTCCGGTCCCCCACGCAGACAATCTCGTCATACTCCTCAAACACATGCAGGCATGAGACCCATCCACCATCACATAAAACTAGTCCAAGGAAAACAAGCAGAAGCAGCATTTTAAAAAAACACCGTACACCAAATAAAATACCTAAAAATAAATTCACCAAGGACATAGAGGAAAGATCTGTACTCTGAAATCTATATGACATTGATGAAAGAAACTGAAGACGAAACAAATAAGTGGAAAGATATTCCATTCTCATGGATTGGAAGAATCGATATTTTTAAAATGTCCATACTACTAAAGCAATCGACAGATTTAATGCAATCCTATCAAAATGTCAATAGTATTTTTACAGAAATAGAACAATAACCCTAAAATTTAACCAGCAAATTTAACCAGCAAACATTCCAAATAGCCAAAGCAATCCTGAGAAAAAAGAACAAAGCTAGAAGTATCACGATCCTCAAGTCTGAGGTGTAACACAAAGTTACAGTAATCAAAACAGTATGCACTGCTACAAAAGTAGACACACAGATCAGGGGACAGAACAGAGAGCCCAGAAATAAACCCAAGCTTATACAGTCCATTACTATATGACACAAAGACACGATTATACAGCAGTGGAAAGACAGTCTCTCTTCAATAAATGGTGCTGGGAAAACTGGAAAGCAACATGCAAAGGAATGAAACCGGACAACTTTCTTACATCACACACAAAAATAAACTCAAAATGGATTAAAGACCTAAATGTGAGACCTGAAACCATAAGAATCTTAAAAGAAAACACAGGCAGTAATCTCTTGGACATTGACCTTAGCAAGGTATTTATGGCTATGTCTCCTCAGGCAAGGGAAACAAAAGCAAAAATAAACTACTGGGATTATACCAACATAAAAAGCTTTGCACAAGGAAGGAAACCATCAACAAAACTGAAAGGCAACCTACTGAAAGGGAGAAGATATTTGCAAACGACATATCCAGTAAGGGGTTAGTATCCAGAATATATGAAGAACTCACACAACTCGACACCAGAAAAACAAATAACCTGATTAAAAATGGGCAGAGGACCTGAATCAATATTTCCCCACAGAAGACATACAGATGTGGCCAACAGACACATGGAAAGATGCTCGACATCAGTCATCAGAGAAACGCAAATCAAAGCCACAAAGAGGTATCGCCTCACACCTGTCGGAATAGCGAGAATCACCACCACCAGAAACAACACGTGCCGGCGAGCGTGCGGGGGGAAAAGCAACCTTCACGCCCTGACGGTGGGAATGCACACTGCTGCAGCCACCGTGGAAACCATATGTAGGTTCTCAAAAAATTCAAAATAGAAATACCATATGATCCAGTAATCCCACTACTGGGTATTTCCCCAAAGAAGATGAAGACACTAATTCGAAAGGACACATGCAGCCCTCTGTTTATGGCACCATTATTTACAATAACCAAGACATGGATGTAACCCGAGTTCACACACATATACATATTCTCTCTCTCTCTCTCTCTCACACACACACACACACACACTCACACTCACACTGGAATATTACTCAACCATAAAAAAGGAATAAGATGCTACTCTCTACCACAATACGGATGGACCCAGGAACTGTTAGGTTAAATAAATCATAGAAAGACAAATACCACATGACTTCACTTATGTGTGGAATCTAAACAAAACAAAACAAAACAAAACA
>CM052883.1:169047855-169059555 GCA_028534135.1 Potos flavus | reverse complement strand
TTTTGTTTTTTTAAGATTTTATTTATTTATTTGAGAGAGAGAGATCACAAGTAGGCAGAGGGGCAGGCAGAGAGAGGGGGAAGCAGGCTCCCCGCTGAGCAGAGAGCCCGATGCGGGGCTCGATCCCAGGACCCTGAGATCATGACCTGAGCCAAAGGCAGAGGCTTTAACCCACTGAGCCACCCAGGTGCCCCACAGATCCTGGTTCTTGATAGGACCTGTTGGGGCACAATTTTCTCACGTAGCTGAGCAACCTGTTAGTTTTTTGTTTTTTTTTTTAAGATTTTATTTATTTGACAGAGAGAGAGAGACAGCGAGAGAGGGAACACAAGCAAGGGGGAGTGGGAGAAGCAGGCTTCCCACCGAAAGGGAGCCCGATGCAGGGCTCGATCCCAGGACCCCAGGATCATGACCCGAGCCGAAGGCAGACGCTTAACGACTGAGCCACCCAGGCGCCCCATCAACCTGTTAGTTCTTGATGATGTCCTGAACATAGGGTTTCCATTTGCCAGCTTAGAAGTTTCCACAGGGAGTGTCACAAATGTCATGAATCAAGTGTCCACTAATTAAGCTGTTGCTCACACAGGCTTCTCTAGGCTTGGAAACGCCAAAGACGCATGAGAAGCTATTTAGAGGGAAAGCGTCGTCCTGGGATTCCACAACTGTTTGCAAGCCCTGGTCTCCCCCCTTTCACCAAATACCGTGTTCACGGCACAGAAGGGGATACGAAGATGAATGGCGAGGTGTCTTATGAAGGAGGTTATGGCTCAGGAAATCTGAATTTTTTACCTTGGAGGGAAATTAAATATTCAGATTTAATGAGACAGATCAGAAAGCTTGCTAAGTGATTCCATTTCTTTTTTAAGACGATACTTTAGAGCAGAGGATTTTTAGAGCAGGGAAAACACTCTACCTGGCACCATAATGGTGGACGTGTGTCCTTATACATTTGCCCAAACACACAGAATGCACAACACCAAGCGAGAGCCCCACGGGAAACTATGGACTCTGGGCGATTACAATACGTCGGCATCAATTTATCGATCATAACCAATGTACCGCTCTGGAGGGAATGCGGGTAGTGGAGGGCAGCGGAGGGCAGTATGCGTGTGTAGGGGCAGGAGGTATAGGGAAATCTCTGTACCTTCTGCTCCATGTTGTTGTTCACCTAAAACTGCTCTAAAAAATAAAGTCCATTAAAAAAAAAAGTTTAAAACACATTTGACCCCCCCCAGTGGCTGCACCTGGACATGACTGCCACAATCACGGGGCCATCGCCAGCTCTGTCCACCTACTCCTGGCCCTCAAGGGTTCAAGAGCAGTGCCCCTGACATGTCCTCAAGTGCAAAGTTAGGGAGCCCCAGTACAGAACAGTCTTACCTTCAGTTTGGATAAGAAGCCCCCTTGGATAAGACCCAAGAACCAGCCATTTCCAGAGTGGGAGATGGATAGTAATCAGCTCTCAGCTCTCCGAGAGCCCATGAGGCTATGTGGATGCCGAGGGCTCAGAGAGGGTGGGTGCTTTCCCCAAGGCTACACAGCTCACTGCTGAAAGCCGAGCCTGGGGTCACATTGCTTGTGCCCGTCCCCATGGCACGGTAGTGTTTTTTGTCTTCGTAAGCATCAGCATTTGCTCTGATGACCGTGAAGAAGAGAGAGAAATGTGTGAATACTACTGAGCCTGGAACTAATCAAATGTTAATGATATCAACATCTAGCAAGTTTCCATTACTCATTCACTTCTCTTATTTGTTCATTTATTCTTCAAATATACATTGGACACCTACTGCACAGCACTCAATGAGGAGGCAGAGTCTGTCCTCAAAGAACGCACAAAGTTGTGAAACGATGGTGTTTTCAAGGCCACGTGATTTAACAGAAAGACGGGGAAGGAGGTGAGAGGATGGGAGACAGCAGTCCCCGGCCTGTCTGTCTGAAGGCGACACAGGATGAGCACCAGAAGCACTGGGTGCGGTCTACGGTTTCATCCCTGCAGCTGTGCGGACAGAAAGGTCAAGCTGGCTTTAGGTGGAGACAATGGCACTCGGCCATACAGAGTGGCAGGGACCTCTCTGCTGGGGTGCCACGGTGGCATCAGAACCCAGGGCTCGCAACTTCGCCTGGGATCCACTCTCACTTTTTAAGACGAAGGCAACCTTCAAATATTGAGATAAAGTTTCCTATGAAATTAGTCAGCTCATAATTAAGACATAGATCTTGCTTGTTATCTGAGTCAAAGGTATAAAGAAACACAGCATTCCTTAAGGGCTCGAATCTTGAACTGCTGGCATCTTCCCACTCCTGCCGGTTGGGTTGTCTGGAGTCCAGCCCAGGGTTTGCACTTTGCCGTGGGAGGATGCAGTCTGCGGAGTAGAAGATTCCATTTGATCCACCTTAGATGCCTCGGAATCTCAGATGGTGTTGAATGAGGGAAGCTCTTCCAGCCACAGTGGAGAGGTTCGCTGTCCCTCAGTGCTTTCCCCTCCCAAGCACGCATTTCTTTTCCACACCGATCGCAAGGCCCCCACTCCAGGCCTGACAGTCTAGGCAGAAAGACCGGGAGAGGGCTCTCCCCGCTGCCCTGGATACATGGGCTCTTCCAGTGCAAAGAACCAGAGGCTCAGACAGATCTTGTCACTCCAAAATCTAAATCCCCTTTCACAAGCCAGACCTGCCTTTTAAAAATAGCAGTCACGCTCTATACGTTCAGGTGCACTATGCTTTTCCTGCTGCTTTTGAAACCGACCCCTCTAGATAATCTTTCTTAAATTTTTCTGTGCCTTCGAATAAATCACCATTTTGGCTTATTAAAAAAAAAAAAAAAAAAGCCTGTGATTGATCTCACTGTTCCATCAAAACCAAACAGCAGGGAGGCAGGCAAAGGTTCAACACTGCAGGGGCTCAGTGCCGACGGGGAAGGGCTGCAGAGGGGTCCAGGAATGGGGGACAGCCCTACCTACCCCACATTCCATCACCTCCTGCAGCTGGCTTCCCTCACCCATTCTGGGTTTATGGGATCATCTAGCCACCCTCCCTCGACCTCCCTGTCCTGGGCCATTTCTAGCTATCTATAAATTACACATCCTCCACGAGAACATTATTTCTCAAGTGTTACTAGAGCCGATAAGCCATACTGAAAGGAAATCTCTGGTCGTCAGCGGAGCCATCAGCTACACAAGCTACTTTCCCAGTAACAGAACTTGCAGGCTAGTGATCACATTTACAGGACCTCAGCAGAACCGCGTGTGGGGGCCACCGCAGCGGGCCAACCACTGACCCTGCCGGGCTCTGCACGCCCACCCGACGGGCAACAAAGCACCTCCCCCAGTTCATGGGCCCTTTACAGACTATTTTCTGGCAGCAGGATGACTGAAAGATACCGACAGATTGAAGCAAAAAGAAAGGCATTTGTGCTAAACCAACACTGTCCTGGTTTAGCTTTCGGCATGAGACTCCAGACCGATCACCACGGGAGGGAGGCCGTCTGATCTAAGACCCGCCAGGACGGCCAGTTTCTGCAGACCGACGACTGTGACCAACCCTGCCTGGGCTGAATCCATTAGGGGCCCCGTTTCCCTCAGTTCATGAGCTGAAAGTTAAAAGAGGAGCCATGAGAGAGATCAGGACTTGACGAGTCACAGAGGGACCAGTGCACCGCGTCCCTAAGGCCAGGACATTTCTGACCCGGCGGGGGGAGAGAGGTCCTCTGAGCACCGGAGGCAGGTGCTCCCTACATTTTCCTCAAGGACCAGTAATGCCCCTGCTGCCGACAAAACCCTTCGCAGTCCTACGGGTATGAACCCACGGACATCGTAGGGCAGCTCGTAGGCTCCACATGCCTCAATTTTAACAGGCGGCCCCACGGTGTCCTCTCAGTGGGTGACACCAGCAGGCCCCAGACAGAAGGAGTCGGAGGAAAAGGTCAGCGGCTACTTATCAAAACCAAATTTGGTGAGACTTCACATGAAGGAAAGGCTTTTTTAGTCCACACCCCATCTGAAAGCATCCGTCGATAAGAGAATCAGGCAGTTTTGTACAAGGAGGCGGGAGCCAGGCGCCTCTGTGGAAAGAGAGGGCAGAGGCAGCGTGAGAGAATGCCCTCCACCCCCGATCCAAGGTGCCCCAAGTCCAGCTCGGTGTCCCGCCGACAAAGGGCTTCTCCGAGACGGAGGAGCAGGACGTGGCGCCGGCGCTCACGAGCACACCCGCGTGGGGCCGCGGCACGGAGCCTGGCACTCGGCTTGCCGAGGAGTGTGCGAGGCGCATCAGAAACGTGGGCCCCGGCCGTCGGCGGCCTCAACAGTACAGCAAGAGGCCCAGCTGCTCGCCCACTTTCCGCCCTCCGGCAGGCAGACAACAGCGCAGAGCACCCCGACTGCGCCCAGAGCGCTGTGCCCGGGGATGGGGCGGCAGGGAGCTGAGGGGCAGGTGTCGTTGCACACTGACAAGTGTCCCAGATGACCACATTCAGCAGAAAGCGTTACCTGTGAGGCGAAGGAGGGGGGTAGGAAGAAGGCAGAAGATGATTATTTCTAGCTGAAAGATTAAAAAAAAAAAAAAAAAAAAGGCTTCAAGAAGGAGGTGGAATTGGGCAGTCGTCCGGGCACGGCGGGCAGCTGCAGCGCCACGGACGCTCTGGGCTGGGTCCTCCTTTGCTGAGGGTCCATACCGTGCGTCGGAGGATGTTGAGCAGTACCCCCGGCCTCTCCCTACCCGTGCCAGCATCCCCCTCCCCAAGTCAGGACCGCCCAAACTGTGGGCAAATACTGACCCATGTCTCCCGCGGAGCAAAATGTCACCGGCAGAGAGACCCAGGCCAGGCAGGCGCACGTGAAAAAGGAAGGAGCGGCTCCTATGTCCTTCCAACTTTTCATTTTATTATTTTATTGATGCAACCACCCTCTCTGGCCTCTGCATATAAAACTAAAAAGCTCTAGATGCTCCCTCTATTAAAAAAAAAAGGCGGGGCGCCTGGGTGGCTCAGTGGGTTAAAGCCTCTGCCTTCGGCTCAGGTCATGATCTCAGGGTCCTGGGATCGAGCCCCGCATCGGGCTCTCTGCTCAGCAGGGGGCTTGCTTCCCCCTCCCTCTCTGCCGGCCTCTCTGCCTACTTGTCTCTCTCTCTCTCTCTGTCAAATAAATAAATAAAATCTTTTAAAAAAAGGGATTATTTCCAGTAATCCTTCCCCAACTTGGGAGAACAGCCATAGTTCCAGGTACGGTCACGACCAGTCCTCACTCTGTGAAAGACAAGTCATCAATTATAGTTAGTCTCAATCAGTAAGTATCATAGATGTGACCAAAATGCTGGAAAGGGGGAAAAAAAAACCCTCAGTTTTACCAGTGTTAAGTATTTAAAATCCCAAACAATGCTGTTGTTTTTCATCCTAAGCATGGTGCTTCAAGACTGTGGGCCGTGAGGAGTGTGTAGAGAAGGCAGGCCAGCACTGACCGGGCCCCCAGAGCACCTGAGCACTTGTGACCTCAGGGCAGCTCGCTGGCCGGCCCTCCAGGGAGCTCCCACCACGAGCCCCCGCCGCCCCGTGTGCACAGCGCTGGAGCTGCTTGGGACACGGTCCCCTCCCTTGTTCCCTCTGCACTGGGTCAGGCTGGCGTTACACACAGACTGCATCTTCGGAGAATGAGCACGCGTCTATATTACCAAGAAGAAACCTTAACCCAACCCATTTTTCAAATAAAGATGTCTATTCCATGGGGAACAGGGGAGAAATTCCTCCCCACACTCCGGTACCGTGAGCCAAAGGGAATGTATGAAACCAAGCTGAAAGCTCACGTCCACTTACGTGGGCCAAGGAGAAAAAGTCCTGATTTTTAAAAATATGCCAACAAGAGTCCCTTGGGAGTAGATTCTCACTTGCAAACAAAGGAAAAGGTCAGACATTTCTTGGTGGTCTTTCTTGCTAAATGCCAGGCAAAGGGGACTTTAGATAAAATTAAAACCAAACGTGCTAAGCGTCACTTTGTAGAAACGAATGCGAACACTACACTTTGTGGTCTGTGGGACAACCACGGCCTCCGCAGGTGACGGTCACCCCTGAGGTGCCGGGTGCCGGCCGAGGCCAGAGCTCCCCTGGGGACACTCCCGCTTTCCTCTCCGGCCTTCAGCGCTCTGGGGAGACGCGGCTGAGGAATCAGAAGGATTTAATCAAGGGTAACACACGACTGTGCACCTGTCCCTTGGACAGCTGCAAAGAAGCTCTGGGATTTGTGTGGAGGAAAACCAAGGAATTCCTACCGATCACCTAATCTTCCCGGTCTCCGAGGGCGCAGCGGACCAGGCCTGACTGATGGCATTTCCCTCCGCAGGCTCCACCGGAAGACATTCTTCTAACAATACCATCAGCACGAGCATCTTCCTACAGACCTCACACCCAAAACACAGGGAACCGTGTGACACGGACCCCACGCCCACCCCCCGCCCGGAATGGCCCCCCAGAGCGGAGACAAATACCACGAGCTGAAGAAGAGCGACCTCGGTCTGTCTTTAGCTGCGCTGACAACCCCCCCCCCCCACAAAGATTCGTGAAGCCCACGACTTCTATGAGAATAAAAAATCCCAGCCACAAATCACGCCCTGGGAATTTCTGGCCATACCATTAGAAAGCGCAAGAAAAGCCTATTTTGGCAGAGTTATCACTTCTGTATCCCATTTGGGATTTGGCTGCTGAGATCTTTTATCTGTGCCCGGGGGACTGAACGTTTGATGTATTTCTCTCTAAACGTGGAAAACAACATGACTAAGAAGCACGGCCCAGACACACTCCCCCCGGTCAGCAGCGGGAGCCATGTGACCACCCTCCTGCCTCTATTAGCCAATGTGTCCCCGGCTCCGCATTCCCAGTGGCGGGAGCGGCAGCCACCCCCTTGCTAGTTACGATTTGCATAAGAGCTCCTGAGAAACTGGAGAAGTGGGTCACAGGGACCGGTTCTGACACAGTAAGATGAAATAAAGCATCCGCGTCTTCTCATCTGCTTGCCGCGCACAGCTCATCACCAAGCGGCCTGTGGGGAGCAGGGGTGAGGCGGACCTGCGTCAGGGAGCAGGGGTGAGGCGGCCCTGTGGCAGGAAGACGCCAGCGTGGGGGCCAGAGAGCCAGGCTGCGCGGAGCGGCCTCCCTGGGCCAGGATGTATGCTGTGCTAGGCGCGCCTCCTCGAAATCACCACCTGCTCCAGAATCTTCCATGAGGCAAAGGGGAGGGATGAGAAACAACACTGCCACAAACAATCCGCAGGGCTCCAACATCGTCACTGACCCTCCCCTCCGGCATCGTCTCTGTTCCTGGGAGTGTTGCTGGAGACGGTGATGTGGCTGGTTAGGTACCAACACAAAACGTGTCGAATCTGGAAAAGAAGGTTCATGGCCCCTGATCACCCAGCTACGGACACGAGTGTGAGTGGATCAAGGCAGCCCCCAAAAGACTCCAAAGTCCTAAAGCCAGCTAAGACATCTCCAGGTGGCCTGGCCGGGAGGGGATACACAGAATGGGGATGCCCATGCCGTGCCCCGGGGCCCCTTTCTTCCTGTCGCTGCCTCCCAGACACCCCAAAAGCAGTGCCTAGGGGTGCAGCATCCATGTGGGGAGCCAGGCCACACTGTCTCCTGCACACACGTGGTCTTTCCCTTCACTAGTTTGTGGGGCCTCCTCCCAAGGTCATGCCATTGAATTACCCAGGACTGTGACACCCCACAATCTTAGCTTCCAACTGTCTCCTCCCGAGCCGCGAGCCTCCACAAGAGCTGTCCTCTTGCTAGCACATCCACTCCTGCTGTCAAGAGGCTCGCGTGACACGTCCTGTCCTTTCCAATCTGCAGACCTTTCTCCATCCAGCCAAGGCCAAGGTTCACCCCTGGTCCTCGCCCCCCGCTGCTCTGCTGGCCCCTGATGCCTCTGAGACCCTCACCTAGGCCAGCCCCAAAGGTGGCTCCATCCAAACTCCAGCCCGCTGGACCCGTAAGTGTGGGAGCACTGAGTCCGCATCTCGGGGCCCCGCTGCAGACGCTCACGCGGCTGGGGGGCTGGGCGCCGGCACCCCGCAGGGCCTCCCTGCAGCGCTGGTCCCCCACACGACCATCCCAACTCTCCCAGCCTGCAGCCTGCCCTGAGAACCCGGGGGGACCACGCCCCAGAGCTGCCGCACTCCGGGCCTCCCAGCCACGCTCGCCTCTCCCGCTCAGGGCTGGCAAGCAGCCGTGGGCCATCCATCACACTCATCCAGCCAGCATGGAAAATACTCAATTATCTCCCACTTAATAACAGACAGAAACAAAAGCCTGTCCTCCCTGTGTGTGCCCTCCGGCCCCCTCCCAAGCTCCTCCCGCCTCCTGAAGAGCGCTCTCTCCTTCCTCCCTTTATATCCCATCCCCCGCATCCCTCCCCAGAGTCCCAGAGCCAGCGGCCAGCCTCTCCGCCGTGATGGACGCTGTGGGCCACACCTGCGCTCAGAGACTCGCTGTCACCTGGAGAAGAGAATGACCACGCCGAACCCGGCACGCCAGGCCCCGGATGGCCCCCCGCCGCCCCTGCAGTGCAGAGCAGCCAAAGGGCTGAGCTCTGAGGCCAGAATGATGCAAAGCCAGTGCGACTGCGGGAAAGCGACCTCGAGTCTCTGGGCCAGTTTCACTCGGCGGTACGGCCGTGATGCTAGGGTAGACGTGACAAATGTGATGATGTACATGAAGCAGGTGTCCCAGCGCTTAGGACAAACGTGCGCCGCCTGCTGCCACCCGAGACCCTTCGTTCCAACATATCCAACTCCGGTCCAGTCCTGACCGCACCACACCCCGTCTCCCCACAGCCTCCCGCTGGGGCTGCTGCGGTAAGTCCTCCTCACGGCTGGGGCCTGGGCCTCCCCCCTCCCGCCGGGGCACAGCTGGGCCACCCCTACTTGGCATCTGTCCCCCTACTCTGACCTGACGTGTGCCCTTCACATAACCAGCTCCCCCAGAAGACCGGGGCCCTCACACAGGACCAGCATCCTTCTCTCTCAGCCCCAGGCCTCGCCAGCGTTCTGCTTAATAAACGCTGCCGGGGGGTTAACTTTACCAATCCGGGCGGCTGACTCAAGATTAATTCTGGAAGGGAGCGGCAGCGCCTCGCTCGTGTTGCAAGTAATAGCAGAGGTCGGCTGACACCCCCATTTACACCACTACACCACGCAGCAGCCCCCCACCCCCCAGAAGCTTATCTACGAGGTCTCCGGCGGTTAGGGAAAGGCCTGGAGAGAGGAGGGCGATTCACTTCTTCCCCGGCCACAAAAATCCTCCAGTGCAGCTGAGGCTGGGTGGCCGCCCCTGCGCGAGCGGGCCCCTCCTTCGCGGACTTGGAGCCATGCTTGGGGGTGGGGAGTTTCCAGAGCGTGACCGCACCGGGGAAAGCGGGCGGCTTCGGAGCTGGTCAGAAGGGAGGGGTCCGGAGCCTCGAGGAAGCCCTCCAAGGGGGGCCCGGCCCCTGCCTCCCCCTCTAGTCTGGGCCATGCTGACTGTGCGAAAGCAGCACCCATCCCAGGATGGGGGAGGCCGGCAGGGTGGCCGAGGTTCAGCGAGCAAGGGCTACCCGCAGGGCACTGGGCCTTTACTGACATAGAAGGAAACGCATGCCATTGATCCAAGTGCTCAGGTACTCACTGAGAACCAGAACACTGGGGGGGGCCCGGGGGGCTCAGTCGGCCGAGGGGGGCTTTCGGCTTAGGTCATGATCGCAGGGTCCTGGGATCGAGTCCTGCTTCGGGCTCCTTGCTCAGCAGGGAGTCTGCTGGTCCCTCTCCCACTGTCCCTCCCCCAGTTCATGTGAGCTCCCTCTCCCTCTCTCTCAATAAATAAAGAAAAACCTGTAAAAGAAAAAAAAAAAAAAAAAAAACACTTGAAATAACTTCAAACTATTGAAAAGGAGGAGGATAATGGGCCTACCCGAGTCAATGCAAGGATCTAAGGGCCTGGCCCCTGACGTGTGGCACCCTAGACGTTCTTGAAATCCTGGCTTTCGTGTTCCGAACGGCACCTTCAGGGAAGCTGCCAGGAGCTGTGGTGGGACCCCGCGCGGGCGCGCGCTCTGGGGAGTCACCCGCAAGGGGGGCTGCCTTTGTGTGCAAGTAGCACCCCACTGGGCCGACTGTCCGAGAATTTTCAGAGAGGCGACGGCTGGCACCGGACTCCTCTGGGCAGGAGAAAGTGACACTGGGCTACAGGATGTTCACACAAAAGGACTTTTTCTCTGGAAGAATGCTCCAGGAAGTCAGGAGTTCGTATGAAGGGAACGGAACACTTGAGATGGCCCTTTACCCAAGCAAACTACCGAGACTCCCCACCGCCGCACGCCGCTGCTCCAGAATGTCCCGCCGTCCACGGGATGCCGCTGAGTGCCAAGGCAAGGGGATAAACGCGGGGCCTGAGCTGCTCACACCACTGGCGCCCCACGCAGGCCCCCTGGGTCCGCACTCGGCCAGCCCGGCCAGGGGCAGCCGCCCTCCTGACAAACAATGCACAGCACTGGCCATGCCTCGCCGGCCGCGCACGCAACACATCTTCAGCTCCCCTACGGGCTTGCGGGCAAGACACAAAAGAAGTGACTTACACCGACTGAGGATTCGAAGGCCCAAAAAGGCCTAGCTGTGTGGGGCTGCCACCTCCCGGAGAGCGTTGGCCTGGGCTTAAAGGGCACCAGGCCATCAGCAGCACCCCCATGACCGAGATCTTCTAGCACTTCTGCTAGACGCCCCAGGAGCCTGCTCACCCTGACCCTCCCTCTGCAGCCCAGGGGCCCCCCTCGGTGGGCCCTGAGGCTCAGCCAGGCCAACCCTCGGCTCCCCTTTCCACCCCTGGCCTAGGCCAGGCTCAGCCGAAGGGACTTTAGAGACTAATTCAGTTAATTCAGTTTATTCCTCCGGTGCTCCTATGAGCTAGGTATTATTATTAGACGTCTTTTACAGATTCAGAAAGCTTTCGTCACAGACAGGTAGAGCAGGCGCCCTGGACCTCAGGGTAAGGTTTGAGCCTGGCGTGGAGCTGGACCGGAGCCCAGCGCTGCCCGGAGACGCTCCACGCAAGGGGGACGGCTGATACCGGCCCCCCGCCCCGCTCCCCAGGCCCCCGACCTGCAGCCCCCCATGTGGCCTGCCTCCAAGGAGAGCCCAGCCAGGTCTCCGATCTGCAGAGGGAGGCCCCGGAGGCAGAGTGCCCAAATAAAGCTGTGAAAGAGCTTTGCTGGAGAATGTTGGGGGGCAGGTCCTCCGGCTCTGCCGGAGGGTGGGGGTGGGAGGGCGGGAGAGAAGGGGGAAGGCAAAGGAGAGCCAAGTGTAAAATGTTTTGGGAGCAGGCACGCAGAAATGCCGGTTAAAATACACACACACGCGCGCGCGCGCGCCCCTCGCCCTGCTTCCAAGGGACAGAGCACGGGAACACCACGGCGGACCACGCCAGGCTCAAACAGCTCCTCTTCATTTGGATCTCAAGGACAGCCACCAGTTCCGAGGTTAGTCTTCTCCCCAAAGCCCACCGTCAAGACTCTGCTTTCCTTCCAGACTTCCTGGAAAAATGAGCAAACCCTCAGCCTACCCCCCAGCCCCCATCCCCGGCTTTAAGCTGGCTTCGGCTCCCCCCACCCCGAGACTCTAGGGCAGCCCTGGCAGGAACAGCTGCGTGGCCCCACCGCCCAGCCCATCTGCTGGGCCCGTCTCGGCCTG
>CM052883.1:169019626-169047755 GCA_028534135.1 Potos flavus | reverse complement strand
CATTGGCCACCAAGGTTTTAATGACCTTGACTATCAAGACAAACATTCCAAAGTTCCTAGCCTGCTCTCGCTGCCATAACAAAGTCTCACAGGCTGGGGGGTTAGCAACAGGCATTTACTTTCTCAAAGTTCTTGGGGGTAGAAGTCTCAAGTCGGGTGTCAGAGGGCGGACTTCTTCTGAGGCCTCTCTCTAGCTTGTAGGTGGGGTCTCCCTGCTGTGTCTTCACATGGGGGTGTCTCCATGCCCGTATCCTAATGTCCCCTTACAAGGACACCAGTCACACTGGATCAGGGCCCATCCGAATGACTTCATTTAACTTCATGACTTCTTTAAAGACCCTGTCTCCACAGTCTCTGACATGCTGCGGGGGAGGGGCTGGGCTCCCACACACGGATTCTGGGAAAACACCCCTCAGCTCAAGACAGCGCCATCACGATCGGCAAATAGCAATTCTCAAAGTAAGGGGAGCATTGGTGTGTAACAGTCACATCTGGATCTGCAAAAGGCATTTTTTTTTTCAGTAAAATCTCAAAGCAACCCCATCATCGACAGGCCTTACAAGGTGCCGCTCAACTCCCGGACCGCCCAGCGCCCCAACTGGAACCACGGTTACCAGTCGGTGAGAAGCTCAGGACTGGGAGATCAGCTCTCCCTCGAGGATGCCGATGGCCAAGGACGGCCCCCTCCAACTGAGAGCGGCAGGGACCCCGCCGCTCGGTCTCCCTGCCGCCCTCTCGCAGAAACCAGGAATTAACCGCACGCGTGTGAGCTGGGGTCAGTTCGGGTTTCTACCTTTCACTGGAATACTTTACTGGATTCACCTAAAACCAGGCGTGTCTTGCCCAACTATCAAACCATCATCCGTGTGTGTGTGGTCAGCAACAGCAACTAACGAGCTCTAGCACAAAACCGAACCCAATGCTCCTGTTCCCTTCATGCCATTCCGTTAAACCGCATTATTAACATTCACAAATCACGATTTTAGGCTTGACACTCTTGTTTTCTTTCTTTTTTTTAAATCCTAGAAACAAAGGTATGATGACTGCCCTACAAAGAAGGCGTGTTTTCTTCAGACCTGAGTATCCGGGTCCATGGTGGTAATAAGACACCAGGATAAATGAAAGCAATATTCTGTCCTGCGTGGCATCCTCATCAGCAATCATCAGCAGGAGCGCCCCCCCTGTGCCCCCGGGGCCAGTGGGAACACGGGCTGCCGTCTTGGGTCACGCGGGGGCCTTAAAGAACAAGTCCTTCATCCTTGCAGGCAAGGAAAAGACATGCCAGGCACCTGCCTTCCTGGGACAGGACGCTTTCTTCACTTGCCGGCAAAGGTTGTACAGCCCTGCTGGTCACTGACTGGGGGGATCCCAGCACCAAGGGCCTTGTCTCCCCCTGCACTGGCCCACCCCTCCTGAAATCTCCAGATCAAAGACCAGGATCTTCTCCCAACAGACACTCCCCCATAGCCTGTAGGACAGAGCCTCACTGGGGCAGGGAAAAAAAGGGAGCTCAGAAATCTCTACTGAACAAACTCAAGCATGAATAAAGCATACTTTTTGAAATGCATCACAAATACACACACACATGTATATACTCACACATACACACGGTACTGTAGACTCCCCCACAAAGTATCACACACACAAACACACACATTCACGCATATACACGATACCGTAGACGACTCCCCCACAAAGTATCTCACACACAAACACACACATTCACGCATATACACGATACCGTAGACGACTCCCCCACAAAGTATCTCACACACAAACACACACATTCACACATATACACACATACACACGATACCGTAGACGACTCCCCCACAAAGTATCACACACACACACGTATATACTCACGCATACACACACACGATACCGTAGACTCCCCCACAAAGTATACACACACACGTATATACTCATGCATATACATACACATGATACCGTAGACGACTCCCCCACAAAGTATCACACACACAAACACACACACACACGTATATACTCACGCATTCACACATACACACGATACTATAGATGACTCCCCCACAAAGTATCACACACACACACACGTATATACTCACGCATTCACACATACACACGATACTGTAGACAACTCCCCCACAAAGTATCACACACACACACGTATATACTCACGCATTCACACATACACACGATACTATAGATGACTCCCCCACAAAGTATCACACACACACACACATATATATACTCACGCATACACACACACACGATACCGTAGACGACTCCCCCACAAAGTATCACACACACACACACACACACACGTATATACTCACGCATTCACACATACGCACGACACTGTAGACAACTCCCCCACAAAGTATCACACACACACACACACACACGTATATACTCACGCATTCACACATACACACGACACTGTAGACAACTCCCCCACAAAGTAAGGAATCCTGCTCCGAGGAGACCAGGACAGCAGTACAAGAGTCACCTGCTCTGGGTTCTCAAGCGGAGCTGCTCTGCTGGGGACCAGACGCCCACACAGCCCGGCCCGAGGAACACTGTGACTAGCTGATCAGACAAGAGCACTCGGGACTGTTCCATCATCTCCATCAGCTTTCACTTTGGAAACTGGGGGTGGGGAGTATGACAGTGGTGAAATCAAGGGAAAAGAACAAAAGTAACAGAGAAGTGAGGCCATCAAGGCTGGGAGGAGAGAGGATGCCACGACTCCCGAAGAGATCCCCGGGCATCGTTAGGATTGCCATTCCTAGAAACGAATTCAGGGCACATCACTTTCTGGTTTTCTATCTGCCGTGGCTTCCACCTACTTAGGTTATTAATACACACCACGAAGAAAGCATACTCCACACGCGACAGCCAAGTATGATCTCCCAGCGGAATAAAGTGCCTTACAGAACAAAAATGGAGGCAGTGACCCTTCTATCTTCCAGCTTCTGTACACTTAATTAATTCCATGTTCGCGATTCCAGCATGAATAAATTTTCAAAGCGTATGTCTGCTTTTAAATCTATGCTGACCTTGTATGGAATGCACAAATGTTTCTGCTAACACAAAACTAAAAAAAAAACCAAAAACCTGGGGATCACTCTGGGTACAGTAATTAATATTCCTTATTCACGAAATAGCTTTGTTTGAAATTATATGATTCAATCGGAAAGTCATTTTCTTTCCAAGTTTGCTGGGCTTCCTATATGCATGCAAATCACAGTGACAAAGACACAACATAAGGACTGAAAATGCACTGCTTACTCCTTATAAATGTTTAAACTTGCTCCCGATATAGCGGTGAGTAGCAGCTCGGAGACTCATAGAATATGTTGGATATTTTTATTCTAATTTTCTTGAGACCATTTGCCTCCATGAAAATACAGCAGAGACCCATGATGGAGACTTTTCAGAGGAAATTACCATCAAGCACTGTCCTGTGGGAAGGAAAGAGACGGGAAGGTCCTCAGAAAGCCCTGGGGGTTAAGACGCGAGCACATCGCCTTCAGGACTGACCCGGGAGCACGACTGACCACCAATATCCACTCACGTCACTTGTTATGTGTCGCTGTCCTGACATCACTTCCTCTCAGCTAAACCCATGCATGCAGGCCCAAGGATGACCTTCAGTTGGGTGAACCACTCTTTACTCTGGTCTCCACACTGGGACAGTGACATACCTATCAAAATCCTTCTCCTCATCCCACCATCAGCAGCGTACGTCATGTGGTTTATGGTGTCCCTTTTCGATCCGTCGTGTATTAAAATACTCAACTGGAAAATCTGCTTCCCTCATCTTACCATTTAGCTACACAGTTAAGCAACCCCAGCTGTCCAGGAAATGCCACCGCAGTGAACACATTATTGGGCAGAGAAGAACCATTTGGAGCTCCTGTCAACCATTTCACAGACTACACACAGAGGCCCAGGGAAGCAGCAGCAGCAGCAGAAGGAAAAAGAGCTCACGTGACATTACATGTATTGTTATGAATAAAAGCCATCCTTGCAGTCCAGACTGAAATACGCAGCTAGAGAACGTGGATTCTAACCTCCTCCCAGTAACTGTTAAGACTTCTCTTCTGGTGCTTGCTCTGTATTTTCTAATTCGACTTGTATTGTTGAGGCGCTCGGGGTGGCTCAGTCAGTGAGGCATCCAACTCTTGGTCTCAGTTCAGGTCTCGATCTCACGGGTCGTGAGTTCGAGTCCCGCACTGGGCTCCATGATAAAAATTTAAAAAGATAATTGATTTGCATTTTTTTTTAAAGAAAGGATATTTTTAATTTTTAAACTTGGATTTAGGCTGGCTTTTCAACAATTCTGTTTATGCTCTGAACACAATATAAATGACTTAAAAAGCGATCTCTCTGGTCTGCTCGTGGTGACCACCTTTCAAATCCTTCTTGGAAAGTTTTCCCTTTACTAATGAATCCATCCAGTAACTTGCAAAGTTGGAGCGGATCACGTAGAAGAAACCAGTGACTCTACACCCCTTTTCCTTAAGTAGCAAAGCAAGAGGGTGACCCACGCAGCAGCTGGGTCCAATTTCCTTCTCGCAGAGGAGGGAAGGGCTTTGAGAGGTCAAGGACTTGCCCAGGGCCGGAGAGCTAGTATGCGGACAGTGAGGAAAGTGGAGCTAGGTCCGCCGCCCCCAGAGCCAGGCTCTGCTCCTCCTCGGTGACATGCTGCCATCCCACACTTGTCACGGGTAGAAGAACTAGGGTCTTTCCTGCTCTGCTCCATCCCGGGCATTCTGTGAGGTCAAAGAAATGACACTGGGGATCTCTGGCATTGCCATGCGCACCTCTCCCCCAACCCCCAGGAGAGCGCTGTTCCCTTCAGTTATGATCGGTGTTGTCACCCACAGACACCTGACCAGCTCACTTGCTTAGGGCCGCTCCTCGAGGTTGCGTGGGAGTAGGAGGCAGGGAGTCTCAGGGACGCAGGGACTCAGGGGAGGGCCTGAGGCTGGGAGGGCAGAACCTCAGCCCGGGATAGACAGAGGCTGGAGAGTGACCAGATGGCCCGCGTGGTGTCTTTGATAACTGTGGAAGCAGGGCCCAGCGACAGGGGTCGGGTGGGCTGCTCCCAGGGGGGCGAGCTTGAAGCGCGTCAATCCAGGAACTCACCAAGACCCTTTCCTCTGCCATCGGGAAAGCAGTCAGCGAGCCTCTCGCGCAGTCAAGGAATGAAGGTCAGCCGACCGCCTTCGGTATGGTGTCCGGTGAGCATCACTCTGTATTTCTTTCCCAATTAAATAGCCATTACAAAATCAAGTTCAAAAAACAAATAGGGTCCCCTAAACCTTAAGCATTTTATTCTAGAAGACACTTGGTGTGATGTAAGACTGATTTTCATCAAAATAAGGCATTTTCAGAGATGGTATCTTGCCTTGAAATACCCGCCCATCCCTGTAGGCTGTTTTATATTCTTCTTTCTGGAACAAGACAGGGTAAAAATATAAATCGACCCATCAATCACTGTGAAAATCTCTTTTTCTTTAGCCTAGATTCCTAGAAGCATAATTCCCAGGTCACGGTGTAGGAACCTTTCATCGATTCAACATTTCCAAACTGCTTTCTAGAAAAGGTAAACGATTTCAGCTCCATCACTGGGAGGGTGGGGGTCCAATGCTTCCCACCCCTGCACCCTTGCCCACCAACACACAAGCTTCTTCTGGTAACAGCCCATCCCACCCCCACAATAAGGCCATAGAAATGGGTGTTTCTATGTCATCGTCATCAGTGGGTTTAATGTTTGCTTATTTGCTCAAATAATGACATCTCGGATTAGCAGAGTTTTGTCCATTCCATTCATCCATAACATTCACTGCTTAATATGTTGTCCTTAATTTGTCAAAATGGGGATCAGGGTCCATCAAAAATAAAGAATTTTAAGAATACTGCTGATGTGAAGAACCGGGGCACAGTATCCTCAGCAGTAGCCAATCTCTCTCCTGTTGGCGTTACCCATCCAGGGGTTTCTATCTTGTGTTGGCTGGGGCACATGCTAGAATTAAGTTTTTCTAGACTTTTAGATGCAGATGAAGCTAAGCTCACAGATTAGTAATTTGCAGAAACCACACTTTTTCCTACTTTGAAAATTAGTACTTGTTTCCACATTGAGTTTTCTGTGTGCTATTTGCCAGGTGTTCCTCAGAGCAGCGGGGTGGGAGGGGTGGAGCGTGTGTGCCAGAACCCCCAGCACCTCAGAAAGCACCCCTGCGTGCCTCAGTGTGAGCGTGCAGCGTTTTCGTTCTTTCTCCTCTGCTGTATCCCCAGTGCCTGGAGCTGCCCTGGAGAACAGCTAACATAGGATGGATGCATGGATGGATGCATAGATGGATGCATGGATGGGTGGGCCAATGGGACATGGGGAGAGAGGGGAAGGAGGAGGAGAGGGAGGGAGGGATGAGGGAATGAATGAACCCACAAACCCACCCAGCTCCCAGGGCAGCAAGGGACTCCCTCCCAGTGTCTTCACTCCCCCAACGTCTGATCCATGCTGATGTTCAGCTTTTTCATCCAAAGATCATGCTTCTAATCAAAAAGACATTTTTCTGATTGCCTACCACCACGGTCATCCAGTTTGATTTACTGAATTCTGTGGCTTCAGAAACTCCATAAATTAACCCAAGCTCGAAATTAAAAAGCTACTACTTTGATATAAGAGGCACTCCAGAATAAATAACAAGAGAAGCTAGCCCATGATCTAATGGAAGAGCTGAAGTATTTCTAATTGATTTCCTTTTCATCAACCCATGATGCCTACGCACATCCCGGATCCCTAAACGAGCGACACATGATGCACTGCGTGGTATCCTTTGTAAGAAATCATGGAACTTCTAGGCAGTGTTCCTTGGCACGTGGTCCTCGGACCACCAGGGTCTGCAAAGTACGTGGCACCCCTGTTAGAAACGCAGAGTCTCGGGCGCCTGCGTGGCTCAGTCGGTTGGTGTCCAGCTCTTGAGTTTTGGCTCAGGTCATGATCTCAGGGTCCTGAGATCAAGCCCTGCATCAGACTCCGAGCTCAGCAGGGAGTGTGCTTGAAGATTCTCTCCCTCTCCCCCTCCCCCACCCTTGTGCACACTCTCTTTCTCTCAAATAAATATTTAAAATTGTTCTTAAAAAAAGGAAATGCAGAGTTTCGGGCCCCACCCCAGCCTCCCTGAATCAGAATCGGAGGGCAGGACCCAGGATTCTGCTTCAAGAAGACTCCAGATCCTTCTCGTGCATCTCTACGCAAGTGTGCAAAAGCACCACGCTAGGGCACAGAGTGTTGATATCTTTTCTGACATTTCAGATGTAACAGATTACATTTTAGATAAACAATTGACTCAAATGTCTTAAAATGACTGATTTAGTAAAAAGCCAAATGTTCTCTTTTTCCACACCCTCCCTCATTTCCCTCATTTTTGGAAGAATGGTTCACCATTTAAAGGATCATTAAAGTCACACGTTTTAAAAAGACATATAAAAGTGTGAGAGGCTTTTAAAGTGTGACAAAGTCAAGGATAGAATAATGGAAAAATTAAAATCTTTGGAAGCAGAGACAGAACTGCACCCAAAAGGTCACCGGGACTTAGTTTGTCATAGAAAAATAAAACTTCTCTGCTAGACTCACTCTCTGGTTTAGGAAAAACTGACGTTCCTCTCCACCCTACCAAGTCCTCCAGGAGCTCTCTGCCCAGTGACCACATTCACCTCCTCCTGGGGTAGGGGCAACCTCCTCCAGGGAGCCCTCTGCCCATCTCCCTAAACAACAATACGACTAAACTCCACTACATATCCAGCACAGGGGGTTTAAGTAAACCTTCTAAAAAGGTTTCACTACCCTCCTTTGAGAGTCTCACAAAAGTCACACTGTCTGTCCTCCAAGACCCTATCAGAGGAGCCACTGCCCTGACCTGGTGTCAGCAAGGCGACCAGGGCTGGGACCAACAGTAAGGGAAAGTCGATGCAGCTCAGGCGCTCAGAGTGGCTCGGGCACAGGCCGTGTGCCCATCACCCCCACCGGCATCTGGTTCCCGGAACTTCCAGAGCAGGCACCTCTACCCTCCGAACTTTTCCAAACAACAGCCTAGAGGCTTAGAAGGAGTCGCTCAGTGCACAGCGGAGCAGGAGGGGAGGGGACAGGAATCTGACCTCAGGTCAGACCGGCTGCGAACCCCCAGCTCCTGATGGAGGGGATGGGAAACACGGAGGAGGAGGGGAGGAGGAAGGCTACGGGCACAGGCTGGTGTGTCCCTCCCTGACCTCAGCTGTGGCATGGGGTGAGGCAAGGGTGCGCTTCTCAGGCTGTGGCTGAGTTCACAAAGCAAATGGAAAACCCTCTTTCCGAGGGAGGAACCGTGCCACCAAGGGAGGGAGAAGGAACCGCGCCCACTGAGCTTTCAGAGTCACTTAAGGCACTTTAATTCAGGCAAGTTGGAAACCGTCCTCCGGACACTCTTCATGGGTCCTGCCTCTGCGGATCTCCCTGGGAAGAGGGACAGGGTGCCCCCCCAACCCACCGCCAATGGCCCATCCCTGGGCGATGCGGGGACGGGGGACACTAGCATAGTTTCAGGACAAAACACAGCAAAAGGAAAGAAAACGATCTGAAGATCACGGCCCTGGGATGGGGGCCGGCAGAGCAGGTGGACGGGCGGGTGACTGGGGGTGACCCGGACGTTGCATGAAGACAGAAATAGATGGAAGCGGCGGGCACCACGGACACACATACTGGCCCACGACCGTGCGGGGCTTTCGAAGAATAACATGGGAGGGGTTGTCCTCAAGAAGTCACCTGGGTCAATGTCGGTCACCCCGATACTCCTGACCTTTTTTGATCATCCTGGGGGGGGGGAGGGCTTAACTGAATGGCAACGATCTGCTCTAATCCAGACTGAGGGGCCGGGGGGGGGGGGAGTAAGTGGCCGTGTGGCCCACGACGTGGTGTTGGGGGGAGAGATGCCAGCCACCCGCCACCACACGGTCAGGTCCTGGACCGTAAAACAGCAGTGAGACCAGACGAAGACACGGAGAACTTCATTCCAGACGTAAGAGTGCGCTCTGTGAATACCAGGATTTCTTTCTGCCAGACGACTCTCACCGTGCGGACGCCGACCCCGGGCAGACCCTCCAGGACCGACGCACTCGCGCCCCACACCTCCTCTCACGTTGGCTCAATCTATCGCGCTGAGCATCTCGGCACAGTTTAGAGAGCCCACGTCTTATTTTACACACTGCTCACGGTATTTCGCCTTTAGGCCACCGTGCGGGCCTCGCGGCAGTGCCCACGTCTCAGATGGGGAGCCCCGCCCCAACCGGCGGTGCCCCACTCCACGTCAGTCTGCTCTGCCAGAGTCCCTCTGCAAAGACAGAACGATGACACGCTATCAAGAAAGCATCTCCATGCAAGTCAATCTATCAGAAACCTCGGTCGACAGGTCCCAGTGAACCGACGGATGTGACAGCGCATGGCAGGACCTCGCCACTCCAGTCCGCCGAGCCGCTTTTCGGGTCATGGGTCCAATCCCAGAGCCCCTTGAGCTGACCTCTTCTCCGAGATCACCTTGTGCGCTGGGTGTCTGACTCAGCTGCGCCTTGTGCTTGTTCAACATGGACGACTGAATGACTCCCTCCCCGTGGACGGACTCCCACTGATCTCCAGCTGGGGGGATTCGGGCTCTGTGAGCAGACCGTTTATTCCGGAGCCGGGAACGATCACGAGTTCCTCTCCGATACACGGGGGCGCTCCTCTGTGGCTGCGGGGTATAGACTCCTCGGCAACGCCTGTGTAAGCAGCAGCATGTCCGAGAGACCAACGTTGGCAACAAACGCTCAGGGGAAGTCCCCAGGGACACACACGTATTCATGAGCACGCCACATGACCGGGAAGAGGGAAAGAGACCGCACCGGCCGTGCGCTGTGTCCTCCTTCCCGCTCCTCCTCGGTATTATCTCATCTGGAAGAAATCTAACTGGGCTCCAGGATTGCTTCTCCCAGCCTCTCATCTTGCCTCCGAGGATTCCATCCAGTCCTCCCCAAGCACCTGCAATGGAAGCAGCTTAAAGAGCCCCGGACGCCTGCACAAGCTCCCCATTTCCAAGACATGAACCCTGCTCTGCAGCCCGGCACCCCACGTCGTGGCCGGGGAGCTGCCTCCTTGCCCTCTCCAGACCTCCTGTCGCACAGGCACAAAAGCAGGCAGCGCACCCCGGGGCTCTGTCGTCTGCTTGCTCTGATTAGATGACGGGCTTTCCCTCGGGGGGACGATCACAGGGCGCAGAAGGGCCACATGCGCAGCTGGCTCCGATACCGGGAACCCTACTCGAGAGACAGGATAATGGGGGAGAGAAGCCCTGTTTGCCAAAGTCTATGTCTAAGATATGCTTCAACGGCGTGTGCGTCTCAGTTTCTGGCTTCCTCTCCAGAGTCAGGGAAATAGCATTGGGCTCAGGCAGATCCGCACGATAACCTGATCTCCCGGGGCCCCTGCAGATGGAGAAGCTCGATTCCCAGTGCTCCCCTGGGGAAGACGTTTTGGGTCTTACTCACTAATCCCAAACAGGTAGATTTCCCTTCCGTCACACACAGAGTTAACGCCTTCCATTTCTTCCATGTCACTATGATCACCCTTCCCCGAATTAAAAGACAATTCAGAGGAGATCATGAACGTCCTCTTGACCTTCCACGACCCCGAGTGTTCACGGGCACCCTCTCCCTGGGCCTCGGCTCCCTCCCTGCAGCTGGAAGGCACAGGAAGAAGCCGGTTACAGAGATCGTTCCCCAGCCCTCCTGAGGGAATCTGCTGCAAAGCCAAACTGATCCCCGACTCACATTTTCTTCCTTCTAAAAGCAAGAATTACATCTATGCTTCCTCATAAACACAGCCCTCCACCGCCGGGTGACTTCTGAAGCCAAAGGAACTTGGCTGCCGGAGCAGCAATGATTCACCTCCCAGTGAATCAGCCGAGCGGAGGCCAGGCCGCTGCTGCCCTCGCCGGCAGGTCTGCCTGTGGACAGCTGGCCCCTGTGGACGCCTTGGCCGGCAGCTGCTGGGACACATGGAGGGCGGGACACAAGTTCAAGCACGACCATGCACCGCATTCCTGGAAAAACCAAGGCCCGAATCCCGACACGGATGCCTCCGAGGTGTGCCAAGGCTATCCTGGAGAACCGCGGGGACGGTCCCCCCAGAGAAACGCAGAAGGCTCTCCCGACCTCGAAGCCAGGCTTTCCCTCCTTGGTCAGGAGAAGTCTCTTCCATCGATGCCAGCGGTCACAGCCACAGGAGGGTGCGTGCAGAAAGGCCCCAGCCACGTTTCTTTGTAAATCCTCCCCACCAAATGCCCCAGACCTCAGTGAAGAAAGAAACGCACACCCGAGAAAGAGACCCCACTGTAGTGAGCAGCCAGCAGGTCCTGGAACGGGAGTCCCTGGTGCTGGGGCGGCTGAGCCGGCTGGGGAGACGCGCCCCGCACACACGGGTGCTCTGGGACCCTCTGGGAAGCAACGTGGAAACACAGGGCCCCGGATGACGGCAGAAACAGTCAGTCAGCAGTGAACTACCCACGCTCGTGGAAAGAAAGGGAAGACAGAAGCGCAGGCAGAAGCACGGAGGAGAGGACCCTGGGCCACCACGGAGATGCTGAGCCTGACCACTAAGCTGCCCAGAAGAACACGCTTGCCGGCGTTTCTAAGGAGCATTACAGGAGGTCATTCATCCGTGCACACGGATCAAGGTCAGAGCAGGACGTGGGGAAGGGAAGAAAGGAACACAGGTAAACTGTGAGACTGGTGAGATCAGATGGGGGTGGCAGGGATCTTCTTTACTGATTACCTAGAGGGCGGTAACATTGTAGCAATAACACTGTTTACAAAATAAAATGTGTATTTTTTACACGGAGAAGAGGATGTCACTCAAAGGCTGAGCAAGAAGAGTGAAGGCTCTGGACAGACAGAGGACAAGCCGTTCTCTGAGGGACGCCACCCGGCTGGCAGCCCTGTGGGGAGGAGAGGAGCCCACGACGCGCCCGGAGAAACACCGACACAGCAGCTCGGCGCCTCGAACTTTCTGACGTTTACACCCAAATGTAGCCAGCAGTGCTGCCCTGGAAGGAAAAGGAAGGCATTCTGTGCACGCACAGGCATACACACGCATGCACACACGCACATGCATGCACACACACACGCACATGCACACACACCCATGCACACACGCACGCACATGCACACACACACGCACACACATGCACACACACGGTTTCTTATTTAAGTTTCCCTAAAATACAACCAGGATCGGTTTAATCATGTTTAACCACATTAATGTTAATTAATTTAACCACATTAATGTTAATTAATTGTTTAACCACATTAAAAAATCCACATTTTGGGGACATACCCATACTTGTGTATAGTCTGACTTGTCTGCGTTTGACGGTAAGATTAGAGAGCATTGTTTTAAAGTTCAAAAGTGCCATGATACATTGTTTTGGGTAACGTGCAGGCCTGCCCCATTGCATTTCTGTAATTGGCTGGTGGGCAAGGACCTGTGCTCTGGCTGATTTATGGGAGATGCCCTCCAATCGTAACCCGAATGAAACCCCCAGAGGGAAAGCGGCACCCCTGTGGTGTGGGCATCAGGCTGGTCATTATACCAACGCCAGGCCTGAGACCGTGTGATCAGACCCGAGAACAAGCAGAGGTAGACAGGGCGGCTTCATGACCTGCCTCGACCCCCAGGGAGTAGCCCGGGACTCCTCTCTCCTGCCTCCCAGTGCCCCAAACTCCCAGCCAGTTCTCCTTCCGGCGGGAAAGCAAAGAATCGGCCTCCCACCTCTCCTCTCAGGCCAGCTGACCAAAGGGAAGTGTTTAGAACTGGCCCCCGAGCCATTCTCCAGAGGTGACGGGGAAGACATGGCGGGCTCCCGGCTTCCTCCGCAGTCCTCCCCAATTAGACGGCTTAATTACAGACCCGCGCTGTTTATGGACTAGAGCAGCCGGCAGACGACGGGGCAACACGACTCCTTACTGGCCTCTAATTAGGCTGAGCCTGTCAGTCCACAGGTCGGGAAAATGGTACTTGGGAGTTTTAGGATTTCTTTGCTGCTGGGTCCTGAGATGGGGACTTGCGATCTGGGAGGTAAGGCCCCCGTGCATTCCTTTTCTGGAAGACAATCCTTCTGCCTGTGTAGGGCCGGCCTCTTCCGACCCTTGAACTTCTGAGGGGAGGAACACCACCTTCCCTTCTGGCCTGGGGCCATAATACCCATTAGGCACCATTTTTCCTTCTTAGCTGCACAATAAACCAGTCAGAACCCTGGGAGATGGGCCAGCTTGGACCAGACCGAGGGCAGGAAGTGTGACAGTCATCTCGGGCCCGCACAGCACAGCGCCCGTGATTCACCTGGGGATCCAGCGGAGAGCAGCGGATCCCTGAGCCGCACGGCTGTCCGCAACCGGCCGCCTCGGTTGGGGGGACGGCACCGGTGACCGGCTCCTTCGGAGGGAAGAGGGGAAGGGCCTGTGAACGGGGAACTGCAAGTAGGTGGCCCTGGAGGCTGTGACCACCTCCCGCGGGGACACCAAACACCAGAGGAGACCCTCGCAGCAAGGAAAACTGCAGGTGCTTTTTGAGCAACCCTGGGTCCCTGAACCTCGTAAGGGACCTGTCACAGCTACACAGATGCCAGTTTCCCGAGAGGGAAACTCTCTATTCCTAACGTTACCAGGTCCTAAATATTTCAACACCTGACAAATAATCCAAAAAGAAAGTCCTGGAACCGTTTAGCCTGCCCTGAGAGCAGTTTGGTTTTGTTCTGAGCAGCAGCGATGAACGGCCCGGCCACAGGGGGCAGACACGCTATTTGGGGTTTGAGGGGCCCAGCGGCAGGACAGGCCCAGCTCCGCCACGCTCGGGAAATGAGAGAGTCTCTCGGGTTCCTCCTCGAGCGACACACACCTCCTATCCGCCCAGACACACGCACCGCTGAGCCAGGGAAGGCCGGGGAGCCCTGCGTGGATGGGGGCACACCCCACCGCACTTGAGGCCAACCAGCCACTGCCTCATCTGCCCTGGGGCCTCGGCCCCCCCGCCCAGGGGTCGCTGAGCAACAGGTCCGGCCGGGGAAACAAATTCCCCCTCGGCCTCCTGGGCCCCTGCCCACCCTGGAAACTCTGGGATTCCCCGGGCTTCATCTCAGGCCCACTTCTCAGGCTCCACAATCCTCCCGGGTGAGCTCATCCACTCCCCCCAGCTTGCTCCCCGTCCCTAGATAACCTCGGAATGCTCCTGCTCGGCTCTGAGCTTCGGAGGGCCCCTGGCCAAGCAGTCTTCCGGAACAACCCCACTCGGCCACCCCCACATGCGCTGCGCACTCAACAATGGCACGGCCGAAGCAGCACACACCCCAGACCCAGCCCCGAGCCTGAGAGCCACCCGCGGGCACCCACCCAGCCCCGAGCCTCACTCCCAGCCCGAATCCCACCCACCACCAGGGCCCCAGGCCAGGAGGGAAGGCGCTCTTCCTCCAACCTCCCTCTGGAATCTCTCCAGACTGACCCCCTGCCTTCCCCTCCACTGCTCTTCGTAGGACAAAGCCATTCTGCCCCACAGGGGACACTGGACCGGCCTGCCTAGACACATCTGTGGTTGTCACCACTGAGGGGGGGCTCCTACCGGCCTCTGATGGGTCTGGAGGACAGGGAGGCTGCTACACATCCCAACAAGACACAACACAGCCCCCTCAACAAAGAATTGTCCCGCTCAAAATGTCCATCGTGCCCAAGTCGAGAAACCCCATTTCAGGCCAACGTCCTCCCTCTCTTGGATTACTACGAACTTCCTGGCTGGTCTCCCTCTCCAGTCTCTCCTTCCCCCCTCCCCCCAGGCTGTGCTCTGCGGGGGGGCCAGGATACACATTTGGCTCCCAGGCCCCTATGATCACCAGGTTCTTCTTCCCCCGATCCCGGGGAGCAAAGCCTATGACTTGCGAGCTCCCCACTCACCGACAGCTACTATCCATACGGGCTGCTTGTCTTGTCCGTCTTTTATCTGAGTGTGCCTAAACCATTTTTTTAATTTTTTTTAACCAAATTGAGATAATAATTAACCTACCATCTTGTAACTCATTTTCAATTTAACAAAGTGACATTAGCATTTTCCCACGTCATTCTCATGTTTATCTTTACATTCTCCACAAGTTCTCCTGGGGGCACGCTCCAGTTTTCTTCGCGGCTGGAGCCGATGGTTAGGGGACCCCTACCATGTGCAGGGCACCAGAGCAGACTAAGACAGGCCCCCCCATGGGCTCCCATTCCCGGAGCCACCACCGTGACAGTGGCACGCTCACTTGCCAAGGTCACAACATCCTGGGGCCGAACATGGCCATCTAGTCTCACTTCCTGTTCTACAGCCAAGGACACCTGGCCCAGGGAAGCAGGAGGGACACAGCCAGGCCACATGGCCGGCGTGTGACACCACCAGCTGCGTCTGTACTTCCTGGCCACGCCTCTGGAACACGGCGCTGCTTCACCTTCCCACATGGAAAGGTCTGCAAACGCTGCCTGCTGGCCCAGAGCACCTGGCTTCCCGTTCCTTCTAAACATAATTACATCTGAGAGACCAGGAGGTGCTGGGAACCTTCCAGCCCCTTCAGGCAGGTCTAACCCTCACGTACGGATAAAGAAACGGAGCTCAAGGACGGCTGCCATATAACACGGGCTGAATCACACAGTGAGTCAGGTGGTGTCTCAGTGCCCGGCCTGGTAGCCAAAGCCGCAGAAATTCCCGGTCCAAGAGTCCGGGAGGCTGGCAGTCCCGGCTCAAGGTGTGGGCAGGGTCGTCGGTTCCTTCTGAAGCTGCGAGGGCGACTCGGGGGGCCCGCTGGCCGTCTCTGCAGTTCCTCTGCCCTCGTCTTCCCCTGGTGCTCTCCCGTGGGCATGTCTGTCTCCCAGCGAGGACCCACCCGACTCTGGCATGACCTCATCTTAACTAACGACATCTGCGACGAAGCCTCTTCCCCATAAGATCACATTCAGAGACCGTGGGGGTCAGGACTTCAGCAGATGGATTCCGCGGGGACAGAACTCAGCCCGTCACAAGTAGTGCGACAAGGATTCGGTGAGGCTGACGCACCGCTAAGCCAGCAGAGTTCTGGGATTCTGACGTGGAGGGTCCCACAGGCTAGAGGAGGGGGCACCTGCGCCTCCAGAAGGGGAAGATTTGAACACGCCTCTTGATTCTGGACAAGTCCTCTTAACGTCCCCGACTTTTACCCAGAGGGTTCGCAACTGCCCATCCATTGCCCTTCCCACAGCCACGACCAAGTCCACAATCAACGGGCTGAGCTTTCCCTTTCCTTCCTTCTCGGAGTCCAGCGGCCCCCCAGCAACTCGGTGAGGGGTGTGTTTATCTCTTAGCAGCCGCCGCCAAAGGCGCAGGGCACGGGACACTACCCTGGTCCCTGCATAAGCCAAAGTCCTGGAAAGACGCCCACAAGACGCACTCACCGAAGGAAAGAAAACCACAGCTGAGGTGGACGGAGATTTCGGGACCAGCGTTATTCTTCGGAACCCTGTTCTCCGTAAGATGAGATTTTAAAGCACGGAAAGGAAAAAACTGTCCTACCCAGTACGGTGTTCTTCAGCTGTCCCCACCTCACACAAGCCCACGTCCCCCGGGGCGGTGGCTCCCGCGGCACAGCTCTGGTGGAGGGAGGGCGGAGTTCTGGAAAAGGCCCCACGGACGACGCTGTCACTTAGACTGAAAAAGCCACTGACCTAGTTGATTCTTTCCAAAACTAAAATCAAAGTGTAACCTTTCTTTGATCTTCTTGTTTCTCCGAGCCTTCACCCACTATTGCCAAAGCATTTTAAATAATCTCAGAAACGGGAATTTTCTGGATAACGGATGAAAGAGTTCATCCACCTTACATCCCTGAGGACTATCAAATATTCGGGGCAACCTGTTTTTCCAGGCAGGTCTATAGGCAAATCCCACGCAGCAGAGAAAAGGAGAAAGGGAAGGGATTCCAGCAGCATTCTCCGGGAGCTTGGTGGTGAGCACAGTGCGTTCACGAGGTGTATCACTTCCTTCCCGAAATCACTGCAGGCAGGTATTCGGGTAGCTACTGTCCTCCCTTTCACAGACAAGGAGGCAGAGGCTCAGAAAGGTGTAACAAGTCACCTACTGCCACTGCCACACGGCTGGGCTACAAGGTCAAGGCTCAAGCTCCGGACCCCTGTTACTTACACCTCAGGTGCCTCTTGACCGTCAGGCCCGGGACAGAAGGTTGCACAGGGTTCCCTGGCAAGGAAGAAACGTCCACATTTCCGAGGGCGAGCTGGTCCCCGAGCTAAGAAAGCGCTACCGAAAAATCCACGCGGGTCTGAGATCACACGGCTGACGGCCACACTGAGAGTTCGAACAATTCCACCACCACCGAAGGACGACATTATTCTGACGCACGTAAAAACCAGCACTCTGGGCTTCAGCTGCACTACTAACAGTGGGAGTGTGCAGAAATTGGAGAGAAAAGCCTCCCTCTGAGTGGGAACACTAAGGAAGGGCTTGCTGGCGTTTGCAAGCATACCAGAAAGATGCCCTGCACCCCCCACCCCCCTGAAGGTTTGGCCTTCCTCGGACCATCCGCTGTGTCTCGGACACAGCTGGTCACAGCACAAGGTGGTACAACTGATTAGGGATGGGACGAGGTCACAGCCTAAGACGCTCCGTTTTGACACAAGACCGAACTTTATGAGGGACCGTGCCCGGGCTCCGGTTCCCGTGGGATGCCCCGAATGTGCTGCTTCTGAAGGGGCCTTCCCAAGGCTGGGCTCTGTTGCTTTCCCAGAACCACACGCGGGGTCCACAATTACTGCAGTGGTACTGCTGCAGCTGTGCTTAAAACTCCCAAGGAGGGGGAGGGGAAACGGGACCCTACAGGAACGGTGACCTTGTCCGGCACGGAGCTGGCTCAGAGCGGAGCAGTGCGCCCGCGCAAACTCAGACCCAGATTGGCAAACACAGACAATAGATTATTACCAGCACCAAAAAGAAGAAATTTGAGAGATCCGCGATTACGGGACAAGCCAGTGAAAAGCCCCACCGTCTGGCTTAAAGCCACAGCTGCTGCCCTCCGTCAGCGTCCGGCCCACATGCGAGGGTCCCCCTGCTCGAGGATTCTGGAAACTCAGGGCACCAGGCTGCAGCTCCCGGGGGGGGGGGGAGGGAGGGCTCCAGCAAAGCGGCACTCGGGAGCCCCCCCAAATGCCCCCAGAGCAAGGGGCTAAGATGCCGCCGCGGGCTCTTGTTTTGCAGGACACAGGGCGGTCTGTCCCACACGGGAAGGGCCAGCCGGGTCGGCCACTGCAGCCTCCTCCACTTTCCAGCCCCCACACTCCTGCACCGAGCAAGGAGACAACCGTCGCTCTCCAGAGGAACAGCAAGGTGACAGCGCACGTGTTGTAAACCACACACCAACGTGCCATCAGGCTCCGCCCGCGTGTCTCCAGACTGAGCGGGCTGGCGCTGTTCCAACAGAGGAGACAACAGAGCCTCGATCCCCAGGAAGAAGCCCAGGGTGACGAGGAAGGTTCTCGGCCGCAGGCGCCTGCCCGATTCCAGCTCAGGAAACCAGCTGGGTGAAATGTGGCCCCCGGGTTCCCCTGACCAGCCAGCGCCCCACCCAGAGTTCCCAGGCTGCGGGCGGCACGGGGAGCAGAGGAAGAGGGAGGCCTGGGGGCGCCGGGGTCCCCAGGCCTCTGCCCTGACCATTCCCCCCACAGCCGGAGCGTGGCCAGCGGGCGGCGGCCAGGCAGTCTCCCCAGAATGCGGCTCCAGAGGGGAGACCCAGCATCCGGAAGGCGGGGTGTTACTCCGCCTGCAGACACTGACCTGCCAGGCGGCTCAGCCCTCGGGCTCGTGGAGAACAGTCCCGGCCTGCGTGTGAATTTGATGCGGCCCTCAAACATCGTGACGGAAAACCCTCAACCACCAGTGGCTTCGGCAAGACTGAGAGGTACTTCTCTGTCACGTCTCCAGGGGGGCTGTCCCACACGGCTGGTGGCTCCAAAACCCCAGACCCGTCTCGGTGCCGATGTGACTGTCCTTGTTGGGGTCCGATACGCACGCTGGCAACAGGGGGGAAAAATGGGGGGGATTGGGCAAAGGGACCCAGCCACTCTTTTGTAATGAGATTCACCAAAAGCGGCCACGTAATAACTCCACACCCACCAGCACGAGAGGCTTATTCTGGATGACCCAGCGGAGGGACGGTCCCGACAACAACTACACGTCATTCGCATTTCCCGTGTGCCACCTGCACGTCTGAGCATTTGCCGTGCACCCCTGAGCTTACGACCACGACGACCACGGCTCCCCCCTTCTCCAGCGGGGGACCCCGAGGGAGAGAGGTTGCGTTACCTCACCAGGCTCCTGCAGACGCCAGCCCAGGGAGGCACGGGAGGGCTTACGGCGAGCCCGGGCACAGCTGCCCCTCCTGGGAGCAAGAGGCATGGGGGAGACGCGTCCCTGGGAGGGGTGCTCTGTGAGCCGGGCAGGGCATGCCAGCCACAACCAGGACCCCATGGCTTGCTCCTGGGGCACAGGCCCTCTCTTGACCAACAGTTCCTCGGGGGGGGGGGCAGCCCCCACCCCAGCTCCCCCTTCACCCAGCATTGGTGTGGCGATTTCCCACAGCCTGGCTGGTCCACCATCCCTCCTCACGCCAGGCTCCACGCGTGGCTTCTCCCTTCAAAGCCTCAGGGAACCCCTCTGCAGCCCAGGACCTGACAGCACCGGCATCATCCAGCTGGCGGTTTACCCGTTAGAGGGAAAACACTCAGAGGGTTTCCGCGTGTTTATCTGCAGGAGCGATGAACCCCGATGACGGGGGCCGCCCCGTGTGTGGACTGCTCCTCCAGTGCAGGGGTGGGGGGCCCCCCAGCTCGGCACCGCCGACACATTTGCATATGAAGGAGCCAGGCTGGAGGGCCCTGTCAAAATATTTTTTGACAGGCCAGAGACGCGTTTCATGACACGATTCTCAGTTAGCAGAGAATGTGGTCACAATATGTCTCCGCAATCTGCCCATCTCTCCGAGGCGGGCTCTTTGTTTTGATCAGGCTGTGTGCGGGCTGTCACTCGGGCTCATGCCTCATGCAGACCCGGCACCGGGCTGGGGCGGCATACGGGCCGCGGTCCCAATCGTCGGGGACGCAGGCAGGGGGCACAGCGTTGCCATGGCGGCGGCAAGGGAAGGTGGCCGCGTGGGGAGGAAGGGCAGACGCGCCCCCACCTCCGCCGGTGGAGAGCCTAAATAAGGCCTCGCCAACACCGAACAAGCACCATTACCGGACGTGGGGACGAGGAGGCCCGCGCATCCCGCTCAGTCTCTGCCAACTTCGGACCCCGCAGAGGAAGGGTCGGCTGGACCGCACCATGCGGCACGGAAGACTCAGGCTGTCGGGCTCCCCAACCCTCTCTCAAACACCCATCAATCAATCAATCAAGTAGAGAAAAATATTTAGGAGAAATTTCACCAAAATATTAACAAGGATATACGACAGGACTCTGAGTTTTCAAAGAAGTAACTTTCTTTCGGTATGTTTTATTTGGTGCAAAACCCTTCTACACTTCTCTACTTTAAAATTTTATGTTATTGTATTCCAACACTAATGGGACAAACAAATGCAATGAAATATTCCATACAAAGTGACAAAATGCGAATGTCTGCTTCAGAAGATGACACCTTGATCGATGGAGTGCCGTTACAATCCTCCAAGGGTCATTCTCTGCCTTCCGTGATGTCCCTCGTGTCCATTACCAGTAACGGTCACCTCGCCGGACATTTGGTCCCCGTGCCTGGAGACACTCCCCCTGCGTGTCTGTCCCACCCTCCTCCTCCTCCTCCCCCTCCCCCTCCCCCTCCTGGTCTGGAGGGTCTGGCCGTGGCCACAGCATCCGAACTGGCCTTGCCCTCCCGGCTCCCCAAGTCAGGTCACCTGGCGCCTCGCCTGAGAGCTGTTCCTCCGGTGCCTCCTTCCCTCCTTTCCTCGGACGCCCTGCCCTTGAAGGCCCCTGGGCCCACCCAGCTGCAGGCACTCCCCCTTTCCGCCCTGGCCCGCAGCCCCTGGGGCTACTGCCCTGGGGTGATTTCCTCCATCCGCCCCAAAGGACTCACCCAGCACAGTCCGGGCCTGACTCACTCACAAGGGTCTTGTGCTCCCCCCTCCTCCCACCAGACACAGCCCCACCTGGTGCTGGAGGACACTCACCGGCAAGTGAGGGGGGGGGGCGAGGCCACTTTCCTGGCCAGTCGAGACATGGGGTACCTCCCTGGCTCGCCTCCTCCTTCTTCTCCAGCACGCATGCCATTCCTTTCCCAAGTTTACTACCGGTGACCCTCTTCTTCCTCCATTGGAGGACATTCCAGGGCATACGTTCCTAGTTCTGACCGCATCCTCTCCCTTTGGCCAGAATTTAAAAAAAAGAAAAAAAATCCACGCACAGCAATAAATCTGGGCCCCAACATGGAGTCATCTCGAACGGCAATCTGTGTGGCTAAAGCCTCCAACAGACAGAGAGCATCCATCCTACTGTGACTATCCCAGAATTATCAGAGGCTGCTGCTGCCACCCCGAATGACCTGCAGAACTGGATTTGGTCCCGTGACCGGGACTGACGGAGGCCACAGAGATCAGCATACCCGACCCACACACCTCACCCAGCCCCGTGGCCGGTGTACACGCACGAAAAAGGCTGCTCCCCTCACAAGAAAGACAGAATACTTTTCTTACAAAGGGTTCTACAGCGTCCAATTAAATAACAACGCACATTATTCCTTTTCAACGTACACAGTCTGAAGTTTTGCTTTATGAGAACAATGAAAATAAACCCCAAACATCTGTGGGGTGCTTTGACCCAGCCTTGCCGGATTTCAAATATTAAATCTATTAGAACACAGGCCAGAAATTCAGGTCCTTGGGCCCAGTCCCAGCCACCCTGTGTTTTGGTCAATAAAAAGAGACACGGCCACACCCATGTGTCTCCGGATTTGGTGCAATGACGGCAGCTCAGAGTTACCTGGAACAGGACACAGCTGCAGAGCCTGAAAGGGTCACCGTCTGGTCCCGTCCAGACAGGGCTTGCTGACCTCTGCAGAACTTGTTGCATCAACCACTCTTTGCCCCCTTGAAAAGAAATCGTTCATTCCACTCAAGGTACTTCTTTTGAGTAGACTCTACACCTCACATGGGGCTCGAACTCATGACCCTGAGAGCAGGCCCTGCATGCTCTACCCACTGAGCCAGCAGGTGCCCCTCAAGTTACTTCTTTTTAAGTAACTTCACATATATAAGAAATAAGTGTTCACTGCGGAAAAGAATATATATTTGATTTTTAAAAATTCAAAAAGTGGAAAAAGACTCATAAAACCTACCATCACTACCACTCACGTCCTGGTGCACGTCCGTCTGGATTTCTGTATATGTACAAGATGCTTTCAAAAAGGATGGCAACGGGGAGCCTGGGTGGCTTCGTCCGTTAAGCGGCCGCCTCGTAGTTTGGGCTCAGGTCACGGTCTCAGGGCTGTGAGGTCAGCCCCGCATCGCATCGGGCCCTGTGCTCGGCAGGGAATCCGCCTGAGAGTCTCTCTTCCTCTCCCTCTGCCCCTCCCCAGCACACGCGCTCACTGTCTCTCTCTCTCTCTTGCTCTCTCAAATAAAATAAATAAAATCTTTAAAAAATGATGGCATTAGCCCCGTGTCACGCACTCGCCAGGTGCCAGACGTGACACCGCAGGCCCTACCTGGGTCTCCCCACGGAGCCAGCAAACAGACCTCCAAGGCAGCACATGCACCCTGCACTCAGTGACCTCTGCCCACTGCACAAAAGAAGGAAACCTGGCCACACACGTTTTCCCAAGTTTTCACAATCGACGCCCGTGCATTCTGCTGACAACTATCTCGGCCAATATTCTGCTTTGCTTTAGCCCCTCTCTCCACGCAGTTTCTCAATCAAACGTGTGAACATTTCTGAAACACGGGTCACAGGCTGTCCCAGGGCCTTCCAGACGGACTGGCCAACGTGTACGCCTACCAACAGTGTGACAGCGTCCGAAGTCATTTTATTTTAATCTTCTGTCAGACACCACATTAAACCACAATCACAACGCAGAGTCCCAGGGAAACTAAACAGGGCCATTCCATCTTTTGGATCCCACTTTCTGCTTCTGGTGTAACTTGTCACAGCCAACGGCGTGCCTGGAAAGTTGTGTGAAGGCGGTCCGAACGCTCACGTGCCCTGATTTACTCAGTCAGTTCATAATTCCCTGATCAGGGAACATTTTTAATGAATTAAAATCTGGTGACTTGGAATTGCAAAAATAGCTATTCTATTGGGTTAATAACAGTGCCTTTTCAAAGCACAGTTTTTGTCTCTCTTTTGGACGATCGGGCTTACGATTCCCCCCACAGGTAAGAATACACCCTTCTCCCAGATACACGGAGCCAGCCCTGACCCCAGGCACACGGGACACCTGCAACTTCCCTCCAGCTGCCCCGGCCAGGCTCTCGGCCACCTCGGCACCCAGGTCATCACACAACGCCCCTGTGCTCCCTGCTGCGAGAGCGGCACCCATCCTGGAGCCGGGACCCGAGCTGTCTGGATGGTACCCCGACAGGCAGCCCAGGTCTGCGAGGTCTGCTGCTACCTTCAGAGATCTCAAGGTGATGCAGGAAGAGAGCGGCACCCCAAGTCTCGACCCAGCACCTGGAGCAATTCTCAGAGCCCTCCCATCAAATATGCTCACAACGGTCGGGGGGGTTACAACCTAATCTGCTGGGCAGGATGTGGGTCCCCCTTGGCAGCTCTCAACACACTTACACCAACACTCACAAGTCTAACACAGGTAAACACACAGAGGCTTCACAGCACACGCATACGCAGCAAGAAAGTATTTTTAAATATGTAAAATAAAACGTTTAACTCTTTAAAGAGGTATTTAGCTATGAAATAATTAAAGTTCTAAATGGAATACTCCATAGCAGGTAAAATTAAAAAAACAGAATACGCGATAACACAGTTCCTTTCATTCGAAGTGCAGGACGTCTTCGGCACATTACGGCTGTAGGGTCTTACCTCTCGTACGCACAGAATCCCAGACGCTGTCGGAGGCCACGGGCATCGGGGTTTAAAGAGATGTGGGTGGTAAGGACACATGCACCATCAGCAGTGTGGCAGACCAGCGATGGGCCTTCCAGAGTGTCTGGGACTGTCTCTTTCAGAAACATAAACACACACCCTTTGCACAGAAAGCAAAGATGGTAAAATTTGAAATCAGGGAAATACCCATCACGGTCTTCTCTCTGGATTTGAGTATTTCAATCATTTAACTTTTTTTTTTTTTAAAGATTTTATTTAAGAGAGAGCGAGAGTGAGCGAGCACATGTGCTGTGAGCACAAGCAGGGGGAGCAGCAGAGGCAGAGGGAGAAGCAGGCTCCCCGCTGAGCAGGGAGCCCGATGCAGGACTTGATCCCAGGACCCCGGGATCATGACCTGAGCCGAACAGACGCTCAACCCACGGAGCCACCCAGGGGCCCCTCCCTTAACACTTTCAAAATTGACAACATGAGGCTCTCTCAACAGTTAAAAAGTTTCCTTTCAGCGAAGCCTCCCTCGGGACGCAGGCTGCAGAGAGGGCTGGCCGTATTTCGGTGCTCTTCTGTTAGTAATTAGTGGTAGAGATTTCCCCCCGAGGCCCCGCTTATGGACACAGTCAGTGTGATCTAACTTATCCATGAGGCAGCTTGCACTGGAATCATCTTTAAAACGGAAACAAAATTTTCCTCTTGGGTACTATACCTTATAAAATATGACCTTTTGTCATATTACAAATACTAAGCGTTTCACAAATATTGAGAAACACTACGATACTAAAAAGAAAAGAAACCTGGCACAGGAAAGAATGACCTAGGGTGTCAGAAAGCAGAGATGTGTCACTCATTCAGAAAAAAATGTCTTAAGGTATTAGGGGCAGTGGGGGTAAAGAGTCAAAAGTCAAAAAATACACCCCAAATGTGTGGTTGGGAGGCATCCAGAAGTGCAAGTTCATAGCCCTCCAACCCCGCATCCTAGTCGTGCATTCGTGCGCAGCCGTGCTGGGAGGCCCACATGCACAGTGTGGGAGCCAGCAGCACATGGACAGGAGCACAAAGTGCACTGAGCAAGGGGCTAAGACAAAGGTCTTGACTCAGGAGAGCTCCCTACACCCTGAAAGCCTGAAACAGCAACTTTCAATGCCGCCATGTGCAGAACAAATGGGGCCTAATAACCCACCATTTCCAAATTAGCTCATTTTCTGTCCCTAAAACATGTTTTGCTAACGTTTACACAAGTTGGCATGAGGCAAGGCAAATCTTGCTCCAGAGGCTGCCGCCTGTAGGTTTTTGGGTCGTGCACAGACCACTGAACGTGCATCATCCCCAGCGCGGTCCATCAGTGTGGACGCATCGTTTCCGCAGCTCTAGTGGAAGTTCCAACGGAAAGGAGAGGCCCACGCGCGCGAAAACATCAGAGCTGTGGCAGCCTGGAGAATGCGGGGCAATTAACAGGAAAATGAGCACAGCCCTAGAATACACTCACGTAGCCGACAGCATCACTGCTCACACCCTATTCCCCCCTCCCGTTCCTCCAGGGGGTGTGGGGGGGGGGGGGCAGGAGCATGGGTCTCAGCCCACCGAGACCTGCACCCTCCCAGGTCCTGTATCCCCTGACTGGCAGAACAGGCTAGAAGCATCAGTTTATGTACTACAAGGACCGGCCAGTGCGTGTACGTGCGAGAGATGTGTGCATTTCCTGAAAGCTCGCCATGCAACAGGGGCTGGGGTAAAGGACTGCGCACTAAGAACAGAGGCTGGCCCGTGTAAGTGCTCAGTAGACATCATGGTCCAAATGACTCATAAGACCTGTGTGAGTCCTGGCCAGGGGCTCCCGGGTTATAGGCCTGGTTTTCAAAACTGACACTGACCAAGGGGTCAAAGTCGACTTTGGTAAGTCCATAAATCGGAGCGACTAGACTACCAGAGTTCGGTTAAAAAAGGAACGGCAAGGACCAACGCTGTCCTCTCCAACAACTGTCTTTAGACGGATGAGTCCAGGAACAAGGCGCGTGCGGGCACACGGATGTGAGGATGGTGCCCATCTCACGAAGCTCAGGGGGCCCTGGAGGAGGAGGAGGCTACAGACCACCGACTGGCCAGAAAGTACAAGAGATCCTTTATCAGCTCATGCCAGACCACAGCCGACACTCTAGAAAGCCAGCAGAGAGCCGGGGTGGCCTGCGGACACCCACCACTCCAGAAAGTTCCTTTCTCAAGGCTGGGAAGAGCATGAAGAGAAATGTCAGCTATTAACCTAAGCTCTTTTACTAAATCTTCTTTTGTGCAGCAAAAAACAAACACCACTACCACCAAGAATGTCTAATCATTCTGGACGGCTGTCTGTGTGTGACCTATTCACCACACACCAAGAGAAGGTGAAGGCATTCTACAGGGTAAACAGGATTGAATGCTGGACAGCAGCAGGCTGAACACTCGATAGGATGTGTAGTTTTTTTTTTAAGATTTTATCTATTTAGGGGCATCTGGGTAGCTCAGTGGGTTAAAGCCTCTGCCTTCGGCTCAGGTCATGATCTCAGGGTTCTGGGATCGAGCCCCGCATCGGGCTCTCTGCTCAGCAGGGAGCCTGCTTCCCCCTCTCCCTCTGTCTGCTGTTCTGCCTACTTGTGATCTCTTTATTTCTGTCAAATAAATGAATAAAATCTTTAAAAAAAAAAAAAGATTTTATTTATTTGAGAGAGAGCACATGCATGTGCGCGCAAGCAAGAGAGAGAGAAAGAGAGAGAGCACGAGCAGGGGCGGGGGAGAGGGAGACAAAGATGCCCTGCTGAGCAGGGAGCCCGATGCGGGGCTCGATCCCAGGATGCCGGGATCATGACCTGAGCCGAAGGCAGACGCCCCACCGACTGAGCCGCCCAGGCGCCCCCAGATGTGCAGTTTAACTTCTGCCTCATCTGCTAAAGGAAAAGGGGCAGAGTCTGTAAGAGGCAGCGGGAAAGGTCCCCAGAGCGGACCGCCATTCCTGGGGGTGGACGGGGCACGTGCACGGCACCCTCTCCACCCACACGGAGCCCACTGTCCCTGGGGGTCGCAGCCGTGCTCCCTCCTCCTACACCGGGAGCAGCTTCCGTCTTCAAACACTCGGGCTACCGGCCCATGGCAAAGAGCAAGCACTCCGATTCCAAACACGGACACAGGGAATGACCCGTCCTCCCGTCAGAGACCAGAGGGGTCGCAGGCATGAATCAGAGAAGCCTCGAAAGGGACAAAGGGCAGGGGGCCTTCCCTGGTTTCCAGAGAAATCGCACCAGAGACATGATGGATCCCTAAGGAGTGGGATGGGATCCCCAGATGCAGACACAAGAATCTGGAGCGCCCTCAGTCAGGATGGCAAGAAAGACTGCAGTGACGGCTCTCGCTCGCTGCGTACCTGGCACTGCTCTACGCGCTCGCATCCCTGAACTCCCCCCCAACCCGCTCTGAGAAGGAAGGAACTAGAACATGCCTGTGTTATTGACAGAGGAACAAACTGAGGCACAAAGAAATTAAGCAACTTTCCAAAGTCACCCAGCCAATCAGGGAATACAGCTGAGATTCAAATGGGGCCCCCAGGCGCCAGACCTCACAATGACCCCCAGACCTCATCACTCTCCATCGGTGAGGAGGGGGGACCAACGACGTGTCACCCGTAAAGGCTGAAGAGCTACGGGTCAAGAATCACCTACCACCGGTGAGAGGGAAGTGGAGAAAATGCAAGATTCGTTCACCTGCACAGATAAAACACCTGCTGGGGGCTGGCCCCTCGCCTGGGGGCTGGGTCCGCAGCCCTGTGCAGCCCTGGTGCGTCTCAGACTCTACACGGGGGGCAGAGAGGACAGCGCCTGCAGCAGGGGTCTGGTGCTACGCTCCACGGAGAGACAAGAGACGGGGAGGGAGAAGGGCTGTGGCCGGGGTTTGGCCCTGAGGCTTCCCCAGTGACCCCTGAGTAAAGGCTGAAAAAAGTGGGGTGCTAAATCC
>CM052883.1:168996773-169019126 GCA_028534135.1 Potos flavus | reverse complement strand
AAGAAAAGGCGGTGGGGGAGGACCGAGGGCTCGTCCCAGCAGTGCACCGGGTGGCCAGCCCAGCAAGCACTGGAAGGAAGTGAAAACCACAGAGGAAGGGCACTCCAGGCAGACGGCACAGCTGGAGCAAAAACCCTAAGGTCCACACGTTGGACATGACTCGGTGTTAGGTTTGGGGCCTAACTGGAAAAATGCAGGGACTGCCAGCTGAGATGGGAAAGGCAGAGACGGGGCAGGTAGGGCGGGGCTAAGGTGGGGCGGAACTGAGGTGGGCGGGGCCAAGGCGGTGAGGGGGCGGGGCCGGCGGTGAGGGGGCGGGGCCGAAGCAGGCAAGGCGGGGCTGGTGGGGCAGGAGGCATGGGGACTCGGGCTTCGGGCTGATGGGCTGCAGACCACAAGCAGAGCCGCACTAAGACTGGAGAAAGGTGACTCAGTGCAGTCCCTCAGGGGCAGCCCCTGGGATCAGGCTCACTGAGAGCTGCACAGGGAAGCATGGCCATGTTCACCTCAGGGGGGATAAAGAGAAGCCACAACTACCCACCCTCTCAGGTCCTCCCGGGCGGCTCTGCTGCCAAATGAGCTACACAACAGTCCCATTCTCACCAGTTTCTGCACATGGACAAGCGACTTGACTCCACATTTGGTGAATGAATAACTACAAAGGGCCGGGGCGCTCCCTGAAGGCTGTTTATATTCAGGTTACAATGGTTTATTGCAGCTGCAATTTGCACCTAATCCCTATTGGTCCTTAAAGAAAATGGTCCTATTTTCAAAGGACAGTTTAACCTCCACCCGGAAACGGGAGCGTCCTTGAGTCAATCACGCAGAATGATCTTCTGTCACAGCCCACTGTGGCCTCCGCAGCCTCCACGTCTTGGGTACAGGCACAGCCGGAGCCCAAGATCCCGAAGCATCTTCCCAGCCTGAGGCCAAGCAGGTGTGAGAGCACAGGCTCTGCCAGTCACCGGCCAGGGACTCTCTCTGAACATCCTCAAGATCTGTCCCTCTCCATGCAAACGAAGAGCTCCTAAGCATTCCAGCCCAAGCAGAATAGCGGGGTCATTAAAGGGAGCAATGGAGGAGTGAGGTCCGCAAGTGACCCTCAGGTTTCTCCCTTTATTTAGGTTTCACTGAGATAAAAGTGACATGTAACAAAACTTTAAGGTTTATAATCTGATGATCGGACACCCATACACACTGAGAAATGACCCCGACCATGGGCGTGGTTAACACCCCCACTCCCTCACAAGATTACCTTTTTTGTGCCGAGAATATTTTAGATCTACACTCTTAAATTTCAAGTATACGATAAGAGTACTGTTAGTTATAGTCACCGTGCTGCACATTAGATCCCCAGAACTCACTCATCTAATCAGGGAGTGCCTGTACCCTCAGATCCACTGCTCCCCATCCCCGCCCCTCAAACACCGGCAGCCACCACTTTTTTTCTTCTACAAGTCTGGTTTTTGAATCCACACGTAAGTGGGATCAGTATTTGTCTCTCTCTGACTTATTTCACTTAGCACAATGCCCTCAAAGTCTATCCATGTTTTCACATAAGGCAGAACTTCCTTATTTTTTTATGGCTGAATAATATTCCATTGTGTGTACGTATATGCCCCATTTCCTTTATCCATTCATCTGCCCGTGGACATTCAGGTTGTTTCTGTTTGTTGACTACTATGAATAATGCTACAGTGAACACAGGGATCCTGTTTTCATTTCCTTTAGGTATATATCCAGAAGTGGGATTGCTGGATCATACGGTAGTTCTGTTTTTTAATTTTTTGAGGAACCTCCACACTGGTTTCCATAGTGGCTGCGCCAACTACAAAACTGGGGCAGGGAGAAGAAAACACAGGGTAACTTACTCCAGCCCACACACTCTTGGTGGCTAAAAACATACACCTGCACAGGCTCTGTCGGCATGAGGAAGAGATCAGCCGCAGTAAACCAGGATGCCTTCTAGACGCAGCCAGCAGTTTCCACCTGGTTTCAAGTAAGTTTTCCACAAATAAAAGCAGAGGAAGAATTTCAAATGGATCTAGGGCAAGTATCCAAAGGCATCTCAGTAGATGCATTTTTACCTGCACAGAGGAAAACAATGAGCTCGTCTGTATATACTGCCACACAGGGAAAGATCAACAAAAGGAAGACAGACTCCCGGCTCACTGCACGAGCCAAATATTTAAAGCAGCTGAGTCCATCCACAGCCCCAAATATTTGGACCAGTGAACCAAGAATTCATTTTTCACATGCTTTTAAAATAAAGGCGCTTAATCTGGTGCACACAGAAAGCGAGAAGAGAATGGGGACCTCGTTCATCCCTCTGCTCGCAAATGAGAAATAATCAAATTACTCCTCTCTCCCCAGGAATTTGGGGCTCACAAGTGAAGAGCAACTCTCTAGAACACTGACGGTCCTCTGATGTCTCTCCCATCCATCCTGGACCACCAGAGCCACCTGCCTTAAGCATCACATAATTCCGGGCGAGGCAGAGGGCTCCCGCTCTCATGTCGGCAATGGTGACACCCTTCCAAAGCCCCCACTATCCGCCAGGGCCTCTGACCGAATTACCAGGGGCGTGCCTCCGACATCTTTAGTGACGGATTCACCTGTGTGAGGTTCCTTCTGCTCAAGAGCGAGGTCCCTGGCTGCCCAATCTGAGTTTCCTACAACTCTACTTTTTAAACACGGTGCCTCGATCTTAATGGGCAATGCGCGGGAAGTAAAGACTGATCAGTACTCCGAGAAGCACCTCAACGGGGCGGCCTAAAGGGCCCACAGCAGACTCAGCCTCAGCAACCTTCAGGGGTTACGTGCATTTTCATTTGGATTAAATGTCTTAAAGAACAAAAGACTGTGCTGTGGGTGCAGTAGAGGCATCTGGGGAAGCAAACACACAGAGCCCGGGCCCCCCGCTGATGACCCCAAGTCACACCCAGAGGCTGGCTTAGTTGTGCAAAAGCACATCATCTGTCACATTTAAATTAAAGTCGCTCCTTCGGTTATTGCATTTGGTTTAGTCACTGTGAATCTGTAGCTGGATTATCCAAGAGTGATGAGTGTAAGAAGGTAAGATCTCGTCTTGTACATGACGCTAGGTAACCATAAAACAACAGGACCAGCCCATGGTGGGGCAAGGAGCACGGGAACCTTCCCCTGGCAAGCTTCCCCTACTTGATGCAGTGTTTGCAACCGACGTTCTGGGGTTCGGGGCTCTCGTCCCAGGAGACGGAGGAATCACCGCACAAGTAGGAAAGGCGGAAGAGCCAAAAGAGCAGCCATCCAAGGAGGGCCCGCTGGGTGGTCCGGGTGCACGGCCGGGAGGCGTCCTTGTGTGTGGACCGTTCCCGGGGTGGCGCCGGGGGTCACCGCCCTGGACAAAGTGCTCCACGGGTCCAAGGAGGAAGTGAGCCTCACCCTCATCTCTGGGAGCTGCGTGCGTTCCAAGAGGGTAGGCAGGCCTAGGACACACCGCCACGCTACACCCCACTGCTGGGCTGGCGGTGGGGCGCGCTGATGACCAGGAGCGGCCCTGGCCTTGAGGCCTGGTATCGGGAGGAGGGTCACTCCAAATGGAAGATCTCTGGCCCTAGAGTCTGAAACCCTGATTCTTGTCCCTCCCTGTTCCCTTGAGGTGCTCTACAACTCAGCTTGAACCACAGGGACAAAATCCCACAGACAGCGTGGCCTCAACAACGGAAATTCATGTCTCAGAGTTCTGGAGGCTGGGAATCCAAGACCGAGGTGCTGCCGCTTCTGTTCCTGGGGGCGCTCCTCCGTGGCTTGCAGACGGCGCCTTCTCGCTGGGTCCTCGCGTGGAGGAGAGAGGGATAGAGCAAGGCCTCTGATAACCTCTTCTTCGCTCGGCACCATCCTCTGGACCTAACGCCATCATGGTGGGGGTTAGAGCTCCCACGTGTGAATTTGGAGGATCCAATTCATTGCACAGCACTAACCTGAGCGGACATCACTGGTTTTCCTGTCTCTAGGACTACGATGGGGAGAGAAGCAGTGGAGCCAGTCCCCAAGGTTCCCCGGAGATCTAAAATTCTATGATTCCAAATATCACTACTTATACAATCCCATCGTAAACAGCTATATACGTGTTCTCCCTGATGCCCCTTCCTAGGTCCCTGGCTTCCGGTCAGAGACACAGACCTCTCCCGGGACTCACAAAAGGGTCGACTTCAAGATTCCACAGCCACAGCCATCTGAACCCCCTTCCCAAGGCTGCCTTCCCCACGAGCACCTGTCCTGAGTTCTGACTTCCTGTTCAACCCCCTACAGAGTGGAGGTGCTTACAGGGTTCACGCACAGCTGTGTGCTACTTGCACTGGCTTTGAGATCAGAGTAAAGCCGGTACTTGTGGGTGATTTCCAAGGAAGCACGGCATCACTCCCCTGTTGAGAGCACAGCGCCCTTCCGGGCAAACCACTGCACTCCCACAACTACATCCAAGAACACAACCTCGTAAGCCTGAGAAATGCCCGAGCCCACTGGGCAATGTACGCAGAGCGGCATGCCGCTGCTTCCTTCTGAAAAGAAAACATTCTGACCTTGTGCTTCTGCATAATATTCTAATAACCCACCTCAGTTTATGTTACTTATTCTGAAATGGTCCTTAGCAAGGCAAATAAAGGTAAAGGTTTTTCTTAATATTCAAAAAAAAGCAGAAACCTTCCAAAACAGACTTTGGCCCCTCCCGTTGCTGTCAATGGCTAGATTTTGTTAATTTCACAGAAATCACCAATTACAAGTCTCTCTCTACAGTATCCACGGCGGGATGGATTTATACTGTCCCCAAGCAGGATGGGCTCTTTCCTGTTTACACGTCTCACTCCCTCCATCTACTGGTGGCTGCTGAAAAGGAGTCCCCAAAAAAGTCCACGCTTAAGTTTTAAAATAATTGGCACTGACAGATCCACAAATCATTGCTTTACTTAGTTACAAATGACAGCACAATTTGGAGTACTATACTTATTTAACAAAACTGAAACCATATGAGCAGGCAAATTAAGGCAACAGCGGTCCCATGTGTAAGAGCAAGCTGAATTCTAGACTTTGGTAATATGTTCTGAGAATCTATTTTGGCATTCACATTGGACACGGGGCACCACGGATTCATATCACCATGCTAGCCAACCGCCCCTCTGCGCCCCCACCGAGAAATCCCTGGTTTCCCATCCACTTCCCACTTCCCCTGGGTGCAGGGCTGCCCTTTTGCCCCTCTTCCAAGCACTTCTTCCAGGCTGCCCCTCACTCTCTGAGACTCCTTTTCTGGGGAAATCCAAGTGGGCTCTCCTCTGGGCTCCACACGTATCTCACCAGGGCTGTCCCCCAGCCCCCCAAGGCAAGCAGGTGTGCCCCTTGCTCCTCCTCAGTGCTCCAAAGCCGGGGTCCTGCCTCCAGCCACCTCCTCTGGATAGAGTGAGACGAAATTTCTTTAAAATTATTTTAATGGGGGCACCTGGGTGGCTTAGAATGGTTGGCTGGGCATCTGCCTTCGGCTCAGGCCATGATCTCCAGGTCGTGGGATGGAGTCCCACATCGGGCTCCCGGCTGACTCAGCAGGGAGACTGCTTCTCCTTCTCCCTCTGCCTCTCCCCCTGCATGTGTGCTCTGTCTGTCTGTCTCTCTCTCTCTCTCAAATGAATAAAATCTTTTAAAAAATAAACTATTTTAATGCTCTTATAATTGCGTTTATATCATAAAAAATAACGATCTGGAAAACCACAAGCCTTACTCCCAACTCTTTGCAAAAACAAAAGTACTGTATCTCTTGAGATGCCGATGACGGTGCCTGGCCAACCCTAACCTGTCGGCTACAGGAAGAAGCAGGAACGCTGGGCAGAAAAATATAATCAGTTTAGAAGTCAGGATGGTAGAAAGACCACAAAGTTACTCCCGGGTCTCATGGGGCAGGAGAGGGGCAGAGAAAGAGAGACCATGGCTGATTCCAGTTTTCTCTTTCAGATTTAATCATAAAAATAATATTCAAACAGGAAGAATATCAGAATGCAATTTTGCTGAGAACAGCCAGTATCCGAGTGAGCATCATCACCAGAAGGGGGCAGCATCTTAAAGACTATGGAGATGCTTTCCCCCCCCCCCCCCTCCAGCAGGAAGCTCAGCTATTAAAAGCCCCTTTGAGAACTAAAAATATACCAGATGCATTTAAGTATCTCAATCTCCAAATCTCCCCTTCCCTTATATTACCTAAAAAAAAATTCTTACTGCACATAAATCTACCATTAAAATAAAATTATAATTAATAAATTTATCTACGATATAAATTGACCTAGTGGCTCCCCCTTTTCCTTACATAACGGCAGCGCTCTCTTATGTTATTTGAATACACATTTTTGGAAAACCTCAGAGCCCGAACACCAGGTATATATACTTAAGCATATGTCTATATATACATAAAAATATGTTCTAAGTACATCTGTGAGACATCGTTTGCTTAGAGACAGTAAAAATCTCCAAAATATTTCTTAGCAGAATTCATCAGAAACATTTAAAACGTAAACCAAGAAGGAAAAATGTGATCAAAAACAAACGTAACTTCTCCCCCTGCACCCAGGGAAGTTTAATAAACTCACTCCATTCTAAAACTAAAACAGACTTTGAAATCTGTTGCTCTCAGTGTGGTCAGTCTCCTATCAGGGCCTCTTTGGAGGAACTTATGGGGAACAAGGTCCATCCCAGCACAAGGAGGGTTCACATTCACCCACCCATCGCTTCCATCAGCTGCACGACAGAGTCTTCTGGAAGGCCCTATGAACACGGCTGGCCGGGACGGTGCTTGGGAGCCATAGGTAATCCCGAGTCACCCACAGGTTGGGGGTGGCTGACATCAGTACAGAACTACAGACACACAACTCGCACCCATTGCCTGCCAGCCATCACACACCTGGCCAGGTGAAGAGGCACCGAAAGCTCGTTCTAGAAGCTCAGTGGCCCTGGAGACCACCGCACCACCCCCCCCGCCCCGCTAGCCACAGTCCCCAGACCTGTTCATCTGACCATTCGCTGACTGACACACACAGCCTGCTTCTCCTTATACCGAGTGACCACATGCCCTCCTGGGATCCCAGGACCCCTGGGAGTGTGCAGGAGTTAGACCCCCTTCCATTTCCCAGCTGGTCTCCTCTTCTCCAGGCAAACAGCCCACCTAGTACCTTCAGCCCTGAGAGGCCACGGCTTTCTAGCCACCACCTCCCTAACCCTCAGCCAAATTCAGCCTTCTCGTTGGACCCCCGACAGGTGCCGAGGCTTGCATGCCCTTGACTGAGCTCTGCAACGACGACCGGTGTTCAGCCTCCTTCCCGGGCATGAGGCATGAACCACCTGAAACTAGAGGCCTGCTGGGAATCACTCACACCCAACAGGGGGTACGGCCTTGCACGGATTCCTTCTGGAGAGCCCTGCGCCACCAGCCATAAACCCACCGCGGTCCTTGTTCTGAAACTATCGGCCTAGAACCAGCCTCTGCTGGAGCCCAGCCCTCCAAAACCACTGAAGACAGGGTCTTCTCCAAAGTAAAGGCCCCCACAGTTCTGAAGAGGATTCAAGGCCCCTCCCTCATCGTGCTCTTTCTAGAAGTTATGGTTTATCTCCCCGTCTTCAGGAGTGCGGTATGCAGATGAAATGCCCCATCCCAGTGGTCGGAGCTGTGCAGGCTGAACGTTCGCTCCTTTGCTGCAGGGCGGGAACCACACACACGGCTCCCGGCCACCTCAACGACCCTCCCTGGACACAGCTCCCTGTCCTGCTTGGCCTGGGCTCCTGGGGACCACAGACGTTCCACTGACTCCCACCTCCGGCTTGCTGCAGGGCACGCGGCTGCACACGGGGCACAGCAAACGGGGCGTGCCGCTCCCCTGGAACCACGTCCACCAAGAACAAGAGGGACTCTCTGAGCCCAGGCCCGTCAGCCTTCAGGACACAGTCATGGCCAAGATGACGTGCTCTCTCCTATACGCTCCACACACAGTCAACTCTCTCCATCTCTGCGGAATTCTAGACAACTGTCTGATCCCACCAGAAAGGAGTCCCCTGGACAGGCTGTGGGTGGGGATGGAAGAGGAGCCTTCCTTGGCTCCCTCGGCCCGGCCACCTCTCCCACACTGCCTGCCCGTGGGCCCGGGCACGACAGCCCTGGGGGGAGGCTCTGCTGCCTCCACCCCCTCGAGGGCCCATGCGGGGGAGGGAGGGTCCGCTCCCTTTGCATTTCATCCAGAAACAACAGACAAAATGTGTTTCCCAAATTCACTTTTGGCTTCCTGGCCAGGCTCAGCTTTGCTGACGCGCCTCTCCCTGCTCACCAGTCTCGTCCTTCCACCAGCAGCCTCCTGCCCGTGTTCCCCGCGGTCCTTCATCACCGGCTTCAGCACCCGACCTGCCCGCGGGGGACTCGGGGCTCCTTCCGCATCGCTCATCGCGAGGACACGCAAACGCCCAGGGAGCGCCAGACCCCGGGAGACGCTGCGTTCAGGAAAGCATGAAGGATGAACACCAGGGGGTTAATAACCTCAGTCTCTGTGCAGAGAGATTACGGTTGTTTTCTGTTTATGTTTTTATAATAAGAAAAATTAAAAAAACTAGTTTTAAAAATTCAAACCTTAAAAAGGTTCCCCTTGAAAAATGTGGGGGAGGACGGCACGTTAGAAAGAAAGAAAAGACACTTCCTAACCCCCACCCCCCAACATCTTCCTCGGGCCACACCTCTTTCTTCGCCTGGACTCCCCAGAATTCAGCGGCCCCTCCTCAGGAGCGTGCCACCTGGGCCCGGCCGCTCCTTCCTGGCCACATGCGACACCACAAACGCCAAGACGACCCTCGCTTCCTCCCATCATCTTCGCTCCAGAGAAATACGAAATATAAAGACAGCTTTCCCAAAGGGCACACGACCCCGTCAGCTGGCCTGGTCCTCGTCCCCGTGAAGAGCCAGGAGCTACCTCTGAAAACTTGAGCTGGAGCGAAAATTCGAAACTCAGCCATTGACAGAAAGGTGTCTCCCAAAGTCTCAGCGCCTCCAGCAGCCTCCCAGAGGCCTTGAGGCTGGACCTCCAGGGCATTTCCCGGGCCTCTTGGAGAATCTGGCAGAGATATTACTGTGGACTGACTGTGTCCCACACAGAACCCTACGCTGAAACCAGACCCCCAAGGCAATGGTGTTAGGAGGTGCGGCCTGCAGGGGGGAGCAGGTCCCACGTGGGGAGCCCTGGTGAAGGGATGCGTGACCCCAGGTGGCTCCCAGCCCTTGTGCCATGTGAGGGCACAGCGAGAAAGCAGCCGCCCGTGAGCTGGAAAGCAGGCCCTCACCAGACCCCACGCTGGCCGGTCCCTTCCTCTAGGCCTCCAGAACCGTGAGAAAGGCTCTGTAAGCCTCCTTAGTGGGGTATTTTTGTTAGAGCAACCCTGACACACAGGAAACAGCCATATTTCAATGAAAAACAGCAAGAAATCCAAACCGCTGATTACCTAGGGGCTAAAATTCTGAAATAAGCTAGGAAAACGGGCCGCGTAGGACCCTCCTGCTGGAAGACTCTTTGGAGGGCCCCATCAGGAGTGACAGTCCCCAGCAGCTCTGTTCAGGGGGCCCAGCTGCATCCACGGAGCCTGTCAATGACCTTGACTCAGTAATGACACGGTGGGCTTGATCTATAATTCACACTAATGATCTCCGAGGAAAAGGTGGATTAAAAAAGAAACAAAAATAACACCTTCTGTCATTGTGAATTTAAGGAAATCCGGAAACTTTCCCAAGGAGGAATTTAGGTATTTGAGTGAACAAGGTATGACCTAATGGCCTGGCTGCTGGAGGGCTCTTAGCACCTCTACTACAGCCAGTGATTATTTTCACTAGGATCCCACTCCCCGGAGGGGCTGAGTGTCAGAGGCCAGGCATGACCACGTGTGTCGGCAGGAGCGAGCCACGGGTTCTACCACGGCCGAGGTTCCCGGCAGTCAGCGTCGAGGACGGGGAAGGGGCCGGGTGAAGGGTAGTGGGACCGCATTACATGAAGGATGGGGTGCAGGGGCCTTAATTGTAGGGAAGTGCCAGCAGGGAAAGAAAGCCTAGGTTTTCCCTTCATTCGGTATTTGATCCACAAGGAATTCTGAGCACTACCCCCATAATCATTTGCATTTAGCACGGCTGAATAAAATCCTCCAAGCAGAAGGCTGGGCTGCGGACGCAGGTGCAGGGCGAGCAGGAGGGCCCGGTGTTGACGGCCACCGCGGCCTCGGGCGGGTTCCTGCCCCGTCCGCAGCCTCCAGGCCCCTCTTCTCTCCGGTGACACCCTCCAGGGGAGTCAGGACTGCCAGACAAAGGAAATGACACCCTTCCAGTCCTCTGAAGAATGTTGGGCAGTGATGAGCTCGGAACCTCCACTGTGTTTACACCTACGATCATCCAAGAACGACGCAGCACGGAGAGAAAGCCACTGTCCCTCCCTGTCTCCCCCTCCGGCAGCTGGCGGTGGGGATGCTTTCCTCCTTTCCCACCAGCTGGTGCCTTGTGGATCGCTCCGCACGTGACGAGGAGGTAAGAGGCGTCTGCTCACTTAACAAGCGAAAAACGTGATTCTATTATTACCACCAGGTTTCTATTTGGGTAGAATCTTTTCCCTACAAACTGCTCAGAAATTATTCAGTTCAAGCCACTGACTCATCCATCCATTCACAAAAGAATTTGGTGAGCATTTGCTCATTACACCGCATGAGAATTAACGGACTCTGAAGCCCAACGGAGTACATGCGTCTGTTTTCCCAGGACCGCCCCCCAGCCCCCGCCCAGTCATCTTCTCGTCTTGACCCGGTCACCGGTCACACCCAGGTGAGCTCCATCGTGGGAGCCTCCAAGCGGCACACGGTGACACTGGGCGCCCTACGTGAACACACCCACGGAGCATGTGCCCCGGCGCCCCTCTCCTACCGGGGGCGGGGAGGACGGCATATGCCGATCTCATCTCCCGCTGGCCTGTCCCGTTCACGTAGCCAAGCCGAACCCCACGGAGCAACAGACGCTCCACACAAGGGTTTTCACACGGACGATGCGAATCCTCACGCTTGTGAGGCCGGGACTCGGGTGGCGCTCAGATTCTCACCAAGAGGCCTCGACCGGGAAGGGCCCGTGGGTGGCGTCCTCCGGGTCCGGCCCGGGCACCAGCTTCTGCACTTCACCTGCACGCATCACGGCGGCCCCCAGCCCGGGCGCCACACCGCAGCGCGCTCTCCGTGTCCCCAGCACAGCCTCGCCACCTCCCTTCCTCCGCGGGGCCAACACCCACAGCGCCCCGCAGCTGGGCCTGCCTGCACCCTTCTCGACGCGAGTCTGCAGACGCCAGCGGGACGGCCTGGTCCGTGCGGAGCGCCGTGAGCATCTGTCTCTCTCCCGGTGACGTGCCCGTAAGGTGGCCTGAGGGCTCGCCCCAGCCCCGAGCGCACCCACGCCGTCACGCTGACTCATCCCGAGCCCGAAGACTGCTAAAACCCTTACACGCACTGTTCTCCAGGTGTTTCTCCTCAGCCACCACCTGCCCAACAGGTGTGTGACCAGCAGGTTAGATTAGCTAGGACCGCAAGCCTCCCCTCCCTCCAGCCCCACATCTCATCAGCCCAGCGCGGCTGCGATCTGCGGAGCACATGACTCAGCAGGCTCTTCCAAACAGCTGCGGGGTCCACACCCCGTGTGCACGGGCTGCAGCTTGCAATCTCCACACGCTCTCCAAGGAAACACAAAGTGGGGCATTGGCTTTGGGTTGGGGTACACACAGAACAGCGACTGACCCCGCAGCAGAAATTCAGACAGTGGGGGGCGCTGATGGGCAAAAACTGTGCATGTGACAGACCTGAACGCAGCGGTTGCTTTGAACGCCGAGTTCTAGAAAGGAAAATGTATATTTAGTAAAAATGGATTCACATTTCTGTGGGATCTTTTTAGGTCCCTCCTCCACACCCACCTATGACCATTAGTGCAGTTCTATGGATCTCACAGCCCATGCATTAAAAACATGGACGACCTCCCTGCTTCATGACCCAATTCTGTGTAACTCCGGGGTCAGAGCCTAAGATTTACATCCCAGCACCCGTGTGCACCCCACGTCCAATGTCACTGAGCGCCAGCTTCTTGAGAAGACCTCCTTCCATACACACAGGGTTATCATCAGGATCAGATCGTGGAACAGCGTGTGCAAACGTGCTGCGTGACCTGGCACACGTGTGAACAAATTAGTAGGGCTGTTCTCCTGAACTGCGTGGGACCACGTTCTCCCATCCGGGGCAAAGGACCCGGGGCTCAGAGACACGTCGCCCAGAGGCTGATGCAAGGGTTCTCTCCTGATTCTTCCCTTGTACCCCACGGGTGAGCTGTCTGGTTTTCCTCACTGCTGCCACTGCCGGCACTTACTGGAGGACCACGGGCAAAGCGGAGGCCACAGAAACCAAAAAGAAGGGACCACAAAGACAAAAGAAAGCCATCAATTAACAAAGCCGTCCTGGATGAATGACCCACCCAGGTGATGCTCGTACTTGGGACGCCCGGACACGCGGCCACACAAGTCCCCGCTCTTTACGAAACAAACGTCACGTAGTCTAAGAGTGACGGACCCTTGGGTTCATGTGCTGGCATTTTCCATTCCGGCACAGTTCATGGTGTTCTACCAGTTCAGGTGTACGAGGTGGTGGTCCGTGCAGCACCCCGTGGACCCTGGGGCCGTCTGACGCTGCTGCAGAGGACCCCCGCGGGGGGGGGGGGGGGACGACACAGAAGCCACCATGACGGAGGCAAAACAAAATAAGGAAACAGCGCAACCCAACGGCAGGCAAGTGGCCCGGATTTCTATATTCTCGCTACTGATTAAAAAAAAAAAAAAAATGGAGAAAAGTTTGGTGGCTCCTCAAAGAGTTAGACGTAGACTTCCCACAGGGCCAGGCAGCCGGAGAGCCCCCGAACGCCCAACAGCAGACCGGGGGACAGGCAGAGCGCGTGCAGGCACAGGGTGGCGTCAGGACCCGGCCCGGAGAAGGAGCAGAGTCCCCGCACACGGCGCACGGCAGGACGCGGAGGGACCTCGGAACCTCGGAAGCGTCCGGCCGAAGGAAAGCAGACAGACCCCAACGTCCCCATGCTGGACGACTGCGTTCCTGCGAAACATCGAGAACGGGTAAGGCCGAGGAGACGGGCGGGGGCCGGGGGCCAGGGTGGGGTGACGCTAACAGCTGACGGGTGCGGGGTTTCCAGGGGGGTGCTGGGGTTGCTCTGCAACGAGACAGCGGAGGGGGGCGCACAGCGCTCCGCATGGAACAACTGCCCCTGAAGCGCTCACTTCAAAACGGCGAATTTGACGTCCCGCAAGTCCTGCCTCCATCATTTACAGGATGGCGACCACTGAAGGGCCACTCCGGCCGCCACAAGGCTGCCCAGGCCGGACCGAGTCCCCGGAGCGCTGTGCCCGAAGAAGGCTCTTCCCGGGAAGAGGGCCGCGGCGGCGGGGCGCCGGGGCGGGAGGCCCTGCCACCAGGAGGCACCAGCCCAGAAGCCAGCCTCCCAGTGCGGACAATGGCTGCTTCAGGACCGCGGCCCGGCGGCCCAAAACGCTCCTTGTGTGACCGCACAGTAAGACCTTCAGATGCTTCTCGCGCGGAGAACACAGAGTCCGGCTCGCCAGAAGCCAGCTGGCCCTAACAGAGGACGCCCTTCATGGCCGAGGTCCTTGCTGCGCACACGGGCACGGCGGGCCCCGACGTGGAGGTTGCCCATCGCCGTCAACAAGCCGGGAGCAGGAGCACATCGCTGTGACAAGAGAGGGAAAGCTGTTTCACGGTGATAATCTCGCTTCCTGATTTTCTTTCCAAGATTATTAAACTGAGTACCTTTTAACTTCGGCCAGTACTAACAAAGCCCCTCTAATGCTCTATCAAAGGAAACAGAAATAAATTACGTATCCGTACCTACATATAGAGGCATTGTAGAAACACCTGTTAGAGACACAGATACAAATACACGATAGGCATATCATTCTGACCCTAAACAGGAAAACTGACTGGGCTTTAACACAAATACTTTAAAAATACAGGACTAGCCTCTTTTAAACTGGGGCAAAAATACACATAATGTGAAGTTTACCGTTCTAACCGTTTTCAAGCATACAGATCAGTGGCAGTAAGTACGTTCACGTGTTGTGTGCTCACTATCCTCAATCCCACCACCGACTTCTCACCAAGACAGCAGGAGTAGTAAGGGGTGTGGGCGGGCCCCAGCATTCCCGGGTTAGAGGACGCAGGCAGAGGGGGGGGTCCCAGGCCCGGGGCTCCTTGTGCTGGGGCCCTTGGAGCTCCAGTCCAGACAAAGGGATGACCGGCCTAAAGTCCCCACGACGGCAGCCGCCGGGTCTCAGGGGCAGGCCAGGTGCCCCTGCAGACGCTACCTGCCCCCTCCACTGCCCCAGGAGCCCCCCTCAACAGCCTATTCACACCAGGCCTGGGTTTTGTTTTTTTTCAGTCAGCACAAAGGCAATCTATCAGGTCCCAAGCCCGCAGACATGAGGCTTTTGTGCAGGGCTGAAAGAGGGATTCCATTTCAGGAATAGCCAACCTCCTCTCCCTCCTGGAGGAGGCAGCCGACATGGCCGTGCTGAATGCACTTTTTGTTTCTGGCTCAGTCAGCCGAGCCATCACAGGGCGGCGGCACAGACGCCCTGCTTGGTGAATGTTCAGAACGCTGTGAGTTAACGGGCCCCACAGAAACAACCGGGGGTGGGGGCAAGGCGGTGGCAAACCGCCTGCCTGCCCACCAGCTACACAGCCACACTCTGGGCGGCAAGGACTCGGGGCCACCACGGAGCCCAGCAAGCGACGTGGGAGCCACCGACTCCCCTACTAACACAGGAGTCTGCCAACACTCAGCGACCGGCAGCGTAGCTCCCGGCAGAGGCTCTGGGCAGAGGGAAACAAGAACGGAACCGAATCAAAACTCCAAGGCCACGCTGTGCGACACGGAGGCGACCAGCCACAGGTGGCTTCTGGGCATCTGCGGTGTGGCTGGTCCAACCGGGGCGGACGTGTGGTGAGCAAGCCACGCGCACTGTATGCCAGAGGCTCGGCACCAAAAAAGAACATAACACACCTCCTTACTAAATCCCGTATAATCCCAGAGCAAAAGGGTCACCAACACGGCAGGTGTGCTGGATTAAACAGAACATATTCGTCAAAGGAATGTCACTGGTTTCTTTCACATTTTTATGTGGCTACTGGAGAATTCGAAAGGGCTCGTGCGGCTCACATTCTGTTTCCACTGGACAGCTCCGCTAAGTGACCTCAAGAAAGTCCCAAATCTGACAATAATGTACTTTTTCCTGGGCGCCTGGGTGGCTCAGTGGGTTAAAGCCTCTGCCTTCGGCTCAGGTTATGATCTCAGGGTCCTGGGATCGAGCCCCACATCGGGCTCTCTGCTCAGCAGGGAGCCTGCTTCCCCCTCTCTCTCTACCTGCCTCTCTGCCTACTTGTGATCTCTCTCTGTCAAATAAATAAATAAATAATCTTTTAAAAAAATAAATAATGTATTCTTTCTTTGGGGGAGATGTGGAAGTGGAGGACGGCATTCAGGCCAGGGTTGGGAGACGGGGGCGGTAGAAGGAGGGCAGGAAGCAGGACTGACCAGAGCGAGAAGCCAAGGGACAGCCCAGCCCCACAGGGAGTCCTGGAGCGCTGCGCCAGTGGGAACCCCTCGGCGGGCATCCCCCAGGACGGGCCGAGATGGTGGGACCTTCGGGCCTGAGTGGCACGTGTGTGTGGCAGAGGGCGGGACAGGAGGCTTTGTGGGTTTCCTCTAAAGGACTACCAGTGAAATGGGAAAAACTCAATTTCCTCTCCTTCTCCGTAGGAAATAATGCAGATTTTCCCTACTGTGTCTTTCTTCCCTGTGTGTCTCCTTCACCTTCACGGAGAACACTTTGATTCTGACACTTCTGGTCACCAAACACGTGGAGGTTTCTCCCCACACCAAACAATTCTGTGCGATACCAGCTGGGTGTCTACAGTGTAACTGGATTCGGATTTCTCTACCTGGAGACAGTGCAGATCCCAAGGTAAGGGCTCAGTCCCCCCAGACTGCCTGCCTGCACACGCACGCACACAACCATGCATGCACACACATCCACGCATGCACACACACTGTGCATACACCACATACACATGACACACACCATGCACACACGCCACACACAACCATGCACATACCACATACATGACGCACATAGCATGCACACACATATACACGCAACCGTGTACACACACACCACATACACACACCCCACACGCACACACCCACACGCACACACACAACCGTGCACACACACCCACGCACGCGTGTGCACACACACACACACTACAGACACCAGCAGTGAGCCCATGCTGTCACCTGGCTTCTGACCAACCTGACAGAGACCGGAGGTTCCCACCACCCCCTCCTCAGGTCTACTTTGCTCAAGTGGCTCCCAGAACTCAGAGACACACTTACGTTTACCAGTTTATTAACGGATGTGACAAAGGATACACCTGAACAGCCAGAAGACAGACACACAAGGCAAGGTCTTGGAGGGTCTGGAGCACAGGACCTTCTGTCCCAGTGGAGCTGGGGGGAGGCTGTCACCCTCCTGGTGTGTCTATATATTCACGAGCCCGGCAGCTCTCTGAACCCAGCACTACTGGGATTTTATGGACGGTTCACTACATAAGCATGACTGATGAAATCATTGGCCGCTTGCAATTGATCCAACCTCCAAGCCCCTCTCCCCTCTCAAGAGGTGGGGGTGGAGGGGACTGGAAGTTCCAACCCTCCGGTCATAGCTGGCTCTCCTGGCCAGCAGCCCATCCCACAGGGAGAGGGCGCTTCGTGAACCAACAAAGACACCATCAACACAACGCTTCCAAGAAAACCTTGGAAATTCCAAAGGTTCTGGGAACTGTGAGCCAGGAACTGTGCACAAATGGGAAACCTATTTCTGGTCATCTGAATAACCACGTGTGTATTTCTTACAAATCACAATGCTGCCGTCAGACTCGCAGGAGCAGCCGCTGACCACACTCCTTTACGGGGCAGGTTGGAGAAACAGTGGCAAGGGGCACAGCCCTAAACGGTAGCTGCCCCCTGGACACCAGAGATGAAAGAAAAAGAGAAAGAGATGGAGTGAAACACGTCACAAGTGTCCTTCCTCCCCGCTGACGGCACCCTGCCCGAGTGGCGAGGCGGGCCCGGGCTGTGCACAGCGCCGCTCACCTTCCGGGTCACGTTTCCAAACCCCACATCTCTTGCATCCTACGGACCCATCATGGGCGGGCTGTGAGCCCCCAGACGGCGCACAGGAGGAACGAGCAAGCCTTCTGGCCTCCTTCAGCCTATTCCTATTTTGCAAGCCTTTGTCGGTTTTCCGTGGGCTTTGCTTTACACATTCCTTGTCCTAAACTATTTTGCACCTAAGTCCCCAGCCACACTTCCACGTGGCCTGCAACCCTGCCCTGATGAGCCCCTCCTAACCCTCTTCCCGGGGACCCAGCTCACTGCCGGGGTCGGCCAGCACGCTCGTTCTCCAGGGCCGCTTCCTGCGGATCCCCAGGACGGTGCCTGCCTGGCCACCTGCCCAGCCCCTCCCCTGGGCCAGGGCACGGCGCAAGCATCACCGTCAGCAGGAGCCACAGCCCAAGGCAAGAGCAGGGAAGCTGGATCCCTGAGGCCCCAGCGGGCGCCCAGACAACTGCCTCTAGGGAGACATGTCCCCTACCCCTGGCCTCGGCCACCACAGGGGCCGGCATGGGCCAAGAGTAACAGCCAGGGAGTTTGGGTCCCTCGGACAAAGGAAGGGCACCCAAGAAGGTACGTGCCTTGTAAAAAATGCTACCGTTCCACAGCTGCTTCTCTTTCGAAGACGATAGAAGGAAGGGAACGTTTTATCTGATGTCAAGAGGAGCTCATTCAAGAGACAGACTTCCCCCGCAATCTCAGGAACAAGGTAGCTGGCATTTAATAGAAAGAAAAAGGCCATGAAGGACACCAGAAACAGAAGACGCTTAAGATAACACACATGTGGAAAGAAAAAGTGGAAAAAGACTTCTGCAATGAAGAAAACTTCCATAACAGTGAATATGCGAGCCTGCGCATTTCCATGTCTCCCGGCGGCGGCCCCATCTCGAGGGGCAGAGGGACACAGCTGAGGCCCGGAAGGACGGGTCGGAGGACTACCAGGGTCGAGCACCTCGGCGGTCACCGCACGGAGCGTGCTCGCCAACGCAGAGAGGTGACAGGGACAACGAGGCGGACTCTGATCGTTAATCATCAGATTCGTCCTTACAAGGCTCAGCCTTGACTGTGCTTCCTCGGGTCCACCTCCCAACCTCAGGCATCATCTCCCACCTTCGTGATTCTTGCCACCACCAAGTTCCACCCACTACACACTCACTCCTTCAGGAACTTCAAATCTTTCACACCTGAGATCCATCCTAAATACTAATCACTCACAAACTCCAACTTTTCACTTCTTTCTAACATGCATGAAAATACAAACACCAATCGTCGGCGAGCACCGCACCTAACACCCGCGGAGGGAACAATGACGCCACGCGACATCTTACTCGTCTCCTGAGCAGGCTAACTCAGAAGTTTAGATCCTACACGAGAGATCTCAGAAAACATTCAGAAGCAGTCCTCCAATCTTGTTTGATTTCACTCCATCCCTTCTTGTCGCTCCTTCCCTCCTGGTTGACTCGGCTCACCACTGCTCCAGACGCGGCTCCTCAGAAAGCAAAAGACCTTCCCCGACTGAAGCCACGTGCACGGGCTCCTCGGGAACCGTCACACCGAGACAACCTAACAGGAGAATTCTTCACTTTCGGAAGAGCCTGACGAGAACTTTCAAATCCAGAAAACCACAGTTGTCAGTGGTGGGAAGTGTCTAAAGAGATCTGAAGACAGAATCCGATAACGACCATTAGAACGAGAAACCACACTGTCATAAAGGGTTCTTTAGAGGGGGCTGTAATTTATTTTCTCTATCAGATGATGCATCTTAGCTAATTACATTCTGTGAAACAGTTTATGTGTTTAGCAAAGCAAAAAACAAAACAAAACTGCAAGACACGGACAATTAAATCGGTCCGTTTATGTCATCCCACTGAGGCAAAGGCACATGTTTGGTTTCTCTAAAGCCCACGGCAGGGGCTGGAGAGTAAACAGGTGTTTCGAGAATGACCAACCCGACGGCAGACTCGGCCGTCGTGCGTACAGAGAACGGGAGAGAGTCCATGCAGCCCCGAATTCTTTAGGTCTGGGAGTGCATTCATGCGAACGCCGGACCCCGCTTGGGCTGAGTGCCACTGAGCAGACCGCAACCTGGAAGTGACGTCCCTGTAGATGCCAGACCTCCGAGGCCGGGCCCGGCGCCGCGCGCAAATCGGTGCACAGGACCCCAAGCCACTCGGGCCCTGTCTTCGTGAGGAGCCGACAAACAGCTGGGGCTCCCGACCAACACGGGAAGGGCCGAGCTAGAAGGGGCGGTGGTGCCAGGAGTGGGGGAAAGCGGAACAGAGTGCCAAGCGGCCAGGTGATCCTGCCCGGAGCCCAGCCTCCGGCCTCTAGCTGAGCTGGCCCGACCCAGCGATGAGGCACGGGGAGAACGGGATCGCAGAAATCCACATGCCAGGTGTCAACAGCAATCTTGGCCAACCATGCCAACCTGACTCTCGCGATTCACTGAAGCCCTGTCCTCCTAAAACCCCCGCAAGCCCACCCACGCCAAGGACCAGTGGCTGGGGGGCCCACGCCCTTCCACACCCACCCGTGGACACGTGATCCTCAAGAGCCTCACTGTTGTCTCCACACCTCCTTATCCCCATCGCACCTGAAACTGTGATCACATCACTTAAATAGTATGCACATCAATTCAATGGACGTTTTAATAAGAGTAAGTATAATTACATCATTTGATTAAACATTACACAGATTGATTAAACGAGAACTTAAGTAAGAGGGTTTTTTCCTATGAAAATGAAGTTGAATGTTTTAGGAAGACTTGATGAAGATAAACTGCTTTAAAAAAAAGAAAGAAAGATTTAAGTTTGCGCAAGACAACCTTCAGGACAGGAGGAGGGGAGGGCAAAGGTCTAGCAGCAGCCGGCACGTGGTTCCTTATTTATTCGCACGTATCTGTTTCTGTTCCCAAAGGAGGTCAGGCGGGACGTCTGCTCACGGCTCTCAACACCCAGGCTGGGGGCCGCTGCGGGCCAGGCTTGGGGCTGGTGCGTTTCTGAGGCCCCAGCCTCCAGCGCATACTCAGCACACAGTAGGTACTCATTCGCAGGGCTGATGCCAAGGACTGACACCCGTGAGAGTCTGGCTCTGGAGAGGAAGCTGCGAAGCACTTCAAAGGCTGAGAGGTGACTTGTGGCCAAGGGGATGGGGAAGGAGGTGGCTATTTCGCCCCGAGAGATGAGATCCGGGCTGCGGCGAGGTGCAGACAAAGGGGCAGGAGGCATCCACGGGAGGGAACGCAGCAGCACGTGCGGGGGTGCTGGGGACCATGAGGCCGACAGTGCAGAGCAGGGAGGGAAGTCGGAGGGCAAGAAGGGGTGTGCAGCAGAACTTGGCTGACGGGCGTCAGCCCAGGCTCCGGGAGAACTGTCCCAGCCTGCGTGCAGCAAGCAGGACCCGGGTCCTGGGTTCACACGGCCACACAGGCGGTGCTGTGGATGGAGACCCAGACGCCTGCAGGGGAGGCCTCCAGGCCATCGTCCCTTGGGGGTGCTGTGGGGCCGCGCTGGCAGGGGGCACACACCCGGTGATGCACCCGGTGATGCTAAGCCAAACCATTTACAGACGATGTCCCGAATGCTGCTCCAAGAATGGCGGGACTATGAAAGGCTGAGTCCTGCCGCACACACCCGGCTGCAGGCAGCTGTGAAGAAGGGCTGGGTGACACCAGGAGGAGGAGGCAGACCCCAGACCCGCAGGGAAAGCAGAGAAGCATATAAGCGCGACCTCCCCCCACACCACCCCACCCCACCCGATTGGTTCTCAGGGATGCTGTGTGGTTAATGCCTTTTCCCTGCAGCTGTCAAACAAGGTGCAGTGAAGTTCAAAGGCAAACAGAGGCTGAGCCCACACATGCGTCAGCGCAGAGAGCAGACCATGGACCTCTGGGCCGCGGGCCTCGGGGGGGGGGGGTCACTTTCCCTTCACCAAGTGCTGACACCACCCTGGGCCCTGTTCGCCTCTTGAAGCCAACCCAGCCTTCTATCTTCTAAAAAAGCTCTTTAGAACAAAAATTCACAACGTCCCTGTGACACAAGAAGAGTTTCCCAAGTAAAATAAATACTGGAGAAGAGCCCAAGAAATTGGCTTATATACAAAGAAAGCTCAGGTAGCTAATACTTTAACCTTAGTTAGACTAACACTAGTCAACAGAGCTCTGCGATGCCGGTTGTGTCCCTTCTCTGCACGGTCCAGCACGGTAGCCACCAGCAAACTCGGCCACGGGACAGTAAAACTGTGGCGAGTGCCTCTGAGGAACTCACTTCTCGTTTAATTCATATCTAAAGAGTTCCATGTGGCCAACAGCTGCCATACTGGAGCGTGCAGGGGTAGCTAATATAGAGACAGGTTTTCAAATATTATACTATAAATAGTAAGACACGTAAGATTTCCTGAGTGATGCTTTGCCAGGGACTGTCCTAATCACCTACATGTATTATCACACTTAATCCTGATAAAAATGTTATCAGAGCACTGCTCTTATCCCCGCGTCAGTGAAGAAGAATACAAGGGTCACCAAGGCTATAAACGATTTCTGAACTTAAAAGAACCACAAGATACCCCAACAAAATTAATTTTGAAAACTAGTGTTTAACATAATGGCTAACAAACAGCAGTTAATAATCAATGGCCCTAAGACCGCCACCAAATTCACCTAGAAAATTACAAGAATTTTCAGTTAGTGAGTCACTTCTTTCTCTAAATCTCTGCAAAGTAATAATGATCGAGTGTGCTGACATATAATGTGCTTCTTACACAAAAAGGACCCCCCGAGTTTGTGTGGTAAGACTTCGTCTTTCTCAGGAAGGGGCTTTCTCAGACACTCTTAAGAGGATGGTCTGACTCTGACATTCCTCTTGACCAGGAAGAAGATGACCAGCCTTAATGAAGAGGCTCTGCCTTGGGAAAAAGTCCCATCCCCACCCAGGCCCCACACACAGATGGCTTTCAAATGGGGCTGGGGCTGATAGGCAGGACAGCTGCCTGCTGGGGGACCAATGCACCATCTCCACCAGAACGAACGGCACCGATCTCCCCCC
>CM052883.1:168979353-168996273 GCA_028534135.1 Potos flavus | reverse complement strand
CAGAGCACAGGGCGACCCCCGTGGACACATCAAACATGCTGACAGCTGCCCTGGAAGGCTCTTCCACCTGCGGCCCCCACCCACACCTGCTAGAGGTCTTTCCAAATCCAAAGCCCTGGGAGGTGCGGCCCAGTGTGGCTCCAGATATAAGCTGCTGGCCGCCACCTCCAGGGACCAGGCTCCGATTCACAGATCCCACTGCCACCAAATGTCCCCACCAAACAGGGCAGGGAGATGTGCTCACACACCAGGCTCAACCAGTCCTTCTAAAGTCGGCGACGCTGACAACAATCACGGTGGTGGTGATCGCAACAGCAGTAATCATTTATGTTCTAGAATCTGTTTCTCTTAACTAATCCTAACACCACCACAGAACAAGCACGAATGCTACCTGCTGATAAAATTTAACTGAGGCTCAGAGAAACTACACATCTAGGGGGATGTCACACTCACACCCATAGAAACTCTGTGTGTCTGTGTGCGTACGCACGTGCACACTTAGGAACAAAGTGGGCCCTGCCGCTCTGCACCACGGGAGTCCGCAGAAAGGCCCTCACCGCTCTGAAGAGCCAGAACCTGGCTCGTGGCCCATCACTTCGGGCACGACGTTCTGCAGCCGCGTTCCTGCAAGTGTGCCTTCCAGGGCTGCAGGCACTGTTCTCTCCAGCTGCCCCCACCTCCACGAGCCCTCCTAGTCTCCTCTGCCCCCATGCTCAGGGCCCGAGCCTCTCTGCACCCACAGCAGCTCTGGCAGGTGCCGGCCCCGCTCTGCCACCCCTGCAGCTGGAGGAGCTGCTCCCAGCCCACATCCCCGCTGCCTGGCAAACTCGAGCTGCTGCGCCAACACTTCCGGTGCGGGAATGACTAACCAAATGCAGGAGCTGTGGAAGCGCGCCACACTTTCCGGAAAGTCCGTTCCCCAGGGTTGTGCATGGTCTCCAAGGAACCAATGGTTCTACTTGACCAGGAGACCACACTGGTCTTCAGGCTTCCAACAGCAGCAAGCATTAAACACACGGTGAAATCCCACCTGCATTGTAAGTACACCAGGGAAGCCTTCCAAGCCTGGTTTCCTAAACTATTTCCAGTTATAAAATGTCCCTTGATAAATTTCTTGGCTCCAACTTCTCTCTTCTCCCTGCAGTAACTGTGTTTCTCTGTGCCAGCAAATCGCAGACCTTCAAGTGGGTCTAAGTGGAGCCTTCCAGATGCGTGTGGCCAGAGGGGAGGTTAACCGCCACACAGACAATCCTCAAACTCATCCCTGTCACGCATCTCCAAAGTCCTGCTCAAGTTGGTATCAGCAGCCAGAACTAAACCAGTCATGCCATACTTCCACACTAGGTTCTCCAGGAAGATTTGCAGACTGCCTGTACCTTCTTAGAAGCCGGCACAATAAACCAGGAGAAGAGTGCACGAGAGCTCCCCCCCCTTCTCCAAGGCTTGCACTCAGGGCTGGAGGAAGGGCGGCGGCTACCCCGCTCTCTGCGTCACCCCACATGCTGGGGTGACCAACGCCTCTGCCTCTGCGAGTCCTGCTCAGAGGACCCGCCCCCTGCCCTCCAGGACCTATTGGCCAAGGGAAGAGCAGAAGTGAGCCCCATTCACATCCCAGAGAAAACTCTCAGGGTTTGGCCTTCTCTATCTCGAGATGCCTGACTCAGAAATCGTCGGCAAATGCCCTCCAAGACTGGGCCTAGGAAAGCAAATCAGTCTCACAAAGGGGCCCGAGAAGCTGTCTGTCTCCTCTCCCTTCAGCTGCTCAGAATCAGCTGGGGAGATGGGGGGCAGGACGGGGCCTGACCCCGCCGGGGTGGTCTCAGTGCACTGGAGGGGGCCGGCGGGGTGCGATGCCGCCTGCCCCGGGCACGGAGCACCAGCCGCCGAGTCCCATCCCGCTGAGCCTGCCGCTTCCCTCTGACGTACGCTCGCTTGTAGGAAACGCCGTTTCATCAGCGGACTCGAAGAGCTCACTCTTTAGATCCACAGAGGGATCAAGGTTCTCCCTCCCATTGCAGCATCCGGGCTCAGCCCCCGCTTCTCAGGGGTGGGACCAAGGGCGCTCGGACCTGGAGCCCTGCCGAGCCCACAGCCACCGAGGCAAACGCGCGCGTGGGCGGCTGTCAGGTGGGAGCCCGGGCCAGCAGCTGAGGCTGGGGGACCCGTGCACCGGCCCCCCCCCCCGGCAGCGCCCGCCGGCGCCCACGGAGAGGCAGAGCCCCATCAGGAGTTGAGGAGCCACTTCGCCCTCTCGGCTGACCCCTGCGGGATGGGGGACGGGGCGAAGCCGCCGGCAGCGCAGGGCTTCAGTAGTACAGAGGGCGCCGAGGGAAAAGCAGGGAGGAAGCACAGAGGAGACTCCGGCTTCAGGCGGGAACATGGGCACAGAAGGCCTGACAGAGCAGGGCTGCCTGGAGCGCCGTGGGGACTCAGCCTGGGGCCAACCGTCCACTCGCACAGCCGGCCGCGGGCACGAGCTGGGAGCGTGCGGGCCTGCGGGCGCGATGCTGGCCCCCCTCCCTGCCCGGGCCCCGGCCGCTCCCAGCCGGCACCCCTGAAGACCCACGGCTCTGCTCCCACGTCTACCCGGAGGTGGACACGTACCAGGTCGCTAAAGCACCAACGCTACCAGAGGCCCCGAAAAATCCAGCGGACGCCACGAGGACACATACAGGACATTCGTCATTTCACACACAGATCACGGAAGAGCGAGCCGAGGGCCCATCCTCCTGCATCATGGAGGCCCGACCAGGTCACCTCTGGTCACCTGAGAAACCGACAGCCTCGCACGGCCCTGCGCGCGGGCAACGCCGGCCTTCCCGTAGCTCCAGCGGCTGTCGGGACCCCTGCCTCTGACGTGGGAGGTGGGAGCTATGCAACTGTCACAGCGCAGCCTGGCACAGGGAAACCCCAAGCAAGCGATGCCCACGGCGTGAGAGCCTAGAGGCTGGCTGACGAGAGGCGCCACTGTGGGAGCCACCACACCCAGGTGACTTTATGAGGACTACGCTCGCCACGAATGAACTACATACGGGGTCTGCAGAGCACTCCCCGCACGGAGGCTCCAAGAGGCGGCCCCGGCGCACGTCAGGGTTTGACAGCAGGCTTTCCCGGGCAGGCAACGGTCCCTCCGCGGGTGGCAGCCCAGGGTGCAGTCAGGAATCCCTCTGAAGAGGCAGCGCGGCCGAAGGGAGGGTCTCGGCCGCAGCTGGAGGAGGAGCTGCCCGTCGCAGGGCCCACAGAGCCCCTCAGTCTCACAGATCCAGCCTGGAATGCTGGGCAGGTCGGCGCCGCACCTGCGGGCTGACTGCACGGGGACCGCAGAGAACAGAGCTGCCACGGCGTCCCTGCCTGACTCCCCCACACAGGGGGAGCCGCGTACGGAGCAGGAGGAGGACGGATGAGGGGGGCAGCCTGGAGCTTCTCAACCGTCACGTGCCCACCAGCCACGGGCGGATCCCAAGGCACTTAGGACTCGGGCACACAGCCCGCATCCCCAACATGTTCCCAAGGGATGGGGTCTTCCGCTCACACCGGGAGCTGCTGCTGGGGTGTTGGCCGTCTTTCCTACCTTGTTTCTGCAATTTAACAACTCTGCGTGGCTCAAATGGGGCTTCCGTAGAGAACACACAGCTCGGGGCACCCACAAAACAGACTCACGTGAGTGCCCAGATCCATCAATACTGTCGGTATGACTCACCAGGAGCTAAAATGTAAACAGTATAAGGCTCCTTTTTAAAAATTAGATGGTGGGAAAGGGCTTTAAAAAATAATAATTTAAAGGGAACAAAAGCTGCCCACAAGGCACACAGAAAATAAGCAGAGAAACTCAACTTGTACCAGGAAAGCTAGGACAGGCTGGCAGAACTAAAAATGGAGGCTGAACGCGGAGCATTTCGCGCAGGCTGGCGAATACCCTGCCTCTCCCCTAAGCCTCCACGACAGCTCTCCAAACAAGTGGCCGGAGCGACAGCTCATCTCAAGCCTGAGGCTTGTGCAGTCTGCAAACCTGGATGCTGTCCTTCCAGAGCGAGGTGGCTGCCAAAGGGACCTCCCATCAGGCTGCACTCACTGATTTTCCCCCAACTGTCTCGATCTTCTCCAGTCCTCCCTACTTGACTGCCCACAGAGGCCTCTGCCAGGTCCTGGAGAACTTCATTTCTTTAGCATCCCTTCCTCCAAGAACCGTGAGGGACACAATGCCAGAGGAACAGGGAAGCCGTGAGACACTCAGTCACCTGGCTGAGCGCCACATACCTAGAGGCTGTTTCTCCCTTTCTGCCCAAGCCCCAGAATGCAGTGTGTTCCATCTGAACGGAACCCCCGTGCAAAAGCCAAGGTTTCTCTCTAGGGCAGGGGTCCAGGCACCTCTGCAGGGGGCCAGATGCCAAAGCAGCCAGAGGCAATGCACCCACCGAAGGGTGTGGCTGTTTCAATAAAACTTTATTTACAGGGGCGCCTGGGTGGCTCAGTGGGTTAAGCCTCTGCCTTCAGCTCAGGTCAGGATCTCAGGGTCCTGGGATCGAGCCCTGCATCGGGCTCTCTGCTCAGCAGGGAGCCTGCTTCCCCCTCTCTCTCTGCCTACTTGTGATCTCTGTCAAATAAATAAATAAAATCTTTAAAAAAACAAAAAACAAAAAACTTCATTTACAAAAACAGGGGTGGCGGGCTGGATTTGGCCTGAGGCAGTTTGCTGACCCCACTCTGGAGCACCCCTAGTCAAACACATGGAAAATGTGGGAGTGAAATATGCATACTTTCATCTGCATAAAGACCAGAACCAGCCCCCCAGCTGAACAAACCAGGCTTTGCTCCAACCTGAGGAGCTTCTGGACTTCTGCACACCCCAGCGTTTCTGAAAGTAAGCTGTGGGAGAGGGGAAAGAAATCTTCGAGTCGAGGGGACGAGCCCCCTGAGCACCGGCCTGCAGGGTGTCACCCCCGGACTCTCACAGCTGGAACACGGCCGTGGAAGAGGAGAGCGCCCCCAGCCCCAGGGCAGGGCCACCACCGCGATTCCCAGGGAAACAGAAGTCCGCCGTCCTGAGGACCGAATCGCTCCCAAAGCATCGGCTTTGCTCTGCTCCAGAATCAGCAGGAACCTTAGAGCCGTCGCTCTGTCTTCTCGCACGGAAATGGATATGACTATTTCTTGTGACATTTGGACAGAAATGGCAACAAGAGGCTAACGTCCCCCAAGGCCCGGCTGACAGGCATTCATCATACCTGTTGCTGGGGTGTATGCATTTTCATAAAACAGTATTCAGAACAAGCTGTCACACACACAGATCAGCGGAGAACTTTGCCGGGGTCTTGTCTTTTCGAAGCACGGACACCCAAGCATATCTGCCTGTGGCCCCAATCCCAAGCTCATCCCCACACCCACCAAGATAGCTTCTCACGGGAACCACGGGAACCAAGTCCATCCTCGCGGCTGAAAAGACTCACACAAGCTGAGGTTCTCTGGGAGGTTGGCACCATAGGGATTTGAATATTTCCTAGGAGAAACAGACTCCTTTCCAAATCGAACACGGAAGATACACGCTCTCCATCGCTTCAAGCAAGCCCCATGCTGAGTCTCAGGCACACGAGACACATCCTGTAAAAAAAGGGGGGGGACCTAGAAATCATAGTAACGCAGGCGAAGGGAACCCCAGCAGACAGGAACACCGAAGGCCCACTCAGCTTCCATCGGGTGTGCTCCTGGGGTTCGCTAATCTCGTGTTACTGGATCTCACAGCATCCACGGGTTCTGCCTGTGCCGGGCTGATAATGTGGCCTTACAAGTCTGTGGTCTCACTCATCTGTATTTAGTTTTCCTAGGGTGGCTGATGGAAAATGCTGGAAGAATGGGACTCGTTTCCCTTACTGTGTTATACCAGCTCCAAGCAGCAAAGCAGTGCTCACAGAACCAGGACTAGGAGGCTCACGGGGAGGCCAAGCTCATTCTCTTGGAGCTTCCAAGAGTTTGGGAAAATAGTCAAGAAGTCCATAAAAGCAGCATATAACTCCCTGGAGTTTTACTCAAGTACTGGGGAGGGAAAAAACAGAGATGTGGCAAAGATTTGCTCAAAGAGTTCTAAAAGTCTTCTAGAAGCACAAGCGGAAGGAAGTACGTAACTTCGGCAGTGGGTACCAGATGGCTAAGCTAGCTCCCTGAGGCTGACGATGTGGGGTCCGACTCCCAAGCCTGCTGCTTCGGTCACTTGTCTGCCGTCCACCGGAAGGTAAAGAACATCCCTCCGCAGTGCCACCTTACACCACAATCCCGAAAACGTGTGTCTTCTGTGAGCGGGCTACAGGCTCCTAGAGAGGAGATGTCCTTTCTCCTGCAGGGGTCCCCTCCGCACAGCCTCACGGCTAACATGGCAGCAGCCCGCAGACCATGGGCTGACGGCTACAGATGGCCCGCCTTCTCACTCTGCTTCCGCAAACTGCTTGCTTTCCTTCCGCCGGCAGGATTTTCTGTAACTTTCTTTAATCTGCTTCAAGATTCACAGCAGCATCTAAATAGAACTTTCTTATTCTGCCAAGAGACGGAAGAGCACACAGTGAAGCAAGCTCCTGGGCAAGGTGGAACGCAGCGAGAGGTCTCCAGCCAGCAGGGCGTCGTTCGGGTCCCCACGAGGGCCCTCTCGCAGGGTGGGAGCCAAGGACCCGTGCGGGGGGGGGGGGGAGCAAGCCGTCACCGTCACCCCTCGAGGATCACCCTCCAAGCCCCACATAAGCTCCCACCCCATCATTGCCATCAGCTGCTAAATAACCCAAGTCTTGGACGGAAACCAAAGTCATCTTGGAAGGGCCCCAGCCCTGTTTCCCGACAGAGACCCGGACAGATGCGTAGATCCCAGGCACGCTTCTGGAACCATTATTCCTTCTCCTAATAGGATGCCAAGCATCACCAGGGGTTCAAGCTGGCTAACTGAAACCCAGGCTATTTCCAGACTGCAGCCTCCACTTTGCTTGTCCCCTCTGACCCTGAAAAGAGATTTTTAACCATCTCATTTCCGTTTCACAGGATAATCGAGGCCCTAAAGAAGCAAGATGGGTCTCATCGGGGTGGGCAGGGGGCCTGCTGGGCACTCAGCCGGGGCGTTCCCTGCAGCCCCAGCTTGGCTCAGGGCAACATTCACACACGATGGCAAGAAGTCATCTGAGGCATGGGGGACAGCTGTCCCCACGCCTCCAGATTCCTGCCCTCTGACCCCCTCTGTCACAAACAGACCATTACAGCCCAGTGTGGAAATCACTGCCACAGTGAAGACTGTGCTGAACCTTCAAGAATGAGGAGGGGCCGGCCAAGACCTTGAGGTGGCGAGAGGGGTGGCCATCCAGGCAGACAGGACCCCAGGAACAAAGCCTGGAGGTAAGAACCGCACTTGGTATAAAGCAGTGTTTCTAAACCTGTTTCTCATGATTACACAACCTAAAAAGCCTTTTCAGAATTCTTCTAATCATCTCCCCTGTGAAACTTCAGCAGCAGAGACATACTGTACACGTGTTTCTGTCCCGTGGCCTTTGAGGGCCGCACACCCTTGCAGCAGCATTTGGGATTTTTTTCCACTCTTAGGAATGGATTTTCACCCCCCACTGAGAAGGCCGAGCATAAAGGGGTTATAAGCAGCTTCAAGCAGGGGACCTGCTCTGCCGACTGGGGGACACCTGCCGTCCGTAGCCCCCCCCCCACCCCGTCCTCCAGGGTCAGGAGGTGTCTCCCGGGCCCCGCCCTGCAGCAGAAGCCCCGCCTCTCCCACACTCTGCGTCCCACGACCAGGCAGCGACACACTCGGGGCTGTGGCAGATAACGGGGTGTGTCAGCGATGGTCCCCACCTCGAGCACCTTGGACACCGGCAAAGCAGAAACGGCTCAGCCTTGTCCATCCTACAGCGACCTCCCACAGGGCCAGCAGGAGCGCGGGTCACAGCAGGGGCCATCGGGGCCAGCATCCCGGTGGGCCTGGAGCCGGCACGCGCTGCTTTCCCCCAGCAGAATCCGCATGCACAGTTGCGGGGGACGGACTGCAGCTGGCGACAGGACGCACCCCCCGCTACAACCCCACCACCCCATCTTCAGGAATAAATGGCCTCAGAACGCAGTTACCGGGTCTGACGCCGTCTGACCGGCTGCTGGGAGCAGAAAACCCCATCTCCTACTGCCCCTGCTTCATGATCTGCGGTTCCCAGAGACCCAGACAGGGTTCAACTCTGTCTCCAGTTTCCTCTAAATAAACCTGGAACTCAGATTCCCTGCGCTCGCCCTGCGGCACGGTCACCAGGAGACAGTGTTTCTCCCGAACCTCACAGCCTTGAGACCATCGTCCCTTCCTTGCAGAAGCAAATCGCTCAGACTCGCTGTGTGGCTGCATGAAGCTGTGCTCACTGACGCCGTTCTCGAACGCGTGCACTATTCTCAACACGGGAAGGAAGAGAGAGTCACGAGGAACTTAACCAACAGCACTGTGACCAGTAGGCCCTTTGATCCCGGGTGGGTCACTGGGGTCAGCTTTGGGAGGGCCCACACCGCTGCGAGCACAGAATCGGAATCCCCTAACAGACTGTGATCCACACGACAAAATGGCAATAACCCGGGGAAGAGAGGAAACGGTCTGATTCGACTCCATGGGGTGCAAAAGATACTTCCGTATGTTGAAATGACTGCTTGTCTCATTAGAATATCGTTTAACTCAAGCCAAAATTTTAAAATCGAACTACAAAGAACTTCCATCCACAGAATACAGGGCCATTGAGGAGAAGGTAACGTGACCCTGGCTGGGCCAGTCTCGCCCACAGGAAACAGCGATTCTGAAACCTGACACGAAAGGTTTATAAAGTCGACCTTCCAATAGGAAGACAGATTTTCCCATTTAATCAACTGGAAATTCAAGTTTGACAGTCACAGCACGTGAGGCCCTTAAGCAAAGGGCTTCATGTCATTCGGAGCTCTAGGTATCTCAGTGGGGGTGGGGCTCAGCAGGCCCCCCACCTTCCCCAGGCCAGGCACACACCGTCCCACCCTGGTGGCCAACAGGATGTAACTCACGGGGAAAGGGCTCAGGTGCTCAGCCTCCAGCTTTAAGAGATTGACTTCCAGTGAACAAAAGCCTATTTCCAGCCACAATGACTCTGGGAAGGATCCTATTTCTACCCCATGGAGGCTGGTCAAGCCCCAAAGAGTACCCTTCCCGTCTAAGCTTACATAATAGAAGCTACACCAGATCCATCTAGAGGGGGAACCGTTTCCATGGGACCCAGGACCTGGTAAGCACAAAGCCCCTCGGGTTCGGGGACGTTCTTCACAAAAGCAAACTGCAGCTTCCTACGTCCCTCTGCCAGCTTCCCTCTGTCTCGCCACCATGCCTGATGGTCCACCGCACCGACAGCTAGCCTGCAGACCTTGGCCACTCACTCCCGTCACATTCCTGGAACCAGCGGAAGCCACACCTGAGCAGTCAGTCATCACTCATATGGATGGCCATTCAAGGTCAAATGTTTGGTAAGCACTGAGCACGCTCAAGGGTAAGGTTCATCAAAAGACACCCCCAGTCCCTTGGCATTCGAACACTCCCTGGAACAGGGGAGAGGGAAGCAACAGGGCAGCCGGCACACAAGGAAGGGGAGTGACCAGAGCCAGAGGCCATACACGAACTGTGGCATCCGTGGCAGCAGGCAAAAGCAGATGCCAGGCCCTGGTGGGATGTCATCTTAGATCCGTCCCGTGGCGTTCTTCCTGAGCCTGTGTTTTCGGAGGGCACGAGTGCGGCTGCTGGCACAGGTGACAGCTCAAAGCGGCTCTCCCACACACCCCCCTGCTCGTGCCGCTGCTCCCGCCGCTGTTCCCGCCAGGGCGTGAAGCCTGAGCTCACTGCAGGTGCTCTGGCTGAGCTCACGGCTACGACTGCTCTGTCAGGGGCGTCGAGCAAGAAAATGAATTAACAGGAACTGGAAAAGGAACTAGAGGAGCCTGATAGATCTGCTCAGAAAGATAACTTTCTGCCTTCACCGGAGAGTTCTTTCTCTTCCCAGGAGCATCCATCCTCCTGAAAAGTGCTCCAGAAACTCCTAGAAAAAGATCCAAAAAATGGAGTCCCTATCTTCTCTTGCTCAATCTGTTTGGAAACAAGATGTCAAATTGTATGAACTGAGCCTGCCCAGGAGGAAGCCAGTCCCTGGAGAGCGGGGGCAGACCTCCAAGGGAGGAGGCACGCAGGAGTCGGGGTGCACCCAGAGCCCAGTCCTGGAGCAGAGACTGGCCTGCCTTCCGCCAGCGCGGCCGTGTCCTGTGCCTTCTCTGTTGTAACACGGTCTGGAGCTGGCTGGTAGTTAAGACAGATACTTTGTTTCTACAGCACGAAAAATGCCCTTTCAAGCAGGGATGCTCCAGGAAGCCTCCCGGGGGAGGCAAAGCCAGGGACGCACTTTAGACTTGAAGGACAGGACAGAGGGCAAACTTGAAAGGGAACCCAACAGGAGGGCAGCCGGGGCCGGGCCAGCCCTGGAGAAGTTTCCTGCTGCCAGGGAGTGGCTTCACCGCAGACTCCCAGCAGGCAGGGCAGAGCTCCAGCGGGCACAGAGATCCCCGAGGGACAAAGCTGCTCCTGCCTTCAAGCTGTCAGACCCCAGGGCGCGGCTCCAGGTCTGGGTGAGGCCCCGAAAACAACCCTAGGCAGCTACAGTCTGAAGCTCGGTCCAACAATCTCCCCCCAACTTCTCACCGAGACGCTCTACGGGCCCTTCAGTGCCTGGTTAAGATGCAAAGCCAGTAATCCTTCCCAGGCTCAGGGCAGGTCGGCCAAAAGGCCAGGCCAGCTGAACAATCTGTTGAGCATGCTCTGCAAGAGTGGAAACGTAATAGCAATGGAGCGGATACCTTCTATCCTACAGAACGGCCACACTGCCATTACCCCAGCTCAGTCACCTCCCCACCTGGAACCTGCAGGCGACACTGAGCCCCTTCAGCTGCAGTGACAGCCAGCCCTCCTCCTCAGGGCCCAGCCTGGCCCCGGGACCTGCCCCAGGCTTACTCTATGTGGGAAGGGGCCAGACGATGCCCAAGGAACCACAGTGCCTCCACTCACCCATCCGTCCCAAAGAAAAGCCAGCCCTCAGGTGCACAGCTCCAAATGCCCAAACTGAAGGACAAAATCCCAGCTGCAGTTTGGTGCCCCCTCTTTTGGAGGTCCAGCTCCCAGAGGTAAAAATAAAATTCAGAGACTTTCAAAAAGGCTACGAGGGCCATTCGCAGGACAACTGGGAGCCGTAAATACACCCAGCAAAGTAGAGGGTGGTACCGGCTGAATGCACCACGGCCAGCGGTTACTGAGAATTACTTCCTCACTTCTCAGGACGCACAGGCGGCTGTATCTGGTGCCGGAGTACCCTCAGGCAGTCTCCAAAGGCTCGGTGAAACAAACCAAAGAGATATTTACGTAGACACAGGCAGATAATGCGAATACATCAAACTGGTTTTTTTAAAGCCTGAAAGAAATTCAACTTTCTTTTTAAGATCATCTCATGTAAAACATACGCAGTTTTATAATCATTTCTAACAACTCGCACGGACACATTAAACTCATGTGTTAGTCAATCCGGGGGTGGTGGGGGTTTAAGGACCTGGGTCTTTCCTGGCATTGTGTGATTGTTTTCAACAGTGAAAGACGGCGAGATTGTACTCTCCAGTGATGGAGGCTGGGGACTGACGGTCTCTTCTGATCTGATAAGAGAAGCTGCCTGAAACCGCAGGAGGAAATGAGCTGTATGGATTGCTTCCTTTTCATCTACGGACTCACTTCTGCTCCACATGTCCACACAAGGAAGGCTCCCTGAAGGCCAAGGCCGCGACCCGGGCCTGGCACTGGCCCTCGTGCTCAGGATGGGTCCCCACGCTCTGGCTTCAAACGCCTGACCTCGGGATCCCTGACAAGCGGCCCACAGGGCCCCGCTGTTTGATCTGCACTCCGCTCCCTGGGTCCCGCTCGACAGACTAGTTCTGTACGTGGAAGACACAGAGCTCGCCCACAGCTGACGCCCGAAGAGCAGTCACCTGCCGCCGGAGAGAACAGCAGCCTCCTCCCAGGGGCAGAACGATCGATCCGTCTCGGTCCTTTGTCCATTTGAAAGGCCACGGAGCATCCAGCGTCAGCAGGAAAACAACGACGCATCCGTTAGAAAGAGTAACACAGTCCACCGCGGCGGGCACGCTGTTCAGGGCACCACACGGACTGCCCCGCGACGGAGCGGGGATGAAGGAGCCCAGTTCACCACGACTCGGGAACGAACATAATGGTTGGGGCACCACAGGCACGTAAATCACGTTTATGTAAAATTACTAGGACAGGCAACACCAACAACGCACTATTTTTAGGCTACAGCTATTAAATGGTAACACCGCCAATGAATGACAGGGACGGTGAAGAGAATGCTGAGGACAGTAGTTACTGGGGGAGGAGGGAGGACCATCGGTCAGTGGAGGAGGGGGCGTGTGGGAGTGCCCGCACCCGTGTCACCAGCCCTCACGCAGACGTGCTTTGTGTTCATCCGTGTCTGTGTAAGGAAGGTCCGTCTGGACCCATCTGACGCAGGACCCTGTCCCACAGTTACTGTTAAACACGGTAACCGTACTCAACTGTTTAAGTGAGAGATACATGCTTATATAAGAAGAAAAAATGTCCAAAATATTCCAAAGAAAATTAACTATAATTACTTTAGGTATTTATACTCCTTAAAAACAAAACAAAACAAAAATCCAATAAGCATATATTACTTTCATTTTTTTTTTTTAAATAAATGCTCTTCAAACCTGCGTCCATCTAGACTGTTCGAGGAACTGAATGATCCCACAGAGAATCGTGCTTGGGTTAAAAAAAAAAAAAAAGGCCACAGACCTCCCTCCAGTTCTGCAACTTTGTAATTCCACGCCTCTGAAATACCAGATGTGGTTTCTTTCTCCACGCGGTTTCCGCAGCCAGCCCCCGTTGCCTCCTCACTGCCGTCCCAGTCCCGGGACAGGTGCAGATAAACGCCCTGACTCTGAGGGCAGCTCCAATTCCTCCCGTATGTTCCATCCCTTCATAATGGTCTCTGCATCCCATTTTAATTCACTGCAGATTTGCTCATTGTCTACTCTCTCAGACACCGTAAGAAGATTTTGTAGAGATTTTCTCCCATCTCCTCTTTCCCCCCAGAGAGAGGCTTTCTGGAGCCTTTAAACACATCATTTGCTTTCCTGATAGCCAGGCTCTTTTCTTTTTGATCTTATTTAATAAAAATAACACTCCTTCCTCAACACAGACGTAGTGGACTAGGACGAGAACCAGAGCGTCCCCGGCCCGCCCCCCATCTGCCAGCCACCCTGCCCGCCCTGCTCCCCAGGATGCTGCAGGAGGAAGCAGCACCCGCCCGGCGCCTGGCAGCCTGAGCAGAGACCCAGGAGGCCCGAGGTGGGTCCCCGGGTGCAGGCACCAGCTGCTTCCTTGCCCAGACCAAAAAAGGGCTGCCCTGGTGGAAAGGAAATCTACGTTCCCCTAGTGGCTCTTCATTGTCCTTCCGCATCCACTGTCTCTCCTAGCCCCAACACGGGCCCCCGAACTAACACGTTTGCCCCAGAGGCCCCACGCAATCCCCCACACCAGCGTCCTGAAGGGTCTCTCCAGAATCGAATGAGGAGTGTCTTCAGGGAGAAGTGACGATGAGACGTATCTCTGCGGCCTCTGCCCCCCAGCACAGGCCCCTGGGGGCTGGGACCTGTGCCACCTCACACCCAGGTCCCATCCCTCCCATGCCGTGTGACAGGGGAAAATGCGAGAAAGAGGGTAGAGAGAAAACCTACAAAAGTACGTACAACATGAGAAATAACCCCTCATGGCAGCATGGCACCCTAAAAAGGACCAAGAACGGGAGGCAGGAGAGACCAGCGTCCTTTATTCTAATTGGGCCAGGAGCCCCTCAACACGTAGCCCGGAAGGGACGAGATCCATCTCCCACCCGCACATCTCAAAGAGTTAGCATGGGGCCAAATGTAAAAATCCCTAAAAATCAGCTTCTGGCACAACTAAAGAAGATTCCAAAGCACTGTCCCTGCTTCTGTGCCCCTCATCTCATCTCCTACACTGACGATTCAATGCATCATCAATTTCAGCCCCAGAAGGGGACATTCCCGATCCCAGGAGAAGGCGCACACAGACTAAGTTACTAGATGCAGTCAGATGTTTGCACCCCAAGCACTGCCGTGCTGGAGGCATCCGTCCAGACCCACAGAGATCACCACTGGCCACCAGGGAAAGCAGGGGCACACACCGGTTTGCTAAACTCTCTTACAGCGTCCCCAACTCTGTGTGTAAAAAACACAGATGACGCTTTGCTGCCAACAAAAAATGATTTAAAACTTGCACATTAAAAAGTGTCTGAGACAAGACAAGGTTTTCTTTCTGCCGTCCACCAGGAAAAAAATGGTTTAAAGTGCTATAATAAAATAATAGTAATGGTTTTCTACTTATTTTAATGGTGTTAAAACGCTATAATCAACTAACAATAAATTTAAAAGGGGCGCCTCAGTGGCTTAGTCAGTTAAGTGTCTCCCTTCGGCTCAGGTCATGATCTCAGGGTCCTGGGATCGAGCCCCACGTTGGGCTTTGTGCTGAGCACAAAGTCTCCTTCTCCTTCTGCCCCACCCCACCTTGTGCTTGTGCACACGTGTTCTCTCTAATAAATATAATCTTTTTTAAAAAATTAATTAAATGAATAAATAAAAACACCTTCCCTCTTATTTTTTCCCAAGGTAATCCAATTCTTCCCCGCTGGTATTTCAGGCCCTCCTCCAGAGTACCAAATCCTCTGCTGGACGACACACTTCAAAACTGTCCTCAAAAAGGAAAAGGCATCCGGAGGAGGGAACTCGGAGGAGAAGGTGGGACGGGGAGCCCTAGGAGGAGGACGAAGGCCCTGAGATGACTCAGGGTGAACCCAGAGGCATGGGGCGGCCCCTGCGGTGGGAGAGGCCTCCAGTGGTAGATAACTGCTCTGTGCATCCGACAAGAAGGCAACAAGGCATGTGAAACCTGTGCACAGAGAAGGTTCCAGAGAACACAGTCCCTGGGCTCAGGAGACCCCCATCCTCTGCGCAGAGGTGCATGCAAGTGCACGTACACACACAATGGCTGAGGCTTCCTCCTAAGCTGGGGGGGCGGGGCAGTGCATCCTCAATAATTGGAATATAATCCAGTGGACTCTGGGAGCAAATAATGCTAATCATATAAGATGCTCCTTTTTCTTCTTCAAGATTTTATTTATTTATTTGACAGAGAGATAGCGCAAGTAGACCGAAAGGCAGGCAGAGGGAGAGGGAGAACCAGGCTCCCTGCTGAGCAGAGAGCCCGATGCGGGGCTCAATCCCAGGACTCTGGGACGCTTAACCGACTGAGCCACCCAGGCGTCCCAGATGCCCCTTTTTCTCCAACAGCACCACCTCTGATGCAATACACCTCGGCCAAAACCTGAGCTTGCTCCTGCCTCGGAAACTCGAGATTTTACATTATATGTCAGTAACACCCATCTGTACCCCCATAAATGCTCAAAGCCTCCAAATAAGCTTCTAACCCTATTTTCTTTTCAACAACATGACAATATGGATTAGACTTCACAGTTGTTCTCTGAATTTATCCCGAGAAAAGCAGGGCATACACGGAGATTTAGCATGCATTTTGAATGTGCAACAATTATGAGCACACCAGGCATATTAGCTGCTGCAGAAAATATGAATGGAGAGTTGACATGAAGCCACTTAGTGTGGCTGGTACAAAACATTAGAAGAAAGGCTTCAAGCCTGGTCTTTAGGGAAAAGCATGACAGCTTTACTGATGACAGAGGCCCAAAGTTTAAAATGAGGCTGACTTAATGCTGTGCCAAAAAAATGGAGGGCAGGAGAGAAACAAAAAAATGCAAATGACTTCCAGCATGAGTCCGCCCAGATCACTCAGTGACTCAGGCCTTAAAACATCCATGACCTGCCGCCAAGGCATCCCAATTGTTGAGGTAACTACTGGACAGGATTCAGAGTTCAATCACCTGAACTGGAAAGCTCCTACAGGTTCAGCAGTAGTCATCTTAAAAGTGATCATTAGAATCAAAGTGACAGTTTTCATTCAGAGAACCGCAAGCCCCTAAGACTTCTCCTATTGGGCATTGGGGGGGGGGGGGTGCAGAACCAGCAGGGGGCCGTGGCTGGTTCAGTGGCAGTCACCCAAGGGCCACTGAAGGCCACCCACCCACTGCCTGCTGTTCACTCGCCCTACACGGAGCCTCTTTATCCACTCGCGTTGCTCTCAGAACATGCACAGCTCTCTCCCTGGCTCCTAAAATGGTCCTAAAATGCCTCAAGGCCCCTTCTTCTCAGGGCTCTGCCCAGAGCTCCCACCACCCCCACCGGAGGTCTCCATCCTCCCCTGCTCCCCTCCTCCAGGTCTGTGGTCAGACATGCTCTCTCAGCCACGCCTCCCTCCGTGACTCCACCGCACCCTCCCGCCATCCGCCTGCACGCCTACACCCCCCCACTATCCCCTGCGGAGTTCCGGTCCTTATCCTGTAAATCGTACCGTATAATGTACTCAACTCAGTCTCTCGTCTTATCTCCTCCGCCAAGCCCAAAGGGGACTGGCTCCCTTCACGACTAGATCGCCAGTGCCGGGCACGGGGTCAGCATGGGGAGCCACTCGACCCTTTAGCCAGGGACCCTCTAAACCGTGAAGGAGTGAGTGAACAAATGAATACACAAAGGAACTAGGCGGGCTCCCAGATCTGCCCACCTATCAGAGAAGCAGGGCGCTGCTATGTGGAGGTTGGGGGGAAGGACAACAGGGAGGAAAATAAGTCACTACAACCTAAGAAAAGCCGACACGCTGTCTAAACCAGGCCCACAGTTAAAAATATG
>CM052883.1:168930526-168978853 GCA_028534135.1 Potos flavus | reverse complement strand
AGCACAGATGCACAGACGAGCCCGCACGCACGGAGGGGAGACCGGACAGGACGGCCGCGCTCGAGCACGTCAACAGAGACCCACGTTTGTCACACACGCCCGCACGCCCACAATGCAGGGGAAAGCGCACAACCTGTCCAGCTGAGCAAAAAACATCTCAGCAGAATCCCAGGGGTGATCCCACTGCTGAACTGGAAAGGCTGTGAGATCATTATTTAGTTGGAAGAGCTCAGCGTTCTCTAGAAGGCTGAGAGTGGGGGGCTGCACGCTGTGGGGGCTTTTGGCTTTTTAATGGAGAAATGCCTGAAGACTGGCCCCTCCAGCACGTGAGGGCAGGTGGAGACGGCGGGGGGGACGGGGGGGCTGACGGGTCAGCACACGGCAGCTCAGCAGCCCCCCCCCGGACGCAGCAACGGGAACACGGGGAGGGAGAAACCGACACCCCACACACCTCCAAACTGCATGAGCTCTGACTGCCTGGGGTTGGGAAAAGGCTAGTAGTGAAGCCACATCCGAACTAGAAAAGCATCGACGGGCCCAGTAAACCACAAACGACGCAGCCCGACAGGAGCTGGCCTGAGGAGCATCCCCGAGCGGGACCAGGAGCGCGCACCTCCACCACCGCCGACAAGCATTCCCAGCTCAGCAGAGGGACCCAGGCCGGCCAGGACCCCTCAGTCCTACTAACAGTGCAGCACGCTTTTCTTAGAACATCCAAAAGCACTTCCTAACATTCTCGCTCGCGTGTGTTCATTTCCTGGAGAGGGAGGCAAAGGGCAGGCTCTCTGGCTGGCCCCGAAGCTTGCGGCTCTCCAGGGGCACGGGAGCCGCTGAGCACGGCAGGCAGGACCTCCGTGAGGCCAGCGACGTGTCCCGTCCGGAGGTCTGTCCTGCAGCGTGCACCACGGCATGTCTCACCGGGGAAAGCGAAGCGGGAACGCAGAGGGACATGCGTGGATTATGTTCTTATTGCTATGCCCAGAAAACCACTTCTCATTCTTGGGATGCTCCTCCAAAAGTTAAAAAACGGACACCGCAGACTCCCACCCAAGATAACAGCTGGCTCTCTGTTATGTGGCATCAGCGCAAGAAGCAGTGTGGACACCCCCAGCGTTTCCCCTCCCCCGCCACGAGCACTTCCGTAAAACTCTGCGGGAGCAAAATCCACTCTTTGAGGAAATCACAGAGGGTTTTCTCCCCACCCTGTGAATAAAGGAACTAAGCTCTCCAGAATGTGGAGTTGTCAAAAAGACTTACAAATAAAAGTTTCCAGGTTTACTCGTGGCCAGAGAACGAGGGAGCAATTTCCCCGAGCCAAGCAAAGGTTAATAATCAGTGAGGTTCGTTAGGGCTGCCCTGGGCTCAGGCTGCCGGGCACTTAGTCAGAAAGAGCGGGCTGGAATCTGCCTAATCCAGCAGCTGGAGGCGGGATGAAGAGAAAGTCACATCGCCACGGGGAGCCGGTTTCCCAGAAAACTCTGGAGAGAAGGAGCCCACGGGGGCTCAGGCAGCCCCTTACTTCCCCTTCCCCTGTCAGCCCTCCTCCTCGAGAAGGCCTCGGTCCCGGTGAGATCCCGGTGAGCACACAGGTGCACATACCCACGGCTGCCCCGGAGAAAGGCATGTGCCGGGTAAGGCTTGGTCAGCACAGGCCCTGCACGTGGAGCGGAGGCTGGGAGGAACCGCAGAGGGGCGGCGGGCCGGGCTGCGGGGCGGCCGCCAGACGCCAAAGTCGTGACAATTACAAATTTCCCCGAACACTGCAAAACGGCCCCCTCCCCACATTAAAAAACACCGATCTTGGCCAAACACTTGGAGTCACAGGCAGGGAAACTGAGGCCAGGGGTCACAAAGCAACACAGAGGACGGAGGACCTGACTCCCCACGTCTGCCTACCGCCTTCTGCCCACCTGCTCTCAGTGCCTACGCCTTGTGCCGGCCGCGGAGGACCTGCGAGGCAGCGCTCGACGTTACCCAGACGGTGTCCATTTTTAATCTCTTAGAAGCACCCAAATGGGTCTGGTTTTTACAAACACAGATGTGTGTGATCACAGCGCCTCCCCCTTGGGCGTCTTCACCTGGTTCCCATTCCCCCTCTACCCCCACCCCGGCCTCACCCCCATATCCCCTGTTAGTACAAGACACCTCACAGCCCATGAGACACAGATGGCACACGCTCTTTTTAAAAGATTTTATTTATTTATTTGAGAGAGAGAGAGCACAAGAGGAGGGAGCGGCAGAGGGAGAAGCAGGCTCCCCATTGAGCAGGGAGCCCGATGCGGGACTCGATCCCAGGACCCTGGGATCACGACCTGAGCCGAAGGCAGATGTTTACCCAACTGAGCCCCCCAGGTGCCCCCACATCCTCTTTCTGCAGGACGGGCGCCACCCCAAGCCGTCCCCGCCAGGAGCCTGCTGAGCCTCAGCCCCGAGTGGAGACTCTCACACTGCTGGCGGGAGCAAAAAACCAAATGACTGATTTGGAAAAGCTGGGCAGTTCTCTCCAGTTAGATATATGCCCAGCCCATCTCCCGGGCACTCCACTCCTAGGTATTTACCAAGAGACACGGAGAGCACGTGGCCCTAGGAAGAACCACACGCGGATGTTCACAGCAGCTTGATTTGTACAAACCAGGTGATCGGTATCCACCAACAGGATAAACCGTGGTAAAGCCACACAAGAGAATACTAGTCAGCAATGAGAAGGAAGGCACTGCCGATACACCCGGCAAGCTGAGTGAACCTCACGATCACCACAGGGCGTGGGTGAAGCTGGACAGAGAAGGGGTCTGTTGCTGCACATTTCATTTCTATTAAATTCCAGAAAACACAAACTAACCTGCAGTGACAGAAAGCACATCAGAGCAAGCAGACGGGGGCAGCAGGAGGGCTGGGTTACGTGGGGCACGGGGAAATACGTGGGGAAACGAGCATGTGATTCAGTATCTCGACTGGGGTTTCGTGATGTGTCTGTCAGAATTCATCAAACTGTAAACTTTTCGGTACGTGCAAGGACTCTTACATAAATCTTAGCCGCGAGAGTCAGAGGGAACACGTGCACAGGGCGAGGGGCAGAGGGAGAGAGAATCACAAGCAGATTCCCTGCCGAGCACGGAGCCTGGCTGGGGCTCGATCTCACCACCCTGAGATCATGATCCGAGCCGAAGTCGAGAGTGCAGTACTTACCTGACCGAGCCACCCAGGCACCCGCCGGCAACTGCAACAGGAACTGCCCACGACCTCCCATCACGTGAGGGCACGGGTCCTGCTAAGGCCGTGCAGACGGCGGGGGTGGGAACTCTCGGGAAGCAGCACTGCACAGCCCCGCACCGCGACAATGCCAGCGAGGGAAGGGGGGCCCTGAGCCTGCGGCCCCAGGCAGGCCGCTGTGGTCAGCTCCCTGCACGGGGCAGGGTCAGGACCAGAACGGGGTTAAGAATCCGGACCATCGCCAAAGGCCCACGGTAGGAATGCTGTGGCCGGAGCCCTGGACGGGAACCAGAGAACCCCATCCTGGAAAGACAACCACCGCGTGACCCGGGAGAGTCCGCGCCGGCACTCCAGCCCAGGCCCCAGTGGGAGAGAGGGACGGTGCCCGGGGACTCACCCAGCCCCGCAAACCCTGTGCCGAGCTTCCCAAATGGAAAACTGGCTCCGCTCCCCCAGGAAAGCAGCACCAGAACACTGCCCTGGATTCCACCTCTCGGCTCAGCCCCCTCACTTTGCATGACCTCGGGCAAATCCCTTTGACTCCCAGGGTATCAATTTCTCCCTATTATGCTAATTATAGCCCAGAGAAAAAGTAACTTCTATTTATACGTGTTAAAAATTAACTGCTTGCTAGCATCTCCATTATTAAAATGTCACATAATTCGTGTGGCTTCAATTTAAGAGCTATACTTCCAACCAACCCAGATTAAAGGTGCTGCAGGCTTTCCGGACTTGGGTGCCTTTTCAATGGCACGCCATCTGGAAGCTGTCCCTGTTCCAGACCACGGACCTGTCACTGCAAGCAGCCAGCCCGCCACCGTGTCTCCTCCTTGTGCAACCAAAACCAGCTCTCGGCATCCCAGCAGCACCAAACCGCAGCAACCCAGTCAACGTGATCCAGCGGCTTTTCTTTTCTTTATAACTTCAGTGACAAATAAAACACTGGGTGTGAGTATGAGCTTCCAATCACCAACTAGAACCTGCAGGCCTTGGTCTGATCTGAGAGGTTTCCTCTCTGTGTTATTAACACATCACGACCGTGACTCCCGAGTCCGAATCCAGCTTCAGGGTGTGGGCAGATTCAGGCAAGGCTTCACACTCTCGGTCTCAGGCTCCCAACCTGTCAAATGCAGGTCCTACCATCTCTGTCCCGGGGGAACCTGGATAAAAGGACAGGAAGCGTGTCTAAGCCCTTACCGCGGGGTCCCACGCACGGCACACACTCAGTAAACAGCTGGAGCGGTTACGGGTTTTTACCAAGTAAAGAAAGGGAAGAAACTGGGAGGGAGGGTGTTCCTGAAATGTTTCGTAGAAATTTCTGGAATCCGGAGCAGGAGCAGCTGTCAGAGATGCCTCCAGGCAACGAGCGGTGTCATTTACAAGGCAAAGCCCCTGCCTGCCTGGCTGCAGAAGCAGAGCTGTAGCCCAGGCCCGAGGGGGACACCCTGCACCAGCCCCCCCGGGAGGCCTGCGCGGCGCAGGGCGAGCTCAGGGAGCCTTCCTCTGTTTCTGTCTTCTCTTCCTCAAATCGAACTCCTAGCTAAGGTCCGGGACGGAACAGCCCGGGAGGAGAGCGTGGAGGCTCCTGGGCCAGGCGGCGGCTGCAGCGCGGGGCCTGGAACCCGGGAGTGCTCCGAACCAGCCCAGCGGATTCCCAGCAGCTGCTCCCCCTGGGGCTTTCCAGGTACGGAAGCTCAGCACGCAAAAGGCCACGAGCGATCGCCAACGAATTCCCCAACGAAAGAGCAGGAAGCTCTGAGGAAGGGCTCAGCTAGGAGTTGGCCCAGCCCAGTAGGACCTGGCTGCCTGCGGCTTTAGAGGGAAAGAATCAGCAAGGGGCTGTTCCAGCTCCAGCTTCCCTCAAGCTCGGGGAAAAGGCTAGAATCCAGCCTGAGATCACAATGCTCGTAGAGAAACCATCAGGAAGATGGACTCTACAGTCAACCCCATAAGCAGACGGCTGGGGTCTCGGTCTAACGTGCTGTCCCTTCCGCCCCTTGCCCACCAGCCCCCTGCCTCCCCATCTCTGCGGAGTGCAGAGGGAGGAACGACCAGCACAGACTTGGGTCGGGGAAAACAAGCCCAAGCGCGAGGCTCGCGTTAGTGTCCTGGAGGCTCGGCGGCCCTGCTCCTGGGACGCAGCCTCTGACAGCCCCTCGTCGGGAGTGCTCCCGGCGGCATATTTTCAAACCAACAAAGAAACTCTCGGTCAAATAAACTCAGGTTTCTGATTACAATTCCTGTTTTTATGTCTAGAAAGCCCCAAAAAGGCAATACCACAGTCACTGTAGTTTAAGTCATGTTTTTCAAATATTGGAACCCAAGCTCCCAAAACCCCAGTATCTATCAGGAGTTACGTAACCAGAGCCAAGGTAACAGTAACCATGGGACACGGATCTTCCAAACACAAGTTTCCGGAGAAGTTCACTGCAATTCGCTCTTACGTGGGATCTTCCTACAGAATTCTTAGACAGGGACCGTTCTCAGAACCCACAGGTGGGTGCAGCAGGCTGAGGAACTGTGCTCCGGCGTGAGAAGGTGTAGACCCCCAAGCAGACGGCCCACGCACGCCTCCACCGCCCCCCCTCCTGTGAACGAACCACGGCCAAGGCTGCCGGGCCGCCGTCGGGATAAAACAGGGGAAAGCCACCCTCATGCGTCCACAGACACACACACCACAGACAGAGAGAGAAGGGGGAGGGACGGATGAGGAGTCCGGCAAGGCAGACGGCTCTGGATCCCGGAGGAGCAGCATTTAAGATAAGACCTCAGAAACAAGAGGCCTTTCAACACTCGGAGGGAGCCAAGCCGTAAGGAGACTCTGGGTTGCCTGTTACGGAAATGACCAGATGAAACGTTCGGGCAAGTCTTCGGGGAACGCCTTCCACCGGGATACCTCCTGAACGAGCCGGAGCACGCTTTCATACACTGAGCTGGAAGGACCAAAGCATCCCTGTCCCCACCGCCGACGACATGCTCAAAAGCTAAGCTGTCCCGCTTCAGGGAAAAAGCTTTCCCACATTGTGAGAAAGGAAGGAGTGGGGAGAGAGGGAGGGGCACTCGAGCCACCAACCTTTTCTTCAGAAACTCTACCCCTTGCTGAGTGACAAGGAGGTGACAACCGAGACACATTCTGCCATAAATTCCCCTTAGCTCAAAGCCTGCTCGCGCTGAAGACAGGACTACGACCAAATGGGAATTAAAGCCTGAGCTCTGCTAGAGATTTTGGACATACAGATCTATTCAAACTGAAATCTGGCATAGAAACAAAGGCAGGGCCATGAGCGAAGATGCTGGAAGTCCCAGGAAGGGGAGTGGAGAGAGTCCGAGCGGCCAGCAGAAGCAGAGCCCGCCCAGAGAGGACTCTGTGTGGTGAAGACCTCGAGAGAGGATCCGGGAAGGAATCTGCTGACTCCGTAACCCCCCCACCACCACCCCCGAGGTCGCCTGTCCAGCCAGCTCTGGGCAGGATGTGGAGAGCACTGCAGGGGGCAGATGAGCAGGAGGCTGGGGACTCTACCACCCCCTGTGAGGTCACTGCTGGCTCAAGGACAACCCGGAAGACATACCCCATTTGGGCCCATTCTGGAGAACAGGAATTTGGGGCTAATCAGGTTCTATAATTAACACTGCAATTAACACCGCAGAGACAGGAGTCACACTGTAACTCAGCTCCCCATTCAGGGCCAGGATGACTGCCATTCTGGAGGCTGCTTCCTCAAACTCGTGAATCAGGGAGGGGACTGAGAGCTTAATTAGACTTCTAGGATCTGCCTTAAAACCTGCCGCATAAGTCATACACGTAACAGACGTGTTCATCACACCGGCTACTTTCAACATGTGCCCATTACGACGACAATGACACACCATCACCAGGTTAGACAGCTGCACACCTGCTGTTTACTGTCTCTGACTAAGTCTGGGGGACCAGGGTATTGCAGAGTGTTGGAGATTATCATCGACGAGGTTGTCTGCAAACCCCTGCCCACACTCAGGTGTTAGGAGGAAGCCTTCGAGAGATGTACCCGTGTCGGTGCTAGTTTTCTATGGACCACATGGGTTACACACACACACACACACACACACACACACACACACAATATGTCTCCTTACCTTTATTGGATATCGCTCTACTGAGTGGGATTTCACTCTGAGTTTGTTGGGAAAGGAGTATTACGGATGAAACAATTCAACACAAGGCCCTAAAGGCAATCTGGCCTCATCTGACCATCTCCTCCTCACCGTTCCATCCCCACCTCCACCTCTGCCAGACTTGGTCCTTTTGGAGAATGAGGAGCAATGGATGGGGCAGTGGCAGTCACTTCAGAGACAGGAGGAAACTTGAAATCAAAGTTCAATCTCATGGATTCTAAATTAAAGGCCCAAAGGGACATGTGTGTCCCCAGAATTCCATGGCAAGTCACTGAGGCAGGAGCTTGTCTTGGATCCCCAGGCAAGAGGTGTCTGTCCGCTATAGGCCACACAGAGTCACCGCGGGAGTGAGCCTCCATGACATCATTCTCCCTCCAGGAAGTGATCACAATGTAACTTATTAAACAAGAAAATGCCTGTCTTCCATATCAACACATTGGCTACTCCTAAAACCAAAGTCCTTTGTGCCACCCTACCCCCAAAACCACCGAGGCCCGACGAGGGGCTGCCCTCCCAAACACACACATACTGAAATGAGGAATTCAAGTCAGAGTTCAAAGTTTCCTTTTGGGTTCACATCTGAACTGAATCAAGAGTAACACAACAAAAAGCTGTCCTTCCAGAGCCCAAATTAAACCAACTCCCCTGCAGAATGAGATCCCCTCACCCCGACCCACACTCGCCCAGCACCTTGCCCCTCCCTGCCGGCGCTGCACCTCAAGCCCGACACCCTCACACCCTGACTGGCACCGTTTCCACAAATCCTTTGAATTCCAAGCCAAAACCGGACGAGCCTTGGAAAACTCTGCAATCTACAGAAAATGCCAACTAACAATCCTCCAGCTGGATGGGGAGACACACAGCGCTAACGAGCAGAGAAGCAAGGCAGAGGGAACACAACAATTCCCTCTAAACATTCTTCTGACTCTTCTGTGTGTTTGACAATTTTCATCACAAAATGCTGAGGAAAAGAAAGCCTTCTCAAACTGCAATTAATCGGCAAATTTCGTCTCTTAGTCACAAAACGCCTTGTTCGTATGACGTCCAGGCCCTGGACTAGTGGCATATTGCCCCCTCGCTAAGCAGACCCGGGAATGGGTGCCTGAGACCCCACAGGTGGGTGAGGGCTCCGTCCTCTCAGATGAGCAGTTGCCTCTTACCACACTCTGCTCAACACAAAACGCCCCCGTATCAATGCCGTCAAGTGGAGGGGGGCCCGATCTCCCCAGACGAGTACGACTATACCACTCTACGATCTTTTATCTCTAGGCAGGCAATCGGCAAAAATCAGTGCACAGCAACCTGCGTCCCATCAGAAGGAGAAGGTGGAATTCTAGAAGAACACAGACTCTTAATTCGAACTCCGGAGTTCTGAAGCACTTTGAAGACTAACCTCCAGGCCTCCTACAGCACCCGGGGGGTGTGGGGGGGGCCGCGGAGAGAGAAGCACGGACCACACCTGCCCAACTTCGGGAAAGAGTGTAGGGTTGGGGGAGCTTGAAGCAGGGAAAAAAAAGAAAAAAAAACTGTAGATTTAGACCGTGGACGAAAAGAGCTAAGTAACTCTTTTATTCCCCGGCATGAGATGACCAGAAAGGCAAACAGGGACTGAGTGAGAAACCCCTATAAAACTGAAATTCTCTAAGTGAAAAAATGGAAACTGACTTTTCTGCATGAAGACAGTGAGATTTCTTTGGGCAAAGATGAGAGTTTTCCAAGGCCTCCTGATAAATGACAGGGCGCCCTGTCGACAACACCCCCCATGGCATAGCTTCCCGCCTTTTGGGGCTCAAAGAAGGCATCCTCCAGGAGCCCTGGGGCCTCTTCATGGCACCCTCGCTACCCCCCGGCCCAATACACACCTGGCCCAAAGCACACACGTATCCTGTTCACACCTGGCAAATGGCCCATTCACCGCTGTACTCCCGGCACCTGGCTCTACAAGTCTGTGGATTCAAGCCATTAAGTGGGAATTTACACACACCTACCAGACAGATAAGCCACAGACTTAGGTAGAGATCTAGATGTAAAGATGTAAATTCAGATGTAGCTAGAGATGGATACATCGATCAAGCATCACGGGGTACGCACTCGGCACCGCTCTGAAAAAGGCACAGCTGGCCGGGAGACTCCCTGGTTAGACAAGCTGGACCTCAGGGGCCCCCCAGTCCAGGGTCTGTGAGCAACCACTCAATCACGTAAGCCCCCACTGTGGGCGGATTCGGCTCCTGGACAGAGACGCAGACTAGCCAGACTCCCGAGGGACTCGCATCTGCACACGTCGGACACCCATTTAAAGTCTGCAGGGGACGAAGAGGCCACAATACATCCCAGATGCCTGCCTCTTGGCCTGTTCCACAGACACCGTGATTCTCTGATCTACATATGCAAACCAGCCCCACAGGGACAGGGCTCTCTTCCAGAAATCCCAGGTAACTGTCGTGCATGGCCAAGCACACACCACCCCCCCTGCTCAAACCCCAGGACATCTAGAGCTGGAATCCCTTCAACAAAGCCCCACTCTTGTGTTCCCAGGATCAAACCTCAGCCTCTCATCCCCCTCCCTCCGTCCTGAGGCTCACAGGCCACTGCTGGCCTACACCTCCCTGACCATCCCTCGGGGCCTGTCTCTGCTCCCACCTTCCCCCATAACAGCCTGGATGACGGTCCCAGTTCTGAGCCCTCCCCGCCAGCCCCCACGCCTACAGCTACCAACACCCCCTCTAGCCCGCAGGGCCACAGCTGAGCATCACGGTGCTCCCCTCCCCAAGCGGAAATCCATAATCAATAGTTTCCCATCCCCAATAAAAGTGCTCCTGACCCACTCCCTGGGGCTTGCAAGGCTCCTCTCCGCCACCCAGGACTCCTCGATTCTCTGTAGGCTGAGGATCAGTCCCGTTACCCAACAGCCGGAAAGCCCTCCGCTGCCTGATTCCCACCCGGCCTCCAAGTTGGGTTAATCCCATTGCCTGCAAGGCAGCCCTCGCTCTCCCACAAGGCCTCGAACTAAGGCGGCTGTTTATCTCAGTTTGTATTCCTGTGGCCCTCCTGAGCCAGATCTAAAGTGTGCTGGGAGAAGGACTCAGGTCCCGCACATCTGCCTACCCTCCCCCACCCCAGATTTTAAAAAACTGCCCTTTGCCCCATTGTAGGTGCTCAATAAAATCTTGCCTATTGATTTTCACACTAGCCACTTCCCATGCTAAGCAGGGAAGATAAACATGGCCCTCCCACCCCCATCCCTCAAAATAAACATTGACTCGTGTGAAGACACTGGAGAAGCTCTCCCGCACGCACACACCCTTCCACCCTCACGAGCTCCCAGGTGTGGCCTCGGTCAGGGTAGTGGTCAGGGTGGCCTTTGTCCAGAGGATGGGCAGCTCGAGAACGCCACAGAAGGAACAAAGAAAATAACCCCTTAAGAGTAAGAGAGTTGGCAACACTTAGCTTTTTTTCTTTCCTGTCTGGCACATAATTGCTACAAACAACAGAAACTGAGGAGTGCTACTATGTAACCATAAGACCACAGAACAGCTTAGGCCCAGAGGAGAAAATGAGTTTCCTTTCAAATGCCAGCACAGATCCAAAGGTTCCCTAACAGCCAGGATGGGGGTGGTGAGATGGGTTCTGGACTGGGCTGGGATCCTCTGGAGGAGTACCCCGGAGTGGTTACTGATTTGCCAAGAGCCAGGGAGAGCCCAGAGGGGCCCGTTTCGGCCTCAGAGGAACTGTGCCATCCACATTTTAAAGGAAAGCACTTCCCGGTGAAGGATTTCACCCACACAGCTCCCTTTACAGAGCTGTAATTATTCAACTAACAAGGATTTAACCGTCCATAGAAAAATCCTCAAGTCTAAGACCGTGCCGGAAATTTATTAGCCACTTAAATATGTGTTTACGAACAAACAAGGCAGAGAACTAAAATCAAAGGCGGAAGGCAGTCCCTAAGCCACAAGAACTGAACCTTGAACCGCAATGAAAGGTCTCCCCAGATAGGGGCTGCCCACCCACCAGACAGACTGGTTTCATGGTCGCCTGTGTCCACACAGGTAACATCACACAGCTCTCCACTCCCAGGCACCTGATAGGAACCAAAAGAGACCGGTACGAGAACATGCTCAGCGGCGCTGTGCATAGCAGCAGAAAACAGGAAACCATGCAAACACCCATCAATGGGAGAACACACAAATAAACAGAGGCAACCTCCTCTAAGTACCAGCAACCCAGAGCCCAGACGGGTCCTGGCTGTGCCGACCACCTCGTCCGTTGATCTGAATGCCGGTTACAGACATGTGCTCAGTCTGTGAAAACCTCTTCCCTCGTGACAGGGGCATCTTTCTGTATTGATGCTCTAGGTGAAAAAGAGCTCAAAAAAATTCAGGAGTTTGAAGTGGTCCCAGTCCCAACAATCCCAAACTCAAAATAGTAGCACGCGGACAATCAGAGACCCGGACTTGGTTGTCGACCCTAAAACTGAAACAACACTCTTGTTCATTGGTGTGAAATCAGATCTAAGAGCCTGCGCGACCAGGACAGGAGAGGGAATCACCGCTCACAGCAGCACCCCCGTTGCTTAAAAACAACCACAAAGGGTGGGTCAGCAGGCTTTGGGAAAGTGCCCTCCCTGGAAAATAGGCCAGTTCTCCCCTCACAGAAAAGGACAGTTGGAAACACAAACAGCTGAATCTCAGGGCCATCAGTTCTCTCCAAATCAATTTCGTTTTCATTACAGAAACTAACGAGTAACCAGCTCACCTGCAATACCAAATCTTGCTGAAGGCCACCACCTGCCCTCACGCAGAGGGCACACTTCTGGTCTCGCACTTAAGAGGTAAAAACTCTGCCAGGAACGTAAGGTGGGTCTTGTTTTGTCACAGGCATTGATTTAAAAAAAAAAAAAAATCCTAACTTCTTCCTTTCCTCGATATTATTGGTAGGTCCCTGTCAACTAAACTCTCCGAACTTAAATTGACTTCTGAAAGACGCTCTTCTGCCTTGAGGACTATTATCTGGGAATGCGGTAACCGGGGCTTCGGTGAGGCTGTGTCCTAAGCTGGAAATCAACACAGTTCTGTTTGCAAGAGCCTGTCGACTGCTGACATTTCTAAGACCAAACATAAACCGTTTGTGAACATGACCGGTAATTATTTGAATTCTTCTCCCAGAACCATGAGAAGTGTTTCCCACCCTTAAAAAATAAAAAATAAAAAGCTGCTTCTAAACCACGATGCTAATGACAAGCAGACGGCATGAGCAGCTTTAAAGATGAGACAGTTGCTTGTGTAGAAACACTGTACAAATACTCCAACACTGCAGCCCAAAAAAAGACAATCCCCACCAAACAGCGGGAGAAGTGTGAAATTTGCAAATGAGGCCCTGGTTAAACAAAAACACCAATCTGTTCCCAGACAGCTCAGGGTGGCCACCTGTCCCGGGCTGGTGGCAAGTTCTGACTACCAGTGGAAGAAACACTATCTGAGGGCTGACAGCCCCCTCCTGGGCCCGGGTCCCCACCCTCGAGCCTATATTTAGCCTGCTCTTTATGGAAAATGTTTCGACCTCGCACACAAACCATTTGGCTGGTTATTCAAAGGGTCCATTAACAACCTCTTCTGGCGGGGGTGGTACTGTTCTCCTTCCCTCACATCCCCCAGAGGCAACCAAGACACCTCTTTCTGGCCTCGGGCAGTTGTGAGCAGGAGCCCAGGGAGGTTGGAGGGACCTGACCGAACGACCTCGTCCCTGGATGGGTCGTCACTGCACTTTGGGAAAGTCACTGCAATCGCAGCCCTGCGTGCGGGCCTCCCACACCACCAAGCAAGAGCCCACAATCCATCTCAGCCCCTCAGAAGCACAGAACTCCTGGAAGAGGGGACCCGCCGCGGCACATACAAAGCCTTGCCCTCATCCCTGGTCCCGAAATAACAGATGCTGCAGAGGGCCTCCTCCTCGGAGTGAGATACTTAACAAAGGGAAGGAATTATGCAGCTAAGCACCGGATCAGAACCCCGAACCCTGGATTTTAAAAATAACTAAGCCTGATCCGCTTTGCCAAACTCAATCACTTAAGCAAAGGACTCAGAGGATCTGCAGTGTTGAGAAGGGGTGGGGGGGGCGGGGGGACGGGTTTGTTTGAATGTTGAGAAACATGAGACAAGACCAAATCAGTAGTTAAAACAAGCCAGAGCGAGACTCACAAACTATAAACACCTGCAGGGTACGCAGGAAAAAAAAAGAAGGATGCAAACTAAGGGATTTTAGTCTTAGCCAAATAAAAAGCCTGGTTTGGACCAAAAAACCCAGAGGTGGTAGTAACAGGGCCACAGGTTTTGTTGTGAAGGTTCCTGCAGCTGCTCGAGCGGCTTCTCGGCTCTGAGTCACTTCCTTCAGGCTCCCTGTCAGCCCTCCCAGCTGCTAATAACACACAGCTCACCTCCTTCACCGAAATACTCTTTTAGCTCCACATTGGCGATAACAAAACGTTATCCTGACAAATTATTCCATCAAGGGAATACTGAAGAACCCCTTCTAAATACACGGGAAACTCCACGACATAGCAACCAGCTCCAAAAGACTGGAAGGGAAGTGCACAGAACAGCAGACTGGGCCTTAAAGCGGGTCCCAACTCCCTCCAGGATCCCCTTGATCATGCGCACCCCCCGTGTGACCACCTCCCTCAGGGGCACTCAGCATCGTGGATGTAGCATGAACACAGATGTGAACCCGTTCAGACCTGAATTTAGATCCCTTCTCCACGATGTTTAAGCTGTGTGGCCTTAAGTAACTCCCCGGCTGCCGGCCCTCACCTGTCACCCTCACCTGTCGCCTGTAGGAAAGAATGCGTGCCCGCCAGCAGCCCAGAGAGGTCCTGCCCGCCGGAGCTCCTCCACCCACAGCCACACTTCTCAGAGTGCGATCATTGGACCAGCAGCACTGGCAGCCTCTGGAAACTAGTTCAAAAAACACATTCTTGGGCCCCACTCCAGACCTAGAGAGCTAGAAACCTGGGGGCTGGGGGCCAGCAGTCTGCTTTCGTCCATGTAATCTGACTGCACTTCAACTTGGGAGAACTAGGCTCTCGGTGTTACATTGAAGATACATCACGGTCCGTCTGGAAATTCACTCGAACCCAACACAAAGAAATACCCTCATGGTGCAGACAGCCTGGCTGAAAAGGGTTCTGGGATTCAGCAAGTAGATCCTTCCCTTCCCCTACACAAGCTAACGAAGTCTCATTTCCACCCCAAACATCACATGGTGTTTAGTTTCCATCCAAGCTAAAACCCATCAGATCCAAAAGGTGCCCAGCCCTAACGTCTGTACCCCTGTGACAAGTTTCAAAACGCCCTCCACTTCTGCCAGGGGAGAAATGCTATTTTTATTACCAATGAGGAGCAAAAAGATTCAAACTCCAGAGAAAAGGTTAGCCCCTCTGGCAAGTGAGCCAGTCAACAAACAATTTCTGGGCATCCTCCAAGGGCCAGACGCGACACACTGGATCACTGAGGACACAAAAAAATGAACAGGACCTTATTCCTGCCCTCAGAAAGCTCCCAGTCCTTCAGGCTAGAGAGGAGCCAAAGGACACCGAGGGGGCAGGCCGCAATTCTGCCCGGGAGAGGTAGGGGAAGACACTGCCATCAGCCAGGCCAGAAGGGATGTCTGGACTGTGGGGGAGCGAGACACTGGTATGAACTTTAACCTGGAAGCAAGGAACAGCCAACTGAGAATTATTTTTAAGGAAATATTTTAAGGAAGAAACTGCAACATTTATATCAATAACTAAAAGGCCCCATACCTGCACCCTTCCATTAAACCTGAAATATTACGAATTCAATCGATACTGGCAAAGAAAAATCATGCTCACCCACGGCAGGAAGAAGGTATTTGTTCCCTAGACACATACACATGCAACAACCAGATTGAATAAATTCCTATATGAAAACCAACTGTTACAAGTTCTGCCACGGTAAGCAACTTTACAGAGAACACAATACCCCCAGTTACCGGCAGCATTCTCAAACCCTTCCCGCCGTGGGAAAGGCAACCAGTGCTGGGGACGGTGGCACTTCCGGCCTGTGGAAACCGTGAATGACCAGGAGCTCCGCTCTGGCTCCTAAGGAGCTGCGAAGCCAGCGCTGAGGTCGGACCGGCCCAGGTCAGCTCTCTCAGGAAGTCTCCCCGACGTTCGGGACCTCAGTGGTGGCATCGGGGTCCTGGGATCACCGCAGGATGAACTGAGACGAGGCAGGGTAAGCACTTAGCACTCCGCTGTCCGCAGATGCCAACAGTGCAGCTGGATCACAGGATTAAGTGGCCCCTTACCCCACCTCCCCAGGTCCCCCACTGCGGGGGCTCAGCCCGAGCATCGCTCCCCCCCACCCCCCCCACCCCACCCCCCGTCGAAGTGCCCTTTCCAGAGGCGCCAGGCAGAGCTCTCCGGCTAAGGACTACACTCTCGTGCCTCTCTCTCCAGGGGAAGCCACACAAACCACCGGTGGGGCCAGTGGGGAGCCTGGTTTCCCTGATCTGCCACCTGGTGGGGGCAGAGGCTGGTTGGGGGCTCAGCCACCTCCCCAGCAAGTGAGCCCCCCGCTGCTATTCCCACCGCAGTGCCGCCGCTGGCAAACTGAATTACAGTGTGCAGTCGCCAACAGAGCCATCAGCCCTAAGAGAACAGCAAGTTTATTTAACAAGAAAGGCAGCTGACTTCATTTACCTCAGACCCATGGACCCCAGACGGACTTTTTAAAAGAGAACCAAAGGGGGGAAACCCAGACAAGCTGTCCACACCGGAAGCATCAGATCCCACACTCGTGTCTGGGTCTGGAGAACATTCGGGCTACCCAGCTATGTTTCAGGGCACGCCACACCCCTGAGGAACACCCCAGAAATCTGACCAGGGCAATCTGAAAACAACCAGCAATGCTTCCTTAGAATCCAGAGATTTAGGAGAAAAAAATAAACCTCTCAAAGTCTGAAATAAAAGTTTAGAAAAAAACAAAACAACTATTTGACGAGTTAATATTTTAAAACCAAAACAAAATCACATTTCCCATGCCTGCAAACAGGGTCCACAGAACCATTCTTATTTGGGGATCTTGGTGAACTCTTTCAAATAAGATAGACACAGTTCAGCCCATCACCAAGAGATTTTCCAATCCAGACCCACTTAGAATCACTCTGAAATGAGCTTTGAAAGGATGGTAGGCAAACATCCTTTGACAAGGCCACTCCTCACGCAATCAGTAAAAATTCTTGAAAACACCAAAAAAGATTGGAAAACTTTAAGTAAATTATTGCACAGCCGAGTGCTGGGTTATTATGCCAAAGTAAGAAATTGTATCTCCAAAATTTTCTATAACATTGAAAAGTGCTCACAATATGCTAATCGAGAAACTTCGTAAATATGAATCCAACTTTGCACCATGTACCCACAGAAGGGGGAGGGGGGAGGCTAACTGGATAGCCTCTGAAATGCAGCCTGTTTTCCCTTTGCTGGGACAAATGATTTTTAAGCAACTATCTGCTATGATGTGCACAGGCTTTCCTGATTGGGAATGGCTCTATTTTAAAATTCAGAAAGACTTCCATTTGGCCGCTGTGTCATCCTGACTTGCAAGGTGCTCAAGCTGGGCCGATGTGTGTGTGTCTGAGTTACTGTAACAATTGGGCACATGCCCACTTCCAACCCTAGGCTCCTCCGAATGACACCTGCAGTCTCTGTGCCCCACAGCCACGCTCTTGTTTCCATATGAGTGAATAACCCACACGCTACACAATCACACAAAATTGCTTCTGCACAGTGTTCTTTTCATAGCAAAAATGTCCCCCTGCCACAATCGAGCAATCCTCTCGATTTCCAAAACGTCAACAGTATAGACATAAATCACAACTGTATCTTAAAATCAGCACAGAGGGAGAGGACATTTCATTACCACGGATGAACTTTCGTTGGAAGGGGCAGTGTAAGGTGCTTTGGGAGTACAGACCTACGCTCTCAATTCAAACGACCCTCTGGTTCAGACCAGACTTGGAATGACCTCAGTCAAATGTTCAGGAGGTCACTATCCCTCCCTGAACCGCCATCCTTTACGACGGGAGGATAACGAAGCTGGCCCACATTCTCACGGGGTTGGTACAGACACACAATGAGATGATGAGTGCAAGAGTATTTCTGCTAAAGTTCTATACAAATGAAAGGAGGTATCACTGCTGACAATAAAGCAAAGAACAGAAACATATTAGAATGGTTCTCGAGCTTCATTAACAGCCAAACACAACACAGACATTCCTTTTTCTAACAGAAAAATAATAGCATCATCAAAGCCCCAAATAGGATTCGTTCACTGATTCTGAGTCTTATTAAAAATGACAAGGATTCCAGCCAAGAAAAGGCTTAACATGTCACATGGTAAAGGCAGACATCAAGCTACCAAAAACCTTCATCCAGGAACTACATTTTTTTTTTTTTTAAAGAGAGAAAGAAAAGAAAAGACAAATGTAACCACATCCTCTTGCTAGAAAGTCAGATTGCTTTGCTGGAAGTGCTCGAGACCCCAGAGCTGGGCTTCCCGAATGAGGACTGAGAACGGGGCGTCAGGAACCACACTCAGCGAGAGGTCCCTGCACGGCCGTGAGGTGCTCTCGGCCAGGGCATCCAACACTTGCCACTAGCTTTCAATGTGTTTCATCAGCCTTCTGTGGATACAGCCAGACAGCTGCAAAGAGACTAGGCAAACAGGCACAGTGCCCCTTTCACTCTGACCACAGCGGCGCCGGCGCCCAGGCCCTGGGGGAACCTTCGTGCAACATCACGCGGCCCTCAGCAGATGCACACAGCTCCCACGGCCTCCCACAGGTCTCGTCGGAGCTACACGGGGACTCCAGCTCTCAAGGAATCTGGAAGCATCTTAAATTGCCAACCAGGCGGCCACGTGCGCTGACAGCCAGGTCCCACACAGGCTGGAGCACCGCTCAGATCCTCCCAGGGAACCAGCAGGTCCCCTGTGGATGCAGGTGGCCGATCGACAGCCGGGCCGGGACGTGGTTCAAGCCCACGGGGCTGCCAAATGCCAAGAGGATCAGCACCACCGCATCCACCTTCCCCATCTAACTGGCCAAGTGTCAACCCCAGACGCTTTGGGGTTAGTAGTTCAGACGGCATGGTGCCAAAGCAAAGCCTTCCTGTGGCCAATGCTGTCACAGATGGAGGGGAGCTGGGTGACTGCCTGTACCCAGGCTTTTGGACAAACTCCTGCCAGGCCTTGGAACATTCTCAATGTTCCTCAACAGCGGCCCCGGTGGCCTTTGGTTAGGACAGTCCGCATCATGGCCCACCCCGCAGGCCTTGTACCACCTCTGGCCAACAGAGAGGAAAAACTGCTGACTGCGTGTGGCTAGGGTAGAACGCCACACTCCATACTGTCCCCGCAGCGGATCTTGGTGGGGCCGGCTGGTGAGACCAAGGAGACAATCCAGAAACCCACTAGCAGAGAGATAAGAGCCACGCATAATCCCAAGAGAACGCAGGCCCAAGAGGCGGAACTCTGCAGCACTCTCCTGCAGGGTCGCAGCCTCGCTGGACAAGCTGGAAGGGGAGGTGGCCTCTGGCCTGTGCAAGTGAGACCCTGAGGCTGAGGGACCCCCTGTCCTCCTGGGCGGGAGGGCTCTACTCCTAATTTGGCCCCCAGACTTTTGGTAGAAAACACTTTAGAGAGACCAGCCTTTGCACAGAGGCAGGTGGACAGGCACGAAGACACGACACAGCCTGCAGCCCGGGCTGGCGGTCTGCAGGGTAGGAAGCTGCCTCCACCGGGCCCCCTAAATTGGGCAAAGACGAGAAGGGGGCGACCCTGCCCCGCCCAAACACGCTGGCCTGAGCCCCCAGCCCAGCAGCTGCACTTCCCAAAACGTCTTCAACGTCTAGCAAGACGCCCGGCCCTGGCCTGGCAATCTGTCACGGGTCCGGTGGCACCAATCCTGCCAGCTGCCCCCGGGCAATCGGCTGGGTCGGGTCACTCACTAGGGCGGCCCGGGACGCGGCAGCATCGAGCCAACCTTCGCACAGGAGACTCTACTGCTCATGATCAAATTAACGCTGCCGGCCCATCTTCCCTGGCAGAGCCCTCGGCCTCCCCCTCCCCCGTCGCCCGGCCTTGCAGGACTTGAAGCACCGCAAAGCGCCCTCCGCGGGGCAGCCGCGTGCCACGGCCCGGCGCGTGTGTACACACGCACGCACACACACACGCGCGCGCGCGCACCCCGCCGCGCCGGGGGCGCCCGCTCCCCCGCGCTTTCCAGAAGCCCCGCGGCGGCCCGGCCCTCACCTTCGATGGCGATGACGTGCTCCCGGATCTGGTTCTGCAGCACCGGCTCCTCCACGCGCTCCAGCAGCTCGTAGATGGAGTAGATGTTGGGGTGGACCGACTCGAAGCGCTGGATCTCGGCCCGGATGGCAGCCGAGTTGGCCAGCTGCTGCTGGTAGTTCATGGTGCAGGCGCCGCGCCCGGAGCCGCGCGCCCCCCGCCGCCGCCGCCGCCCCGCGCCCCGGGGCCCGCGGGCCGCCGAGCCCGGGACGCCGCAGCCCCCGGGGAGCCGGGCCCGCCGGCGGCGGGCGGAGGAGGCGCGAGAAGAAAGGAGCGGGCGGAGCAGGCGCGGGGCCGGCCCGCGGACTAGTTCATGGCCGGGACGCGCGGCCGGCGAGCGAGCGGGCCCCGGCGCCCCGGGTCAGCGGGCCCCCATGGAGCGCGCCGCAGCGGGCGCGGACGGCCCCGGAGGAGGCTCGCTCGGGCGCCTTCCTGCGCCTCAGCCGCCTTCCACCCCTAGGCGCTGCCCCGCCGAGCAGCCATTAAAGCCAGGCAGCCGCCGCGCTCCGAGCGCCGGGGCCGAGGGCCGGCCCCCGGGCAGTGGCCGCGCCGCTCCGGGAGCCCGGCGGCGGCGTGGGTCCGCGCGCTGCGTGCTGCGCCGCCCGGCGCGCCGGAGCCCCCGCGCCGCGCCTGCCGTGCGCCGCCCGCCGAGCCGGGACCGAGCCGCAGGCGCCGCGCAAGCCGCGGAGCCCGCTCCGAGCGCCGCCCGCCGCCTGCCCGGCCGGCCCCCTCCCTGGCACGCAGGGCTCCGGCCCACGTCGGCCCCGCCTCCGCCCGCGCCCCGCCCGCCCGCGCGCGCTCGCCGCCCTCCGGCCGCCGCCGCTGCGTCCTCCGCGGCGCTTCCCAGCGCGCCGGATCCCGGGGAATTGCGCCAGGCTCCGCCCCGCGCCCGCCTCTGGGCTTCCTGGGACTTGTAGTCCGCGCCGCGTCGCATCCCGCCCCGCCGGGACCGCGGGGAGGGGGCGCACGGCCCGGGCCGGGGGTGGGGCCGAGGGCGCGGGACGATCTCGCATCCCCGGCAGCCCTCCCCGTGGGCCCTTGAGCTGCCCCTGTGCCCCCGCGCCTCGGGACCGCGACCTCCCCACCCATACCGCCCGCGTTTTTGTTTGTTTCCAAGCGGCCGGCCGCAGGAGGCTCTGCGACTCGCCAGTGTCCCACGACCGCACTTGGTCGGCGTCCCCCAACCCGCATTTTTTAACTTTGCGCCTCTCCCGAAAGTGACATGAGTGCTTCCTCTTAGATGAAACTACTTCGCGAAGGCGAAAAGCCTCCTTAGCCGTGGGGGCGTGGAGTTCACACTCCACGAGTGAACCGAAGTTTAGACGGGGATGCGAGGGGCGTTGAAATACCACGGAGGCTTCCTAGGCACCCTTTCCCTTTAAAATCAAAAGGTTGACGTATGGATTGTACGGCTCCTACGCCACCCGCTCAGAGTGGGTTCCCAGCCCTTTGCCTGTCAGCCCCCAGCCCCGCGGTAAGCTCAGCCCCTGGCCCCCGCGGAGCTGGGCCGCACTGCAGCATCGGCCTCAGCGCCCAAAGGGCTCTCCCCGCAAGGAGATTGTTGCAGATGTGCGGAACACCAGGGCCAATCGGCGGCCCCACAGGGCCTGGCTTGTGCGCTGGCCGGGTCCCTGCCCCCACACATCCGAGTAGTCTTTTGGAAACAAATCCGCTGCCTAGGCATGCCTAAGCAGAGCGAGCTGAACCTTCACCGGGTTCACCTGCAGCCTGCGTATTGCACCCTGATATCTAGCCTCGCTGCGTTACCCTCTCTGGGCTCACAATTCCCCCAGACAAACGTGCCGACCATCTTCCGCATTCTGAGCCTTTGCTCATTCCCTCCTCCCCATCCCCAAGTCCCAGCAGGGTTCTTGACATACTTAGAGTTCATTGCTCCATCTGTGATATGCCTCTGGCTTTACACTTATTGTAAGTAACTATAATAACTGAGATGCCGGCATGTGGCCTCATTTTACTTAACCTATCAGCAGGCATTGGTCACTCCCTCTCCTGGAAACCCCTTCTTCTCCTGGCTGCTGGGATAACGTGCTCATCAGGCTTTCCTACTATCTTCCTGGCTTCTCAGTCCCTTTTGTGATTCCTGCTTACTTCCCTAACCTCTTAAATATGGAAGGCGGGGGTGGGGGGGGGTGGGGGGTGTTCATTCTTGGGCCTCTTCTCTTTTCTATATGCAGTGATCTCTGTCTTTAGGCTTTGAATATCATATATGATTAACGAAACTCAAATTCGTATCTCCAGCCCAGACCTCACCCCTGAATAATGAATTTATATCCACTGCCTCAACATCTGTTGGATGCCCCCTGGCAATTTAAATCCAACATCCTCAAGCCAAAGTCTTGCTATCCCTTCCCCCTGCTCCCCCTGAAATCATCTCCATCCCAGTTATGGGCAACTTCTGGCTTCTGTCTGCTCAGGCTAACAACTTGATGCCTCTCATCTCATACCCCGAATAGTGTCAACTCCATCTCCAACAGATCCTGAATCCCACTACTCATCGCCGCTCTGCCACCACTACTGAGTCCTGATCATCTTGCCCCTGGGTTATTGCTAGGTGATTGACCTGGCCATTGATCTCCCTGCTTCTTATGATATATTCTCAATAAGAAAGCTTTGGTGAACCTTTATAAAAACCTAAGGTCATGTGATGCCTTGGCTCAAAACCCTCCCGTGACTCCCATCCCACCCACAGTAAAATCTAGCTCCCTACTCTGGCCTCTGAAGCCACATAGGCACCAGTTCAGGGCCTGAGCATTCCCCCTACTTGTAAGCTAACAAGTTAGCTTGCTGCAAGTTCACGGATGCTGCCAGAAGACATGAGACTCCTGGGTCAGAAACAAAGGACTTTATCATTCGCAACAATAGCAGTAGGTAGAGTATCAGCATTTTCATGCATCAGGTCGATGAGCCACCATTCCCACAGGACCATGAGGTCCGGATGCCCACATAGTGGGTTGCCCTATAGGAGAGGAACCCTGAGCTTAGAGAACCCCAACCTTTTACATGGGAAGGGTTCTCTCTATCTTAATTATCATGGACAGGAAGCATACCTGCCCTTAACCGTGAACAGGAAACACTATCTCCATCTCCCAAGGCTGTTTGCCCTACAAACGGTCTTAAAGAGGTGGTTCAGAGCGGGACGCCTGCATGGCTCAGTGGGTTAGGCAGCTGGCTCTTGATTTCAGCTCAGGTCGTGTTCTCAGGGTCCTGGGATCAGGATCCATGTCGGGCTCCACACTCGGTGGGGAGTCTCCTTGGGATTCTCTCTTTCCTTCGCCTTCTGCCCCTCCCCCACTTACGTGCCCCCATGGACTATCTTTCTCTCTCTCTAAAATGAATAAATAAACCTTAAAAAAAAAAAAAAAGATGAATGGGGCACCTGGGTGGCTCAGTGGGTTAAAGTCTCTGCCTTCGGCTCAGGTCATGATCTCAGGGTCCTGGGATGGAGCCCCCGCATCGGGCTCTCTGCTCAGCAGGGAGCCTGCTTCCCCCTCTTTCTCTCTCTGCCTGCCTCTCTGCCTACTTGTGATCTCTCTCTCTGTCAAACAAATAAATAAAATCTTTAAAAAAAAAAAAAAAAGATGATTCGGAGCAAAGACAGTGCACGTCTCTGCCCACAGATGTGCAGAAGGATGAGAGACCAGTGAAAGATGGTTTCTCCTCTTTAGCCACACTGTGGGCCCCCATGCTGTCCTTAAATACGCCAGGCACATGCCCCCCCTCTGGTGTGGCACTTGGTGCTTCCTCCGTCGGGAATGTGCTTCCCCAGCAACCATGCCCGGCAATTCTGCCACTTCCTTCACATATCAATTCCATGTCCATCTTCTCAGGAAGGCCTTCCTGCACACCTATGTGTCTAAGGTGTCCTGGACACCAGATGTCTAAGACGGCATCCCTCCTGGGCACTTGGGTGGCTCAGTCAGTTAAGCATTCGACTCTCGATTTTGGCTCAGGTCATGATCTCAGGGTCACGAGATCGAGACCTGAGTGGGCTCCGCACTGGGTGTGGAGCCTGCTTAAGATTCTCTCTCTCCCTCTCCCTCTGTCCCCCCCCCCCACAGTCCCTGCTCATGCGTGCATGTGTGCGCTCTCCCTCACTGTCTCCAAAAACATAAAATAAAATGGCATCCTTCTTCATCAATACCTCATGTTTCACTTCCTTGCTGTGGCAAGAAGAAGGTGCCCACATCCAAACCCCTAAAATCTGTAAATATGTTCCATTACAAAGGGCTTTCCAGATGTAATCAATTTAAGGATCATCAGAGGAGGAAATGTTCCTGCACCATCTGTGGGCATCCTGTGTAATCACAAGGGTCCTCATAAGAGGGAGGCAAGGGGATCAGTGTCAGAGAAGGAGATGGGAGGACAGATGCGGGGGTCAGACAGAGAGAGAGAGAAGTTGGAAATCCCTATGAGCTGCTGTCTTTGAAGATGGAGGAAAGGGCTATGAGCCAAGGAAGGTAGGTGGCCTCTAGAATCTAGAAAGGCCAAGAAAATGGATCTTCTTCTGGGGGTGTCCGAAGGAACACAGCCTTATTGACCTGTTTCTGACTTGTAAACTCCAGAACTATACGATCCTAAATTTGTGTTTATGCCACTAAATTCCTGCTCATTTGTTCTAACAGCAATAGGAAAAGAATACACTTGCTTTGTTTTTTTCTTAGCACTTCTCTCTAAGACAATACATACTTTACTTGTTTATCTTAGGTATAGTCTGTGTCCTCCACTAGAATATAAGCTCCACAGAGGCCAGGATTTTTGTCTCTTCTGTTCCCTATTCTACCCGCAGACCCTGTAAGAAGTGCTTGACACAGTACATGCCCAATCAATGCTTGTCAAACGAATGGCTTCCCAATTAAATTGTAATTTCCATGAAGACAGGGCCATTTTCTCTTGCACAGTGCTTGGTCATTATAGGGGCAATAAATACTCAATAAATTAATAAATGAACAAACATTTCTCAAAAGGTAAGACTTTTCTCTTGCCACGCCATGCACGTAGTAGGTATTCAATAAATGTTAGCTGCATTAAAATGAAAGTTTTTCTAGCAACATGAGAGCTGGTGGCACTCCCCAGAAGGTTACTTTAGATTCATCTTATGTGAATACAGCCAGGAATTCTGGCCATTTTTGATATGCTAGTCCTTCTAAGGATTTCGATTTATGAGTAAAAAACCTCACTATGAGAGCAAGCTGGCGCTCCAAATAGTGAGTTTTTCCTGCGACCAGAAAAATCAAGGAAAGGTCTAAGAGTCATCCCATTCGTTCATTCATTAATTCTCTCATTTATTCATTCAACGAATCTTTTTTTTTTTGTTTGTTTGTTTATCTACTCTATCCTGGGCAGGGTGCTACATTCTAGGAACACAAAGATGAAAAAGATGATTGCATTCCAGGGGACTATCTGTAGAAGAGGCACTGCTTTTAGGGTTCACTATCTGAATCCAAGTCTGAGATCACGAACAGAGAGTAAGTGACGATAGCTACAGATGAAGGCTGCCTCGAAGACCACCCCCCTACACACACACATGGACACCGGGGTCACACACGAGCACATTCAGCAGCTGAGTTAGAGTTGGGTGAATAATTCTGATAATGTTTAATTAAAAGTGTGAATTAAGGGCAGTCCTGCTAGTGACTAGTCGTAGATAGACATGTTCTCCCGCAGCGCAGCAGTGTGGATTATGTGGTCTGTAGGACCACAGCCATAACCTTAAACATTAAAATGCTCCCATCCCCCAAACCTACGGAACTGCCCTTATACATAGCTAGTTGCTATTCCTCCTAAATTATCTATAGGAAGTGTTGTAGAAAATTCATGAAGCAGGGGCGCCCGGGGGGCTCAGCCATGTAAGCGTCCTACTCTTGGTGTCTGCTCAGGTCATCATCTCAGGGTCCTGGGATTGAGCCCTGTGTCAGGCTCCCCACTCATTGGGGAGTCTGCTAATCTCCCTCTCCCTCTGTCCCTACCCCTGTTCACATGCTTTCTCTCTCTCTCTCTCATTCTCTCAAATAAATAAATCTTAAAAAAAAAAAAATAGAAAAGAAAATTCATGAAGCATTGTGCCTTTGGATTTTTCCTGTGCTCTATCCATTTGCCTGAGCTTGACTTGACTTCCTTAGATTACACACGTGGTTAAAGAGCTCTGAGATTTTTGTTTGACATGTGTATGGGCAGTATATGACAGAGGTCAGTTCATCTCATGGGGTCGTCTGCAGAAGGCAGTAGGTAGTTTTGGAGAATCAATGTCTCCTAAAGGCTTCGGGTTCCTGGTGGAGGTGGGGAAGAGTCATACAGGGGTAGGAGAGAAGAGCAGGGACCAGAAGGAAGGGGAATTCGGAAAGTGCCAAGATTAAATTTGCTCATCTTGCATTTGCCCCTGGGTAGATTTTCCCCTCTGGGAAATGACTCTGGGATGGAGACCGGAACGTACCCGCAGTGTTTGCAGTTTGGGCCGTTGGCTGATCTTGGCTGGGCTCTCCACGGCCACTTACTTTTACCCCATGGAGCTCTCATGCTCCACCTGGCACTGTGGGCTAGACCGGGCAGGTACGTCTCTTAGTGATGGTGGTGGTTCAAGAGAACTATCCCTAGTGGGCAAGTGTGATTCAAGCATCTACACTCCAGACCTGCGGATATCCCTGTGATCAAAGCAAGTCACAAAACTGAGCTGAGAGTAGGGGAAGGAAGCGCTGCCCCCTCGTAGTAGGATGGCCCGGGGATGTTACTGGTCAGGTGTGGATAAATAACCCAGCTGCTGGGAGATTGCACAAGTTCAGTTCCTACCCTGGTCTGTCATCCCATCCTTGGTCATGCAGCCGAGACGTTCTGCTGAGATCGTGTTCACTGTTCAGTCTGGCTCCAGAAAAAAAGCAGTATCATGTCACGGGCGGTCATGAACATCAAACGAGATGTGTGTCCGATGCTTTGTCAATGGAGGCAGGATATCTTTAAGCCTTGGTTTCCTTATCTGTAAAAGATTGATTATAACACCTAAAACACAACTTTCCCAAGTTCATATAGCTATTAGAAGTGACGGAATCCAAATCTGTCTGACTCCACTTCTCTAAGGGAAGCATAGAGGGACGGCGTCCCCGTTTTCTGTATGTGCGACTTCCCAACCATCGAAACAGCAAAAGCAGTGATGCAGGATGTCCGAGGGTGAGTCACGTAAAGCAAGACCACTTCTGCTTGTCTTTTCTTCCTCTCAGCCCTCTTCCCACTCCTCCCACTTGCCCTTGGCCACCATGTTGGGAGGAAGCCTAAGCCACATTTAATGAATGATATATGGATTTTATCCAGATTTTCAAAATCCCACTGAAAATGCAAATAGTTCCTACTTGAAATCCAAGTTTTATCCCTCCTGTGTCACTAAAATAAGGGTATGGTTGTTAAGGGCTCTTAGAAAGCTTTGGGGATAACAGACGTGGGGCAGGAGTAAATGAGAATTCAAGGTGATGGGACGAATTAAAACTGCACACTAGACATTACTTTTCTCAAAAATTCCTTGGTCACAGCCATCGGGATCCCTCACCCTTGACCTTTCCCCTCAGGAACCTCCCTTGTCTTGGGGGTCATTGCTCCTCTCCTAAGCCACCTCGAATTGCCAGAAAGGACTATGCCCCGAGCCACGATACTTTATGGTACTTGCTTTACCTCTCTGGATAAAGACCCAGGGCACCAAAAAAAAGTCCATCACTCTATTTTCCTAAATTAAGGAGTAATTGTCACTCAGAGATGATCTCTGGGGTCATAATTCTTCAATAGGTTGAGAAATCAATTCTATCGATGAAGAATAGGACAGAACAGAACAATGTCGGTGTATCACAGGTAGTGGAGGTGAGTACTCTTTCGGGGCACTGATTATTCTGTGAACTTTTGTTATTGAGTAAAGGCAGAGAATAAGGACAAGCGTGTAAGCAAAACGCCCACCCTGCCTTCCACCTGGGCGTCTTTGCTAAGCACAACTAGGCGGGACTCCCCGTGTTGTGGCAGCTTCCCGTGGCATCTGCAACAAATCACCACCAACTCGGCAGCGTAAGACAGCACCCCTTTATTCTCTTACAGTTCTGAAAGACGGGACTCTGCGAGAGGGCTCACCGGCCAAAATCCAGGTGTCAGCCGGGCTCTGTTCCTTCTAGAAGCTTCTGGGGACAATCTGTTTCCTTGCCTTTTCCAGCTGCAAGAGGCCTCCTGCCTTCCTTGGCTCGTGGCCCCTTCCTCCCTCTCCAAAGCCAGCAGTGTGGAGCGTCTTCCAACCTCCCTCTGACTCCCCTGCGTCCCTCTTACAAGGACTGTGTGATTACATTGGGTGATCCAGGATAATCTCCCCAGCTCGGGATCCTTAATTTAGTCACACCTTCAAAATCCCTTCTGTCATGTGAGGCAGGCTTCACAGGGGCCAGGCACTGGGACACGGACATCTCTGGGGCCTTTTTTCTGCTGACGTCTTAGCTGAAAATGCATGGAAACAGACATGGGCTTTGCATATTTCACTGAAATAATCACGGGATGTCCCTTGGATGTATCGACATCAACACGTAATTAGTGACACACTAATAAAAAGCCAACCTCTCTGGGGAAAACTCAAGCATTGTCAGCTTTCCTCACTTTCAGCTAAAATTTAATTTGATGTTTTTAAATTTGTTCAATAAAATACATAACCTTATGAAAGAAACCAGTTATACTGACGTGCAGTTATCAAGATATTTAAGTTTATAGGAATATATGTGCTGCTTTATAAACACACTAATTAACAAGATAAAGCAGCAGTCTACTAACTACTGTAACTTTGAACAATATTTTAAGATATTTGTATTAATTGAATGTGATAGGAAAATATCTGATTCCCTTTGGTGGCGAAATCTCAGATACTGCTAATTCTTCTGTGATTTTTTTTGTTTACATTCATGATGGAAGGTGATACTATATTTCACTTAGAGCTTAGTGAAATTAGGAATGTCAGTGCTTTCCTGTCCAAATTCACAGACCTCCCCTCTTCCTGCTTTCAGGACAGGACAGAGCAAGCAAGCCAGGGTGTCCAACCTCGGCAGAGGGTTAAGTCTTCTTAGGCAAGTCCTTTATTTTATTGTTTTTATTTTATTTTATTTTACATTACTTTACTTTATATTTTATTTTATTTTACATTACTTTACTTTATATTTTATTTTATTTTATTTTATTTTTTGAGACAGGGTGGGTGAGGAGGGACAGAGGGAGAGGGAGAGGGAGAGAGAAATTCCCATGCAGGATGCAGGGTGACCCCAAGATCATGACCGGAGACGAAATCAAGAGTCAGTCACTTAACCTACTGAGCCACCCAGGCGTGCCTTTATTTTATTGTTTTTAAATTGTGGCAAAAAAAAGAAAAGAAAAGAAAAAATCATGGAGTGCCTGGGTGGCTCAGTCGGGGAAGCATCTGCCTTTGGCTCAGGTCATGATCCCAGGGTCCTGGGATCGAGCCCCACATCAGGCTCCCTGCTCAGCAGGAAGCCTGCTTCTCCCTCTCCCACTCCCCTGCTTGTGTTCCCTCTCTCACTGTCTCTCTCTGTGTCAAATAAATAAATAAAATCTTTAAAAAAAATCACAAAAAACTTACCAACCTAACCACTTCTAAGTGTTTAGTTGAGTGACATTAAGTATAATCATATAGTTGTGCACCCAATCTACAGAACTTTCTCGTTTTGTAAGCTGGAATAATATACCCACTAAAAAACACTTCCCACTCCCCCTCCCCCAGCCCCCGGCGACCACCATTCTACTTTCCATCTGCATGAATTTGACAACTCTAAGGGGGATCATGCAGTATACGCCTTTCTGTATCTGGCTTATTTCACCGAGCATGATGTCCTCCAAGTCTACCACGTGGTGGCACGTGGCAGCATTTCCTTCCTTTTTAAGGCTAAGGAACATTCCATTATATACATATATGTAATATCATGGCTGTTTAGATCACATCTGTTTATTCATTCATCCCTTGGCGGACAAAGGTCGCTTCCATCTTTTGACCGTTGTGAATAATGACGCTATGAACTTGGGTGCGTGAACATCTCCCAGAGACCCCTGCCTTCATTTCCTTTGGGTGTATTCATCCAGAAGTGGGACTGGTGGCCAAGCCAAGCCCTTATAACAGCATGTCGAAGCAAAACTCAGGCCTGCTTTCCGGGGATCACGAGAGAAGTAATTGTCAGCCTGCAGGATGAGAATGTCACAGAATCGAGCTGAGCAGGGGACCTCAGAGTCCCTTTCATGCACACATGAGAAAGGCCGCCTGGGTGAAGTTGCTTCCCAACCTGCATTGCTTGTTGGAAGCCTACCCAGGAGCAGCGCCGAGCCTGGGAAGGCCCCCAGGACCCAGCCCCACACAGGGGTGGGGTTCAGCACGGCTGCGGACACAGCGGGCTTGCAGAGTCAGAGAGCCTGGAGCAGAGAGGGTGCTGGCCCCAGGGCAGAAATCCATTGCTCAGTAGAAATGCCCCTGCCCTTTCCCTGATGGCCATATAGACACACGACAGTTGTCCTGGACGGGTTCCACGGCTCCAGCTGCTGTGACTTCTTTCCATTTCCCAGATGAAGGTAAAAGGCAAAGATGCCTTATTCTCCTAGCAACGCCCTCAAGCCATCTTCCGCGTTCCTGTCAGTTACTGGGGGTGTGAAAATGCATCTATCCTTTGCACACTGACTTTAGATTTGCAGTGGTTTTTAAAGTGGGGGTTTATGGAGACCCGTGCTCGCACGATTATGGAAAGCATCTCCTCTGTGATCAAGTGCACAACGCATGATAATTCAGAGTGTATGAATTTTTCTCTCATAAAACGGAAGATTAATTTGCTTATACACATTCTGTGCACAGATTAAATAGCTGGTTTTATACACATGGCTTTGGCTGATGAACAAATGAGACATTGAGAAATCAGATGCAAATGAGTAGTTTACAGACACTTTTGAAATTATATAATCGTCTCCCAGATCATGTGAAAACCGAGTAATGATTTAGAATGGATCTACTGAGGCAGCTAAAAGGACGGATTTTGTAATGTTTACCAACTGTATCTCTCTCCTCACGCTCGCCGTGTATTTTTGAAAGCATCTTCACGCTCTTTGTTTGATAGATTACCTGCTACAAAATCGTCGGAGGTTTCGTGAAACTTTAGGATCTCATGCACTGGGTAATCTATTCCTCTCGGCGTACCCTCTGAATGTATGTAAAACGACATCGACCTAAAAAGGATTGCTCTTCTGTTCTTGGATTTTCACTCAGTTTCCAAATATAGGTTCCGTTTAAATATTTATCGAATCGCCACTAAGTACTTGGCACCTTTGGATGTTATCTCATTTAACCTTCTCAGACCTTGCGGGCTGGGTCAGGGGGCGGTGACACACCCAGAATTAAAGACCGAGTTTTCTGAGTGTGAGTGCGTGTGCCTTCCTTCCTAACCGCAGCGTCTGTCCGGATTTTAAAAACACAGCAGAGTTCTCATCAACATGATCACAGAGATCTTTTCTGCAGGAGGGAAGATGAGCCCATTACAAACACTGTCTGGATTGACAGGCACAGTTAGGAGCCTTTTCTCACCCTAACCTTGCTCTCTCATCTCACTGGGCATGTTTGGGGCCTGGGAGCTGCTGCTTTGCTAAGCCGCAACCCACCCAGCTCAGCACACGGCTGCAAGGATCCCTTCCCACTGTGTCACTACTGCATGCCCTCTGTCACACTGCCCAGAGTATGAGCGTGCACTACAGAGGAGGCGCTGGTCTGTGCCTGGCTGGGATCCGGGGCACACCTGGTGTGCAACGTGCCAGCCAACTCTGCATATATCTCCTGAGACCATAGGACTGCCTTTGGAAAAGAACAGCAGCCATTTGTTTGAACTCGCTTCCTCCTTTCCAGAGACCAGCAGTTGTCAAACTGTGTTCCTTGGAACCCCCGAGGAAGTCCACTGGCAGGGGTAGGAGGATGGTCTGAGTGTACTGGGTTATCCCACCTCCCCTCCTCTCCAATTCTGGTTCCCTCTACATAAAAGCTCCAGTTTATCTTAATAGATGAGGTTCCCCACTAGGTTCACTTTGGGGGAAAGTTGAAGAAACACGAAGAACCAGCACAGGGCATCAAAATGCTTTCTAAGTATTTAAGTATTTTCTAGGTCGGTGACACTTCTTCATTATCATCTGCAGGCGTTATCTGCTTGGGGGATTTTTGCTGTGCTCATCGTGGAAGGAGAGAGCAAAGGGATGATGTGGGCAGAAGGGAATTGAACACTCCCCTCCAGTCACCCAAAGGTCAACAGCAGAGGCAGCAGTAGGACAAAATGTGTGGTCCAGGGCACTCTCCAGACAACCCCAAAACTGACCACGAACAGAACCTTGCATAGGACAGCCTGCCTGGTTCAAGTTCTCGCTCTGCCGCTGTTCACTGTGTGACTCCGGCGAGCTCACCATCATCTTCAGGCCTTGGTTCCCTCATCTGTAAAAGGGAGTTCCTAAAATACCTACCTCATAGGATGTTGGGATTCCCTTTCTGGGAATTGACCTTTTTAAAAAAGATTTTATTTATTCATAAGAGAGAAAGAGAGACCACAAGCAGCGGGAGGGGCAGAGGGAGAAGCAGACTCCCCTCCTGAGCAGGGAGCCCGACACGGGGCTCGATCCCAGGACCCCGAAATCATGACCTGAGCCGAAGGCAGACGCTTCACCGACTGAGCCACCCAGGCGCCCCACAATCATTAGACTTTACCCACAATCATTAGAAACAGCAGTTGCTAATTTAATGTACACATGTGAAATCGCAACAATTTCTTATATTCTCAAACTCAGTATGTGTCTAACTCAGCTTAGGTTTAATATGCCCTCTGCAATTTTATTTTATTTTTGGGGATTTACACATTCATAGGCTTGGTTCGGGTAGCATAAAAATGGGGCCAATCAGCCAGTCAACAAATGTTTTTTGAGTACCCATTCCATGGAAGGCAGTGTCACGGATTTGGGACACTGTGGTAAACAGAATAATCACTTCCTTCCCAGAGCTGTCCGGGTCGTGGAAGGTAAGTAAATACCGTCTTGTGGCTACTTAGCTCATTTCAAGTATGCGCTCCAGTGGACCTGGTGTAAGTTACACTTTGCATTGGCTTCAATGTCTCTGTACCCGAGGTTGGGCCAGATTTCCATTTTTCTTTCTCCCAGCGTCACGTGCTTATTACCCTGTAGCTCCTGAACTGGCCTTTGACCTTGGCCTTAATGGCCAATATGAGCTGAAGCCCCAGGGACGGGTTCGAGGAACAGAATCAGGTCGAGTTTTGGCAAATGATAGCGTAGTTTGCTTTGAAGAGAGAGAGTAAATGTTTGCACGAGAATAGAGTTGAAAAGCCTCAGATGATAGAAGGTCATTTTTCGAGGTTCCGTGGGAAGAAATGGGAAGACAGGGAGAGGCCCAGTGATGGACAGTCTGGTCAAAAACCTAGAGAGAGAAACAACACGACTAATAGGGAAGTGTCATTAAATTTTATTATATGACGTGATTTTTTTTTTAAAGATATGGCATTCTTTTCTTTCCATGGAAAATCAGTAAAATCTACATTACTTGCACATGTGTTGGACCCAGATAGGGAGTTTTTATTTTGGATGGAAGGAGCGATGAGTCTGGCCAGGGAAGCGAGCGGCAACACATGAGGGTTCGCCCCCAGGCACGGGGTGTGATAGGGTAAGAATAGGGGTTCCTAGTCCTGCCATGCCTGCTCTGTAGCCTCAGCCACCGGCTCTGGTCTCGGGGGCACCCCATGTCCTTTCCAGAAAAATCCTTACGACCCAAGTGTTGATGCACGTGGGGCTGTCCAGGGCTGACTGCCCAGGACGTATCAAAGGTACAGCAGAGGACAAGATGTGGCAATGGCACATTTGCAGGGACACTTCTGCATCTTATCTTGAAAGGAACAGGCCCTCCTGTGGCATGACGGGAGGGGAGGGGGGCTGAAGTGGGTGCGGCTTGGGGGAGGCGATGCAGTGTGGATTCAGGTCTGTGATGCTTAGTCTGACCTCAGCCTGAGCTCGTGCGCCACGTGTTTCCGGGGTGCTGGTGATATCAGGAGGCCACACATGTTTTTCGAGGTCCTCTAAAGCAAACACACCTCTCTTCATGAATCTACCCCAGGATGCCAGGGAAGCTGGGATCCAGTCAAAGTAAGGTCCCAAAAGATTGGCCGTGGGAGAGCCTGAGAGCAGACGGTTTCCGGGCAGGTTCAGGGCTAGAATATAACAGCCTCCCTCCCAGTTCGCTGCAGCTGAGCTCGTAGTCCATGATTATCATAGATTATAAACAAACCAGGTGGAATGACTTTCCGGGTCTCAATATGGAAATTGGAAAGGCTTCCCCTCTCCCTGTTTTGTTGACTTTATCCCAGACTCTCGGAAGGTCAGAGCTCACGTTCTCCTTCCATCCGCCACACTCTGGCTTTTCTCCAGAGCAGTGGCAGCTGTGACCACGTATCTCTGGGTGGAGCTGGGCTCAGATGGTCCAGCAGCTTCCCTAGAGGCAAGGCTATTCCTGCTGACGGAATTGCGTTCCCCCTAAATCCGTATGTTGAAGCCCTAACTTCCAGGGTAACTGTATTTGGAGTTAGGGTTTTTAGGAGGTAATTAAGGTTAAACGAGATTATAAGGACGGGGTCCTCATGCAATAGGATCGGTGGCCTTAGAAGAAGAGGGAGAGTTCTCTGTCTCTCTCTTCCATGTGAGGACACAGCAAGAGGGTGGCCATCTATGAGCCAACGAGACAGCTCTCACCGGGACCCAACCACGCTGCCACCCTGATCTCAGACTTCCGACTTCCAGAACTGGCAGAAATCGATTTCTGTTTTCGTTAGACCCCCACCTATGGTATTTGGGTATAGAAGCCGGGCTGACTAGAATCGCTAAGGCCTTCCTGGCTTTGTGCTTCCACCCTTGTCCCATCTGGAAAGCAATGTGGCGACACATTGCAAAAATGTTTATGTCTGAGCACCTGGGTGGCTCAGTGGTTAAGCGTCTGCTTTTGGCTCGTGGGATCGAGCCCTGCATGGGGCTCCCTGCTCAATGGGGCGCCTCCTTCTCCCTCTCCCACTCCCCCTGCTTGTGTTCCCTCTCTCGCTGTCTCTCTCTCTCTGTCAAATAAATAAACAAAATCTTCAAAAAAAAAAAATGTTTATGTCTTTTGTGTTGTGATTTCAGTCCTGAGTACTTTAGGAAGTAATTTGATAGGAGGAAAACACTGGGTTCGTTGGAGATGCTTATTGAAGTATCATCTTTCGAGTTACCAAATAAGAAGTATCCGGCAACGTGCCACCACCCAAAACAGGAACAGGAACAGGGTGTCAGCTTGGGGAAATAAGGGACTTAGAGCCCACTGAAATAAGGGACTTACAGTGCTATGCAGAGATGTGGAAAATACATTTAACATTACATAGTTTAAGATGGCAAAATGTGGGGCACCTGGGTGGCTCAGTTGGTTAAGCACCTGCCTATGGCTCAGGTCATGATCTTGGGGTCCTGGGATCGAGCCCTGGGTGGGACTCCCTGCTCAGAGGGGGTCTGCTTCTCCCTTTTCCTCTGCCTCTCACCTTGCTGGTGCTCTCCCTCTCTCTCAAATAAATAAATAAAATCCTTAAAAAATAAAATGGGAAAATGTTATTTTGGGGGGTATGTTTTAATGCGACCTGTGAAAAATACGTATCCAAGGGAAGGAAGCTAGGAAGAGACTCTGTCCAAGTGAAAGGGGTGAACTCAGGGTAGTGGGATGCTGGAGAATGTGAGACATTTAAACACTTCCCCGAGTCGCGGAGGCTCCATTGTTTCTCCGGAGGACACAACAAGGCTTCTCCTTGTCAGCTGACCTCCCCAGCAGGGCCTGCCGCCAGCCCGTCTCCTCCAGGCTGCGATTCCGGACCCGCCAGAGGCCTTCTGAGCCTCAGTCCCAGGGGCGCCGCGTGATGAGAGCCAACACCCGCTTGTCCCCGGACCGTGTCCTGCAGCGCAGTGCGCATGGTCGCGGCCGGGCCCCCAAGCCCGCGCTGCGCCTTTGCACTAACGCGGCCGCCGGGGTCACCTCCGGGGAAGAGCAAACCCCGCGGCCCGGAGCCAGGACCAGCTTCCAGTTTCCGCGGCTTTCCACCGGCCAAATTCCCTGGAACCAGATCCTTCTCGGAGTCGGAGCTGGATCCTCTCGCCCGGGATCCGGTAGCTGGAGTTAGGTGATACCCGGCCTGGCGCGTGGGCGCCCAGACAGCAGGAACCGCGCGCGTCCTTTCGCTTCCATGGTGACCGACCGCCCAGCTCCCGCGTCAGCGCATGCGCGGCCCTGTGCCCTCAGCGTCTCCAAACTCACCTAGGTCCCTCTGTCTGCGTTACCTGGGGGGGGGGGGGGGATACCTCCCTCTGGGAATTAAATTTAGGTAAGAAGTTGATGGCTGTTTTCCATTTATGCAGTGCTTTTAGCATTTTTTAAAACTAAATCCTTTCTAATATAAACAAATGAATGCATAAGGTAAAAACAAAAACAAAAACAAAAACAAAAACAAAAAACTCCAAAGCACGAAAAGATCTAAAGAGAAAAAAATAAAACTGTGCCCCTCCCCCACCCCAGTTCTATTTGGGAGCAATTATGAGCAGGCTCCTGTGTCCCCTTGAGTCCGTGCATATTTGTGTGTATGCAGAATTTGTATGTATATTTTTTATATCTGAAAACAGAACAAAACCCATTTAGGATCATACCATGTACTGTTCTTGCCTTGCATTTTTCACTTAATTATGTATCTCGGGGATCTTAGCTTATCGGCACATACATTTTTTAGTGGGTGCCCGACATCTCGCTATATGACTGTAGCATGATTTATTGAAATAGACCATTTAATAGACATTCAGATTTTTGTTTTGCTGTAACAAATAATGCTGCAAGTGCCCATTTTGCGAACATAACTTTGTACGCATCTCCAAGTTTTATTTGCAGGGTAATTCTTAATGATGGAAATACGGGGCCAAAGGGAACGTGCATTTGAAATTTAGATTTCTGCTGGCAAACTGCCTCCCAAGAGGTTTTTCTAGTTTATTCTTCTACCGACTATGTATGAATCCACCAGAAATTCCACATTCTGGCTCATGATGCGTGCAAACTTTTTAAAACTTTTTTATTTTTACTGAGTTTTAATTGATGCACATCACTGTGTAAGGCTAACGTGGACCACACAGTGATTTGAATTACACGTATTGTGAAATGATCGCCACAGTAAGTTTAGTTACCACGCGTCATCTCATACAGATAGAATAAAAAGAAAGAAAACAGAAGGAAAGAAAAAAGATTCTCCTTGCGATGAGCGCTCTTAGGACCTGCTCTCTCTGCAGCTTTCCTGTCTACGGTGCGGCATCGCAGGCGGCCGTCATCATGATGTGCATTACATCCCTAGTGCTTGTATCTGGAAGTTTACCTCTTTTGACTATCTTCCTTCAGTCCTCCCTTCCTCCCTCCACGACCCCAGTAACCACAAATATGACCTCTTTTGCCATGAGTTTGGTTGTTGTTGTTGTTTCAGATTCCACATATGAGTGAGATCATATAATATTTGTCTTTCTCTGTCTGACTTATCTCACTTAGCATACTGCCCTCCGGGTCCACCCGTGTTGTCACAAACGGCTAGATTTCCTTGTTTTTCGTGGCTGACTAACATCATAGTTTCTTTCCCCATTCATCCGTCAGTGGACCCTTACTGTTGTTTTGCCATCTTGGCTGTTGTAGATAATGCTGCAAGGAACGTGGGAATGCAGCTGTCTCTCCAAGTTAGTTTCCCTTTCCTTTGGGGATAGTCTCAGAAGTGGAATCGCTGGATTATATCGTAGCTCTGTTTCTAATTTTTTGAGGACCCTCCATACTGTTTTCCAGAGTGGCTGCACCAGTGTGCATTCCCACCAACAGTGCACAAAGGTTCCTTTTCCTCCACATCCCGGCCAACACCTGTTATTTCGTGTTTTTATTTTAGCCATTCCGACAGGTGGGAGGTGTTATCTTTTTGTAGTTTTGTTGCAAACTTTTACATTTTTTCAATGATAGTTATAAAGTGGCCTCTTCCATTATTTAATAACAGATGATGTCATCATTATTTAATTTGCATTTCCTTAACTGTGAGTGAGGTTAAGCATCTTTTCATATATTCTTTGGCCATTTATTTCTTTGGTTCGGTGACATGCCTGGCCCCTGGCATGTTTTTCTGTTGGTATTTTTCTTATGATTTTATTAAGGAGATTAGCTCTTTATCTGCTTATGGGTTATAAATGTTCCCCTGGTTTTTCACTCTGTGAAACTGAGGTTATTTTTCATACAGAGAAAAATCTTAACTCTTTACTTTCTGAGTTGAACCATTTTTATCTGGTGTCTACATTTTTGAACCATTTTGAGACCCTCCTTCATTCCGATATTTTAAAATTTATCTCCAGGACCCTGAGATCATGACCTGAGCCAAAATCAAGAGGCAGATGCTTAGCCTACTGAGCCACCCAGGCGCCCCTAATTTTAATTAGTTTGGATTTAAATAGCCACATATAGTAGCCCATAGCTACTATTACCAACCATACATCTTGACCTCACTTTGGTCACTTTGACCTCACTTTTTAAGATTGCGGTAAGGATCCCCCCCTTACCCTAAATGCCTAACCAATTGTCCCAATTTCATCTACTGAACCTACCTTTTCCCCTCGATTTGAAATGTCACCATTATCATATGCTGGATTCCTGTGTGATCGGAGTCTATTTTTGGACACTCTACTTGACTCCATTGATTATACTGAACTTCTGTATCTGCAAAGAACTTTCAGAGAGCTTCTCTCATCACAGTAGCTCAGAGCAGTAGGCTCACTCAACAGAAGTGTCTATTCCCCAGCCTTAGCACAGCAGATGGCAATTCATTCCTTGGTATTTCCTACACTTTGATATCCCATTTCTATCTAGTTTCACCCTAGTATTTTATATCTAATAGCTACACTAACAGTGGTGGCGGAGAACATAGCAAAAGAGTTAAAGGATTGATGTGCCCTTTTAAGAACTAGAGTGCACACACAGCTAGTCCCAAGTTTTCGTGGGAAGCCAGCTCAGAGCAAATGGTGATGGGTGGAGGGTGAGCTTCCATTGTCAGCTCTACATCTGTGGGCCCTCCCACCCCAAACAGCAGTCATTCCTCACCCGTCTTGAGCCTCTCCCAAAGCTCTTGGTCATGACGAGGATCCGAATGCTGGCTCTTGATGCACCCAAGGCATCAGCTGTTTTGAGGGCCTGCACTCTGGCTGACTTCCTGCCCAGGGGTCCGCCCCACGGCCCCTTACCGCTGAGGCCGCCATGACCTCAAAGGCTGCCTTCTTGGGTGGGTTCCCATAAAGTAGCTCTATCAGGCTAGCTTTTCAGCATCCACTTGGCCCAACAAGAACTGATGAATTTGTACCACTCCCAGTGTTGGGGCTCTGTGCACCTGTGTGATAGCCTCTCTCCTAGTCTGCCATTATAGGTGTTCCCGTCGGCACCCCACATCGGGGCCCTCCTGTGGGGAGCAGGTCACAGTTCTCCCAAGCCCAGCCCCCGAAGCTCCAGCCCAGGGGAGGAGGATGGCCGTGAGTTTCTGTGGCTCAGTCCCCACCCAGGTGGGAGAAGGACACAGGCAGCAACACTGTAAGGAAGATTCGCTTGGAGCTTTTTGAGGTTGGAGGTTAGCACTCCCCCATCCCCACAGTTCGACTGTTCTCTATTCCCACTATTACTTCAATACGCTCTAGTCTTTGCCTGGAGAGACTGCTCGTGGTATCGGGTTTGACGAGTGGAGCCTACATGGTCAACTCAAGGCAAGTCCCTTGAAGGTCTGTGTTAGAACCTGAGTTAGAACTAGAACAATTACCCTACAATTGCCCTAGGAATGGGACTCTCCCTGAAATTCTAAGACAACAGAGAAGAAACAAATCATAAATGACAGTATGGGACCACCTCCTTCCACAGCTTTGGATCTTCCTTGATTTGCCTTCCCTTCTCCCCCTCTTCCTTTTAACGTGTCCTAGCTCTCTTCTCAGAGCTCCTTCAGATCCTGTAGAGCCAAGTTCAAGGACAGCAGTTAGGGGAGCAAAAAGAGAAATATAAAAGGTCGGCAGGTACTGCAACCCACTGTGGGTTTTGGGTACTTTTGGGGAGGCCTGCTCCCTCTAGCAGAAGCCGACCTCACGCCGTGCACCCCAGCTCCCCCCAGCAGGAGCCCTACCTGGCCGGCAGGTGCAGCCGTGGAGGGCAGGTGTGGGCGGCAGACACGCCCCGTGCTTAGTGCTGCTGTAGGGAGCCCCCGTGGGAACCGGCAGAAACGATGCTCTGTTCAGATAAGAGGTACCTAATTAATAAGAATTTAAAGAAGACCCAATTTGTGGTCCACGGTGCACAAATTCCACAGACCTAGGGCTACGTAGGGACCATACAGCCATCATGGGCCTAATGGTCCTTTATTGAAAAACTGTGGGGCACAGTTGAGAGGCAGAAAAAAGGGCTTCGGGAAAGAGGTATCCTCTGGTTCCACGTTCATTTTCCTCCCTTGCTTGCGAACAGAGAAATTGTCCTCACGAATGAAAAACAAAGGCTTATTTTCCTCTCTGCCAATACTGCATTTTGAAAATCAGTTTGGAGGGCTTTTAGGCTTGTACTGAACCACCAGGAATACAAATCTATAACGGAAGCTGGGCTGCTCACTTTGTCGGCGCCGGACTCCCCGAGCCTGGCTCCGTTTTCACATTCGTATGTTTCAGTGTCCCCTCTCTCGGGGGGAGCAATTGTTTTGTTTCCCCCATGCCCCCTGAGGAGTACTGATAACGAGCTCCCAAATGAGTGGAGGCAGGTGGAGGGAAGAGCATTAGGAGAGGTGGCTTCCGATCCTAGTCCTGGGTGCACCTCTGAGCCCTTTTGTGTTGGTTTTCTCCGGCTACTGAAACAAAGCACCCCCAACTGGGTGACGGAAGACAATCGAAATTCTTTCTCTCAAAGTAGGGGGCCCAGAAGTCCCAAATCAAAGGTGTCAGTGGGGTTGTTTCCTCCTGGAGACTCAAAGGTCACAGCTTCCATGCCCCTCTCTAGCCCTGCCAGCAATCTTTGGCTTTCCTTGGCTTCTGGACGTATCCCTCCCTGCCCCACCTCTGTGCACGCGTGACCTTCTCCCTGTGTCTGTCTCTGCGTCTCTTGTCCTCTTCTTGTAAGGACACCAGTCATACTGGGTAAAGGATCTACCTGCTCCAGTAGGACCTTAACCTAACTTATGTCTTAATGATGTCTTTGAAGATCCCATTTCCAAATAAAGTCACATTCACAGGTACTTGAGAGTGAGGACTTCAACCTACATTTTGCGGTGGTGGTGGTGGGGTCACGAGTCAACCCCAACACCCATTAACCCTGGCTTCCACTGTCTGGATATTTACTGTGGGCGGCATGAGGATGATCTCGTGCTAGGTGTGGCTATTAATGGCAGATGGATAGTTGTAATGAGTGCTCTTCGTTTGGTCACAAAACCCCCAAACTGATGCATGAAAAACAAATGCAGAAGGCCACAGCTGGTAATGGAACTAGTAAGATCTATTTTTACCTCTTATCCACAAGTCATCCATTCTTTCTAACCACTGGCCTTTGGACTCAATGAATGACAGTATGGGGACCCTGGGTGTCTTTAGCTCCTTCTGAGATCTGAAATGAATTTCCCTGTGAACGCCCACCCTCGCCATGTTTGTTCTGAATTCTGGTCACCGTCCTTTGGGGCTCTGTCACCAACACCAAGCTGTTTCCTGTGCTAACACATCAACGGCTTTGTTCTTATCTTCGTTCCCTGGCAGCACTGATGCTGGGCTGTGTCCCCAGATAGGGTGTAATTTCCACCCGTGTTCATGGAACATTCCATCGATCCTGTCTCCTCCATCTGGCTCTCACTGTGTTCAGTTTGGGGACCTCAAACTGGCCAATCCTGGTGGTCACCCAAGAGGGACACACGAGCCAGTGGCCTTCCCTCCAGGGTCACCTCTTTGTTCCATTTGCACAACAGGATCACAATTTTCCCACCTGGCCAACCTCTTCCAACGGCTGGACGTTTCGTTGGAAGTTGCTGATGTTGAAATCTTTAGGTCTTTTCCAGAGGAGATGCCGCTACCATCCTGCCTGGAGGCGAGGTCCCGCAGCCCCGTGCCCGCAAGCTGTAAGAGGACAGGGCGCAGGGCGTCGGCATCCAGAACATAAGCACCCTTCGCCTTCCTGTCTTCAGAGGCAGCCCTGCCCTTGAGCAAGCCGGTGGCGGCCAGTCTAGAGGCCAGCGGCCTCGCTCCCTGGAGAGGGTCACTTCTGGGTCATGCAGGGCTGGGGAAGGGGCATTCCGTTCCTTGGCGTAGCTCTATACCACCCCCACTGACCCCACTATTGGGTGTACCTTGTGCCTCAATTCCTAGACCTTCTGGGGACTCTGCTTCTTAGTTCTTAGCTCTCACTACCTGGTTAAGGTGTCTCAACCCTGCTAGGTCCTGGTCACTCTTTGGTCTGCTGCCCCAGTTCCAAATCTTACTGCTATTGCTGAGACTTCCCTTTGTGTTATTTGCACGCCTTCCAAATATCCTTCCAGTGTTGCATGACTCTGTTTTTTTAAAGATATTTTTTATTTTTGAGAGAGAGAGAGAGTGTGAGCAGGGGGAGGGGGAAAGGCAGAGGGAAAGATTCTCAAGCAGACTCCGCACTAAGCGGGGAGCCCGACGAGGGGTTCAGTCCTACAACCTGGAGATCGTGACCTGAGCCAAAATCAAGAGTAGGATGCTTAACTGCCTGGGCCACCCAGGTGCCCCTGCGTGACTCTATTATAATATATTTAATTAATCAACTTTTATTTTGGATATTCAGATTGTTTCCATTTCGTTTTTACAAAGAAGCTGCATTGAACAGCCTTATACATATGTGTTCATATAGCTCTTTGACTCTTAGAATAGATTCTTGTAAGAGTGATTGCTGGATATGCATACTTACTATATATAATATATACATATCGAAAAATTATGTCTACGTATGCTCCTATATATACTCACAAGGGCCTATGTGAGTGTATATATATATTCATAAGTATCACACCCAAATGTCTTATATCCATATGTATTATATATATACCCATGTGTATTTTATATATTTATATGCCATCTAATACATACTATATGACATACCGTGCCAGAAAAGGTTTGCTTTTGCTTTTCGCTCATTAACTTCAGGGTTTGAGGATCAGACTGCTTGGCTGCAGCTCTCAGCTCTCCCACTCCTGGTCTGTGTAAGCTTAGCCAGCCTGTCTGTGCTTCAGTGTACTCGTCTGGGAAATGGGACGATAGGTTGTCTTCCTTCTGGAACAGTAGGGAAAACTCCATACGGCAATATTGTAACATTCCCATAGGGTCCTGGCATAGAGCCCAGTGGCCTTTGCTTTCAGGGTCAGCAAAGGGCGCTCCCCTCCCTCCTGATTTCTGACCAACGGTCAAGTAAGGCAATCAGCAGACAGAGACCTTAATGTTACCTTTATTACTGACAAGGCCAGGTTCAAGATATGGCCTGCTAGCGTCCCGCCTGCAGGTGAGCCTGGGCACAGGCTGCAGAGGGAGAAAGCAAACCCATGGCTAGTTGATACACTTTGCACAGGTCTGGGTAGGGAGAGAGAGGGAAAGATAGACTCTCCGGGGCACAGACCCAGCAACGAAGGCCACAGAAATCTTGCTCTACTGCAGTGGGGTGGGCCAGGAGTCCTGGAGTGTCCTGGGGAAACCCCTCCTCGAAGGGCCGGAGGGGCGGTTTCCCTACTCACAGTCCCACACCAGGACTTGCCTGGTGGGGCAGCGGTCCTCCAGGCCCCACATCTCCGAGGAGGAGGCCAGCCGTGTGTCGGGGCAGGACTGCACCCCGCTCCCCGCGGAACCGGGCTCTGCTCTTTCATGGATTGCCTTAGGAACTTGGAGCGTAGTATGCTCTGCTCCCACATAGCTCAGAAATCAGTGGGAACGCTGCCGGAGTTAAACCAGCTCAAGGTCACTGTTTGCCCACGGCCGCGCACTCACTCCGTCCTCCGGTGCCCTGTCGCATTATATCCAGCCACGCTGTTCGTCACGGCCTGACAGAGCGTCTGCAGGATGACCAAGGGACATCCTAAAGGTTCTCCAAAAATTGAGGCAGTACTAAGATTCCTCATCTGGGACTGCAAACCCTGTCTTCGTTAGGAAGTTTCTGGGGATAAAATGAAATGAGAAGATTAGGTCCTCTTGCCAGCGAAACTTCAAAGAAGTGGGAATCCAAAGGAATAATATTTGGAATTAAATTTTTTTTCCCCCTTTGTGGGTTAAAAGTCAAGGAAGTTAAAGACCAGAAATCAAGCGCCCGTTTCTAATTCCTCTCTGGCTCAGCCAGACACATACTTGATGGGAGGCGCCGCAGACAGAGGTGTCTTCGTGCAGCTGGGCTCTCTTCCATTGGAAAGGGCAGGAGTTGCCGACGTGGGGACGTGGGAATGTGGGGCAGTCACCTGGTGCATTAACTTCCTGGGGCTGCTGTATCAAAATGCCACAAATCGAGGAACTTGAAACGACAGAAATCTATTCTCTCGCAGTGTTGGAGGCTAGACCTTCAAAATCAAGATGTCGTCGATGTTGGCTCCTTCTGCGAACCTGGAGGAGAAACCTTCCATGCCTCTCCTAGCTCCTGGCGGTTGCTGGAAATCCTCAGCATTCCTTGACTTGCAGACCCTCCCTTCCATCCCATCTCTGCCTCCGTCTTCACATCGACTTCTCTGGGCTCTGCAGGTCCCATCTGTCTCTTGGAGGACACTGTCACTGGATTTAGGGCACACCCTGATGATTTTTAGCTAATGACATCTACAAATGTCATTATTTCCAAATAAGGCAATCTTCTGAGTTCTGGGTGTCCCGTTAGACGTGGAGGGCACGTACAGCTCCCACATCTGTTCATTCGGACTCTCCGGGGTGAGATCCAGGCCTCGGGGCATTTTCAGGGCTGCTCAGGAGATTGTAAGGTGCAGGAGGTGGCCCGAGTCTCTCATGTGTGCCTCTTTTAAATAATCCGAGAGCTAGGAGGACAGGAATAACAGAGCACGCATGTCACACCCACTGCCCAGCCTTGCGGTGACCCGGGCATGTGAACAGATGGTGTGGATGGAGAGGATCTTGCTTTCACCCCCTCCCCCGCAGGTGGCCATCAGGCTGTGTTGGTTGGCTCAAGTCCTTGACCTCTGAGTTAAACTCGGGAGAAATATGCCATTGGGACATTCTTAGGTAAGTGCTGTGCTCATCTCATCTGGGAAGAATCCACCTGCTCACGTGCGATGCGACACAGATGCCTTCTTGCAGGGCTTAGCCCCCCCTAGTCCCATAGAGACCCATTCCCGGTCTTGTTGGATGCCTATCCCCATTCCACTCGAGGAAACCTCTGGGTTTGGTTGGTACTTTGAGCTCATGCCCTGAGCTTCTCCACCAGGAGTGCTCCCTTTCCAGCGCCTGATGGTGAAGCGTCAGGCAGCCTGGGTGTCCCTCGGCTGTCCCCACTCTTCAGAGGCCCCTTGAGTTTCCAGTAGCTTCAGCCATTTGCTGAATGGCTCCCTCCCCTTGGCTCACGGGTGCTGGGTAGGGCTGGTTGCCTAGTCTGAGTGTCTTTTCTTCTTCCCTTTCCTTGTGGCTTTTGTTTTTCAAAAACGTATTCCTCCATACAGACTTGCGAGGCTGCCAGAGTAAGAAAAAGGAAAAAAAACAACTGTTGTAGGTCTGTGGCAACCCCCCGCTGCCCATCTCCTTACAACTCACTTCCTGAGCCGGATCGTTCTGCCATGAGACGGGTATCTCGGCCAGGCCTGGACTCGACCTTCGATGTCCTCCTGGCTCAGGGCATCTTGGTGTCCTTGTTCCTGAGGCTTGTCCTCACAGGGTAGGACACACAGGGACCCCACTGACCGTACCACCCTGAAATGCACCCGAGGAGGCCGCCTTGAGCGTTCCGCACTGGTCTGAGTGAGCTTCTCTCGAATCTGTTCAGATTTTCTCTAACCACCTGGAATGCACTCCTGCTGTTTTCCCAGTTGTTTTTACCATTGATTCTGACGCTCTAAATATCTCTGCCTTACCTCCTCCAGGAGGCCCTCCTGGCATAGTCCAGATTTCCCTGGACTCCATCACTGTTTCTGATCTGTGAGTAACCAAGATCACTATTTCCCTGTGAGAGCAGTTAGCTCTTCCCTGTTTCTATCTGTCTCTCCTGGCCTTAGATCTCAATACTTATTCCTTCAGTACGGTTTTGGACATCTGCTAAAATCCTGCCCTTTCTCCTGCCTCTTAAAGAAAGCTCGCTCTCTGGTTTAATCCTCCCAGTCTGCCTTATTTTATTTTGATTTTTCCAGGGCTACTGTTCTGACTACAAGCCTAAAGCTTTTTTTTTTTTTTTTTAAATGTCATTCTGATTTCCGCTTGATTTTCCAAGCAAATGTGATTGTTAGAGGCACCAGCATTTCTAGCTTTTGGGTTTGCAATAGTTTCCCTGAACTGCTTCTCTACCTTAACCCAAAATGACAGCTTTTGTTGCATGAGGGACTCCTATTTCTTTTTATTTTATTTTTCTTCTTTTTCTTTGTTTTTAACTAAAAATCAACCACCACTTGCAGGTGAGTCTGCTCGGGTCCCTGAAGTCTAAAGCCCGGAGCGGGGCTTTTGTAATGAACATGCCTCGAGCCAACATGGGGCCCGGTGGGGAACCAAATGATTAAAGCTTCATCCCTCCAGCTGCCTCCTCGGCCGTGCTTACGGGACTGAATCGGGCAGCCAGTCTCTCTCCGGCCGTCTCCCCAGGCTCGTCGCCCACGTAAAAGCTAGACCTAACTCCCTACAGAACTCAGCTGCCTCCCAGTTTAAAAGCAGAAAATGTTCTGCCTGCCAAAGTCAAGGTCAAGGTCGAGACTTAGCCTCACCTGTGATACTGGCATGCCTGTTTAAATGTCAGCTGTGTCTGCTTAGCTCAAGGTCGAGCAGTAGCAGCTGGCACCCCACAGCCGCCCACGCAGCTCATGTTTCGCTAATGCACCTACGCGGTCCCAGGGGCACCTGCCTTGGTTGAGGCCTGTGCTCTGCGGCCTCCTACCACCCCCCTGAGTTGGCTGAGGCTGGGAGCGTTTGCTAAGGTGTGGGTAGCTTGTGCTTGGTCAAGGTCAGGGCCTGCTGTCCTTCCTTTTGAAAAACAGAACTGCCCAAAGCTGCAGTGACTCACCAAGATCAAATCTCCCTGGGGCGGTCTTGAGTCTGCTCAAAACTGTTAATATTCAAAATCTGCAAGGCCTATCCTTCCTCTGGCCTCAACTGACCCGTGTCCCGTGCAATGCAAACGGTCCTTACTCGTGGACCAGATCATGGCTTAGGCTGCGGAACCCACCAGGCTGAGACTACCCTGCTCAACCTCGGACAGAGACAAGGAGCCATAACCCTCCATTTACGTGACTGTGGCCTTGGAGCCCTTGGGGCTGGGAGGAGCCTCTCTTTGCTGTCAGGAGGAGGACGGGCTGGCTGTGCATGGCTGATCTCCTTTCCCGACCTCCGGATCCGCTCTTGGACCCCAGCTCCCTTGAGAAAAGTAGGAGGCAGGACGAGCAGCCAGAGCTATATACTTTGGAAATCCCTCTTGTGGAAACCAGCGTAGCAAGGGACAAACTTCTACATGCTATTTCTATTATCTTGTGAATGAGGGGGACTTGACTGCCTTTGAGAGTATTAGCGCTACATTATGGTCATTGCTGGTAAGTCTTGTGTTAGCTTACATTACCCAGCAGGCACCACGCCCCGTGGGCCCCGAAACCCCGTGACGTCAGTCACCCTTACGGAAGAGGTAACTGAGATTATATGCAGCTCTGTCATATGAAATGCAGCGACTTGCTGTGGACTGGGAGAGCTCCAACATCAACAAACTGGAATTTTAAAGATAAAATCAGCATGATCCGAGCATCTTAATTTATCTGAATATTTGCCAGTCATAACATTTGGAGAACTGACAATTGGAGTTAGGTCATTTTAATTTTACTTTGTGTTCTTGGCTTTATGAAGGGCAAAGGTGATGTACTTATTCGCAGTGGAAGGTGAGCCCTTATATCTGTTCTAAATCATGGCGCTGCGGGGGGGGGAGGGGCTCAAATCACGCGCACCCCCGAGAAGTCCCCGTGAGAACCCGCGGCTACGGGATGGACCAGAGGTTTCTGGAGGATTGGTTTTGCTGTCATTTTTGTGACGCTGATGACCTCTCCCTTGTATTTACCTAAAGAAGGGGTTGAACTTGGATCAGAGGTATTAGCAGAAACTTACTATTTTCTGGAGATAGGTGGACAGAGGTAGAGAAATACAGATATAGACATATACCTGTGTTACTATAGTTACATAGATTTTAAAAAAGTTTTTATTTTAATTCCAGTTAGTTAACATATAGTGCTATATTAGTTTCGGGTGATATATATATATATAACATATTATATATATATATATATATATAACATATTATATATATATATATATA